>BLSH010248772.1:123233-148128 GCA_018402905.1 Glandirana rugosa | reverse complement strand
ATGGACTCTGCCTCTAATGGACACTAAGGACTTTCTGCTGTTATTCAGATTTGATTACCCATGAGCAGTAGGGCACCTTGTACAGGAATTTCTGTGAGAAACTGCCTGATAAGAACTGTTCCTGTGTAATGCCTTTTTCAGTAAAGTTATTGTTAACTGTTTAATGCCTGGTCTAAAGTGTCTTCTTAAGTGGTGTATTGCATGGTGTATCCAAAGAACATGGCTTGTAACAAAGTGACTGTTGGTTGGAGTAGATAATGTATATTTTAGTCCAGAAAGGTAGTTTCCTACCTGGGGTAGGTCATATAGCCATTCCTAGGGACAACCGTACATGCATCATAGCTTAGAGCAACCAACCAGTCAGGAAATGGGTGATTGGCATAGAGTGATGGTTACACTGGTAGTGAGGGGGTGTTGTGCTCGTGCCCTTCATTAGCAGCCAGTTCTACACCTTTTGGGAATCAGAGTACCTAGAGAACTAGCCTGGGAGGACGTGAGTGAGAAGTGTAGAGGGGTCCCTGAGAGAGAGAGAGAGAGAGATAAGGAAAGAGAAAGCATGTAGTTACAGAGTGAGGTTCATTTCCTGTGTCCACTGGTAACTATGGACATGTCACTGGGAGTGAGGTGACAGGTATTGTTGGGCTGGTGGATGCGAGTGCAGGCTCTGCACTACTGGCTTCTAAATGCTGCGTACCTGTGAGTTGGGATTCTCTAACTGTAGTGGTGTTTTTAGTGTGTTTATCGTCAACAGTATATTCAGTTACCGTGGGGTTGCAAGAGGGTTAACTGTGTTCAGTATTTCACATTTTTTATTTGAAGATTTTAAACAGCAATCAAGATCATCATGTTCCGTGGGATAAATCCCTGTTGGATGTTTACCCACTGTTTAATCACAATCACAAAAAAAAAAGTGGATGACATTAGTGTGAACACTGACTTTGTTTACTCTTCAAAATGAAAAATGAAAGGATCAATTCCTGTATATGCCACCCCCCCCCCTCCCCCAGCTCTTTTGTCCAAGTGTAAAACAGAATGTGACAGGAAGGCTGCACGGGCCCCCCTGGAGCATAGGGCGCGGTGGCCATTGTGACCTCTGATGCTACTCCAGTGGTTGGGGGCGTGTGGTAAAAACACTTCTCAACGATGGGGTTTTACCTGCTCCCAAACTGCAATTGTAAATGAGGCTTTACTGTGCAGATCCCCCCCATCTGTTTGGGAGTTTTGGTGTGCTGGATATAATAGAAGTCTATGGCTCAGTGCAGCTAACCTGCAGGAAAGCCGCAGGTGCACTGCACTACACCTGGAAATCAGTGTGAAAGCAGACTATACTTGTTAACCCTTTTTTAGGTGCAAAAGTGCAGTGTGTGTGTTCTTTAATACACTGAGTTTCTTTTCCTCTTCCAGCTTCTGCTGGCATCGCTTCCCAGGTTGCTAGAAAGGCGAACCTGGTATCACTCCACCTGGGACAGGAGCTAAAACTACAGAGGAAGCATTGGCTTATGTGGCTCCATCCTGCATTCTCTGCTGCTGGCACTGGCTCAATGCACTCTGATGCTCTGGGATGGCCGGGCTGCAACCCGCTGATCGCAATCTGGTCGTACTGATCAGCCATTGCAGAGCATGGGCATGTGCTTCCCTGGTTTGAGGTCGCGGGCCACATCAGAGGTTACGCACCCTTGCCTTAAAATGTCTCTACCATAAGGCCTCATGCACATTGGAAGCAGAAAAAACCCACAGCCAGTGCGTCCAGAAGCAGCAGAGTTTAACCACTTCAGCCCCGGAAGGATTTACCCCCTTCCTGACCAGAGCACTTTTTGCGATTCTGCACTGCCTCGGTTTAACTGCCAATTGCACGGTCATGCGACGTTGTACCCAAACAAAATTGATGTCCTTTTTTCCCCACAAATATAGCTTTCTTTTTGTGGTATTTGATCACCTCTGTGGTTTTTATTTTTTGCGCTATAAGCAAAGAGCAATAATTTTGAAAAAAAAAAAAAAATTTTTACTTTTTGCTATAATACATATCCAAAAAAAAAATGTAAACAAATGTATTCACCAGTTTAGGCCAAAATGTATTCTACGTATTTTTGGTAAATAAAATTGCAAAAAGCATTTATTGATTGGTTTGCACAAAAGTTATCGAGTCTACAAACTGTGAGAATTGATTTATGGCCTTTTTTTTTTTTAACTGGTAATGGTGGCGATTTGCGATTTTTACCGGGACTGCGATATTGCGGTGGACAGATCGAACACTTTTGACACTTTTTTTGGGACCATTGACATTTATACAGCAATCAGTGCTAAAATAGCCACTGATTACTGTATAAATGAAACTGGCAGAGAAGGGGTTAACACTAAGGGGGCAATCAAGGGGTTAAATGTGTTCCCTCACTGTGTTCTAACTGTGTGGGGGCTGAGCTGGCAGGGACATGACAGATCTAACTAATGCTGATTACAGGTAGATCAGTAGATCACTGTCATGTCCCCTGACAGAACGGGAAACTGCCATGTTTACATTTGGCGGTTCCCCGTTCTGCCTCTGTAATAGTCGATCGCGGGTCGCTGGCGGACATCAAGTCCACAAGACCCGCGGCCACATCCACGCATCCTGCGGCAGGCACGAGAGTGCGCCGGCACGCACCCGCCTGCAACTGCAGCTGCGCGAATCAGCATCTATATATGGCGATTCGTGCAGGGCTGCCACAGTGCAGCAGTATATGGACGCGACGTGGTTGGCAAGCGGTTAAGCAGATAAAATGCATGATGAACCTAAAAACATGTACCTGCATCTAATCACGTCTAGCATTTGAGCATTAATTCATTTCAATGGCCAGAAAAAAATATTATTTTGGCCAATTAAATGAATTAACGTGCAAGGGCTTAACGCATCTAAAGAAATTATACCTGTTTACAAGAACCAGGGAAAACCCTCCAAAATGTGGGATTTTCAAAGGCAATAGGCATAGGATGTCTCACTCTTCAGTTATTCTATAGAGGTTCTCCTCTAATTTAAGTGCTGGCCCTTTTTATACATTTATACAAGCCCTACTCCCCATTTTCATCTCCTAATGATTTTACTTTGTTCAATATAAAGTTTATACTTTTTATACATGATTGCCTACGTGGTTATTGCCTGTATTGCCTTTGAAAGTCCTGCATTTTGGAGGGTTTTCCCTTGTTCTATATCTTTTGGGTTGATGGCATTCTCACAGCTCCCCACCATATATATCTCTACATGTGTTTACAAGGGTTAAGCATTTTTCCTGCCAAAACGCTACTGCCAGGAGGAAAGGAGTCTAGGAGAGTTAGCAAAACATCCAGTGTGCATGAGGCCTTTGAGTAACTTTAAACCCTTAAATCCTGCCTAACACAACCGCTAGAGTGTGCATAACATTAGAGTAACCTAACCCCTAAAATGTGCCTAGCATTAGGGTACCTAAATCCTAAGGTAAGCCTAAAAGTAGAGTAACATAAATCCTAAATAGGGATGGGCCGAACACCCCCGGTTCGGTTCGCACCAGAACATGCGAACAGGCAAAACATTTGTGCGAACATTCGAATACCATTAAAGTCTATGGGACCCGAACATTTAAAGGTTTATATGCAATGTTATTGCCATAAAAAGTGTTATGTGGACCCGGGTCCTGCCCTAGGGGACATGTATCAATACAAAAAAAGTTTTTAAATTGATTGTTTTTTCAGGAGCAGTGATTTTAATAATGCTTAAAGTGAAACAATAAAAATGAAATATTCCTTTAAATATCGTGCTTGGGGGGGGGTCCCTTTGTCTGCCTGTAAAAGGGTGCATCTCTGTGATGTTTAGAACATAGCCAGAGCAAAATGACATTTGTGAAGGAAAAATTGGCATTTATTATCGCGGCTGTAATGTATTGCAAAAAATTTGCATGGGGTATCCCCCCCCCCCTCAGTCCAAACCAGGCCCTTCGGCTCTGGTTTGGATTTTAAGGGGAACACTGCGCCAAAATTTTTTTTAACATTGACATGGGGTTCCCCCTAAAATACAAACCAGACCCTTATCCGAGCATGCAACCTGGCTGGCCAGGATAGGGGGGAACGAGCGAGCGCCCCCCCCCCCCTCCTGAACCGTACCAGGCTACATGCCTTCAACATGGGGAGTATGGGTTCTTTGGGGCAGGGGGGGCTCTGTGCCCCCCACCCCAAAGCACCTTGTCCCCATGTTGATGGGGACAAGAGCCTCTTCCCCACAACCCTGGGCTACGGTTGTGGGGGTCTGCGGGCAGGGGGCTTATCAGAATCTGGAAGCCCCCTTTAACAAGGGGGCCCCCAGATCCCGACCCCCCCATGTGAATTAGTATCGGGTACATCGTACCCCTACTACTTCATACTTCACCAAAAATGTCAAAAAAGAAAAAAAGACAATTAGTCCTTTATTAAAAAATAAAAAATAAGTGTCCCCCTTTGTAATCCATCGTCAATCACGGTGAGCGATGGACCCAAAAAAAAAACAAAAAAAAAAACGAACAGCTCCTCCTCCATGGGAGGGCTCCTGTTAACTGAGTTCTCTTTGCTTTGACATTTTATTTATAGTGAAGGGCGGCCACCCAGTGACGTAAATTGAGTGACCTGCCCCTCTGATGTCACATGACGTCAGAAGGGGGCTGGGTCACCTATATGTCACCCGGTGGCCCTGCCCTGCACTATAAATAAAACGTCAACACAAAGCCAGCGCAGACGGCGGCAGCCCTCCCATGGAGGAGGAGCTGTGCACGCCGTCTGCGGCAATGCATTATGGGGCGCTCTGCGGCAGCGAAGTCACTGCGAACGTCCCATAATGTTCTCAATTCGACAAACGCCCGATGTTTGAGTCAAACGTATATTTGACTCGAACCGCGAGCCCATCCCTAATCCTAAAGTGTTTAAAATTAGAGTAACATGACCGATATGGTGTACCTAACGTGTGCCTAACATAAAAATGGGCCTAACATTAGAGTAAGATTGCCCCCAAAGTAAGTGCCAACATAAGAGAAATCTAACCTCTAAAATGTGCCCAACATTAGAGTAACCTTATCCCTAAAGCATACTGGACAGTATAATAACCTGCAAAGTGTGCCTGAGAGTACCCTAACCCCTAAAGTAAGCCTAACACTAACCCCTACTCTGCTGCATACTCTCCCTGGCTGTAAATGGAGAGGGGAGCTTCTGTACCAATAGCAAGAATTCCCACTCAAACAGAACAATAATCACCACTCCATGTTTGTAAATCTATAAAGCAAGATTATAAAGGATTTTTTTCTAATGTAGTAAAAGCACTGACTGTGTAGCCCAAAAAGCATAGCTGAATCCAAGCAAAGCTATGCCTAAAAACAAACAAAAAAACAACATTTTTACATATTGCAGCTTACCAGTTCTTAGATATGGTAGATGCATTAGTTTTCCTTTGTCTGTCTTTTTTCTCTATTTTCACCTATTAATCCTGCACATACCTCACTTCCCGCTCTAGGATGGCTGTGCTCACTGCTCCACTGTATCTTTGGAGGGAGTTGTGGTTGACATCAAACATATATTCATCTTTTCCTTAACCCCTTCATGCCTAAGGGTAAAACAAATTTAAATGCCTAAGCACAATTTTGCAACTTTGACATGTGTTAGTAAAAGTGTATATATCGTCACAACTACTTTGTGTATCCAGATGGATTATACCTTGTTTTTTTCAGGACAAATTGGGCTTTGCTTTGGTGGTAAATGATAATGGATACCTCCTCATTTTGTCTTTATTATCAAGGGAAAACTGGGCCAAAATAGTAAAGAAAATATTTTTTTTTAATTTAGCTGTATATTTCTTGCTACTATCATAATTTACCACCAAAGAACAACCTAAAATAAATTCTCCTGATGATTGCAGCGATACCATATATTTGTATGTTATTGTTGTTAGTACAACATTTTGTTGTTTGTACCTGCAGTACAGCCCAGAAACTATAATGTGCATTTTGCTTTTTTATAAAGCTGTAAAAACACACTGACACCGACACTTAGGCTCCTTTCACACTGGAGCCGCTCGAGCGTTAGCGGTAAACCCCCCCACAACGGGTTAAACAGGAGTTAAAAGTGCCGGTTTGCTGCACTCTCAAAGAGGTGTTCAGGCGCTCCGGGAGCGCTGCCCCATTGTTTTAAATGGGCAGGGGCGGTATAGAAGCGGTGAATGCACCGCTCCCTCACCACTGTAAAGATGCGGCTTGCAGGACTTTTTTTACTGTCCTGCAAGCGCACCGCCCCAATGTGAAAGCTCTCTGGCTTTGACGCTGGGGCGTATTGGGGGCGTTTTTCAGATGCTTTTTAGGCGCTATATTTTGCAAAATGGGTCTAACTGACACTGATACTAATTAAATTTTTTTTCACTTTTACCCAAAATATGCTGACTGTGACCTTTAACCCCAACTTTAAAGCCTCGTATACACGATGCGATTGTTGTATGACCGCACGTCCAACTTTTCCCAAAATCGGTTGGCCGTGATTTTGTCTAGCGTACTGACGCTAGTCAAATTATTATTCAAAAAAGCCGAAAGTAGTGACGCATTATGAGCGTATAAAGGGGAAGTTCAGGTGAATGTGAATTGTGAATTACGGGCTCAGGTTTTTACGACCGAACACTTCCTGGATTCTGAACATCCGTGTTTGTACTTCCAACTTTTGTTTGTCCAACTTCTGTACACACGAGCCAAAAATTGGTTAACGTCTTGTTAGCAGACAAAAGTTTTCTAGTCTTCTCAGGCAACTTCTGTTGGACGATAATTCAAAATTGGCTGCCGAATGGAGTGTACTAACGGTCGGATTATTATACGACAGGCTGACATACGACAGTTTTTTGCCGATAATTGTACCGTGTGTACAGGCCATAACACTAACCTTGGCAAAACTTGATCATATTTTTTATTTTTATTTGATTTTTTTTTTTTGTTTACACACTTTGGTTTGTTTACATTTTCTTCTCCTGCAAGGAGAGGAAGATACAATGTATTTTTCTCTTATTCAGAAGAGGCAGTAAACACAGGGCCGGGCTCACAGTGATAGCCAATCAGAGGCTATTACAGCAATCAGGTGACTTGAGACCGTGAGTCCCAAGTCCCTATAGTTATGTATGCCATTCGGCGCGCTCCAAGTACATAGGAGATATATATATGTGACCCCACGGAAAAAAAGCCCACTTCCATGAGGCTGCATATATGTGTTCGGTCAGCAGGAAGAGGTTATGGGCCCATTTACTTTATTTTTCCTTATGAATTAATGTTAATGAAGGCAACCCATTGACATCAATGGGCATTTGTTGCAGAAAAACATCCTAATTATCAGACATGTCACCACATGTTTGCTGCATATTACTCTGGTGCCTTACGTGTATTGCAGTGCATGTGCACTGCCTTAGTGCATTGCAGTGCTTTTCAAATGAATGGTACTTCAATACCTCAAAGCATGCACTATGCCACAACACATAGGTGTAAATCGACCCTTACATGAGAAATGGGGGATTATTCCTTTACCTATGGAAGATAACATTTACTCTTTGGTTACACTCAATCCGACTTTGAAATTGTGCAACTTCTCATGAATTTCAAAGTTGCATGTCAGTGCAACTTCAGGTGCGACTTGGAAGACATACAGTATGTGTGACTTCATGAACAGATGTCTATGCAAGTTGCACCTGAACTTGCAAAAAGTAGTGCAGGAGCTACTTTGCAAATCGCATCTATTTGAACGCTTCCATTATGGATAATAAGGTGCGACTTGTCATGCTAGTTTGCTCATAACAAGGTGTGACCAGGGACTTATTGTGCTTTCAGCTTAGCTCAAAGGACGTGACAAAGATGCTAATTTCTGATAGGATCAACTGGTATTTTGTATACTTGATGAAAATGTTCTTAGTCTGAAATAAATGAAAACTAAGACAGCCACCAAATCTAAGGACTGGAAAGCTGCAATAAATTACATTTTTGTTCTTTGGTTTAGATATTTATTAACTGCACCAATGCATGACCCTGGCTCCAATTATGGTATGGTCAATGAATGCAAAAACAGCAAAACAACAAAAATAGGTACGTTTATGATGCAACTGTGTATTCAATCGCAATAAATGTTCATAACAGCTAGAAAGAAAGAAAGAAATAACAAAAGAAAGGAATAAAGAAAGAACGAAAGAAAGGAAGGAAGGAAGAAAAAAGAAAGAAAGAAAGAAAGAACAAAAAAAACTAAAGAAAGAACAAAAAAAAGAAAGATTGAAAGAAAGAATGAAAGAAAGAAGCGTTCCTCTCCCTATGTACAGTACAGTATATCTTGTTTCGTTATTAGTTTCAGCAGTCAGTCTCGTAACAGTTTTCTGTGGAGTGTCTGCAGAATATCCCCTGTAATTTCCTTGTGTGGGAGATAATGCCGTCTCCTCCTACAGGCGTGGAAAGTAATGAGGAAGTTGAAAACCTGATAAACTTTAGTTTGAATTATTTGCAGCTTGAGATAGAGCAATGATAACGGAGCTCTATGGCAAAGCTGAGTCTCTCTATACTGGGCTGTGCGCCATTACAGATTGTCCTCGTTGTTCATCTAGCAATATCCACCAAAGGTAAGTTAACCACTTCAGCCCCGGAAGGATTTCCCCCTTTAGGACCAGAGCACTTTTTGTGATGCGGCACTGCGTCACTTTAACGGACAATTAAGCAGTCATGCGACTTTGTACCCAAATGAAATTTGCGTCCTTTTTTCCCCACAAACAGAGCTTTCTTTTGGTGGTATTTGATCACCTCTGTGTCATTTTTGATTACCGCTATAAACAAAAAAAGAGCAACAATTTTGCCAAAAAAACAATATTTCTTACTTTTTACTAAAAATATATATCCAAAAAAAACTATAAAAAAAACAGATTTATTCATCGGTTTTGGCCAATTTATATTCCTCCTAATATTTTTGGTGAAAGAAAAAATCGCAATTGGCGTATATTGACTGGGTTGAGCAACAGTTGCCACGTTTATAAATGATGAGAATTCATACATGGGGTTTTTATTTTTTTTTTATTTTTTACTAGTAATGGTGGCGATCTGCGATTTTTAGCGGGACTGCGACATTGCGGGGGACATGTCTGACCATATTGACACTTTTTTGGGACCATTGGCATTTATACAGCGATCAGTGCTATGAAAATGCACTGATTACTTTATAAATGTCATTGGCAGGGAAAGGGTTAACCTGCAGGGGGCGCTCTAAGGGTTAACCGTGTTCCCTGTGTGTGTTACTAACTGTATGGGGCTGGGCTGAGTGGGGGAGGAGAGTGATCACAGCTCCCATACACAGGGAGCCTGCGATCACATTCCTTCCCCTTGTCAGAACGGAGATCCGTGTGTTTACATTAGCGGTCCCCGTTCTGTAACACTGCGGGGGGAGTGATCGCGCGTAGCTGGCAGATATCGAGTCTGCCCTACCCGCTCCCTGGCTCTCCCGGAAGACAGTGAGTGCGCGAGCGCACCTCCAGCAGCGCGTGCGCCCACAATCCGCGATCTCGCAGCCATGGGCAGGTGACGGCGGTTTGCGATATCAAGCCACTTCGCCACCATCAAGTGACAGCGGTTTGCGATATCGAGCCACTTTGCCGCCATCAGGCGGGCAGTCGGCAAGTGGTTAAAGAAGTATCTGTGAGCATGATTTATATTTCTTCTTGTATACAGCTTTTTGCATACACTTAAACACATAGAAACATATTTTTTAACATTTAAATAACATAAAATTGAAGGGGTACATTTACTGTACACCCGACATTTCAGTGGAGGCCAATCCAACCTCCAAAAGGAACAAATAGTTCACTGGCTATATCAATATATACTGTATATACAGTAGCCATAATTAAAATGACACTGATTAATATCTTTTTTTTAAAGTTTTTTTATTGTCACATACGAAAAAGTATACAGTGAGCACATGAAAGTTGACATAGTTATACATACGTTTCAAGTATACTAGAACATATTGTACAATATTTTTATTCTCCAAAAAGAATCCATGCACATCCGCAGCTTAATATCCATATAATCTATTTTACATTACACTGCCTCTGTGTTTTCTGCTTTCTCAAGCTGCCGAGCCGCACCTTTTCCCCCTCATTTCTGTTTCTTTGGAATGAGCAGTGTATGTTAGTTGCAGTCATGTACACTGCTCGATGCACGTTACATAGTCCATTGTTCATAGTTCATGTCCGGAGCGAGTAAGAGAGAGATAGGTTCCTACATACAGTGGGACTATGAAGACCAAAGTAGCTGCCCTCTAACATAAAGTCGGATCACAGCAATACACAAAAGGAATTTGTTGACTTGGAGGAGTGTGTGAAAGTGCTTTTTTAAGTTAAAAATACACACTTGAATTGAATTCTTTTATTAATTCAGAGTTTAGTGCCACTTTAAAATGCTTATGTTGTGGAGTGTTGTTGTTATGTTGTGAAGTTGTGGATGAACCTCTAACAGAATGATCCCCATAAGAAATGACTGCTTACAATATAGTGAAATACACTTGTAAAAAAATACAGATTTTCCTGGTTCTGTGCTTTGGCTGGCAGCCAGTTACATCAAATACTTCTTACTTGAGAAAGGATCAAGAACTGCGCAGATAAGGCTCGATTCACACTGCCGCGACCTGAAAGTCGGGCGACTTACAGTGCAACTTTGCCAGGCAACTTCAGTGCGTCTTGGGTTCGACTTTTGAAGCAACTTTGAAGCAACTTCAGGGAATGTCTGGGTAATCTTCATGCAATGTCGGATCAAAATCACATCAATTAAGATTAGGATCCGACTTGGGACTCAAGCCAAGTTCAAACTTGTGAGACCCCAAGTCATGTAATCCAATTTCCTAGTCAATGAGAGTTATCTTAATTAGCACTACTGAAATCGCTCTCACTTTAGAAAAGGTACCTGTACTGTTTCTGTACTACTTCAAAACGACTTGTATCTGATTTGTGCCCATAGATTTTAATGGAAGTCGCCTCCAAGTCAATGTGATTTGAATCCAGCATCACAGGCTTTACAAGATTACCCAGGCATTCCCTTAAGGTGCTTCAAAGTCGCTTCATGACGCACTTAAGACACCTGGCAAAGTCGTACTGTAAGTCACGCAACTTTCAGGTCGCGACAATGTGAACTGTGCCTAATTGTTAAGTAAATTTAGATTTAGCAACTTATCTAAAGTTCCATTCACAGGGTCACCTACTGTCTACAGCTATAAGCGCAACCTCCTTGTCACTAACATTTTACACTTTGGGTAATATGGGTATATTGGGGGAATACAACAGTAATTAAGACCAACTTAAAGTTGGAGTACAAATGGGCCAAAGTTATGGAGGGATGTTGGGTGTTTACTTTTATTAATCTGTATTTCACTATATGCTTCCCATAATTATGCAATATACAGTGCTTTATACTATCTCCCATCAATCAGTGACTTTATACTATCTCCCATCAATCAGTGACTTTATACTATCACCCATCAATCAGTGACTGTCGACCATTGACAGTTATGTAAATGTCTACTTTATGTGAATTTCAACATAAAACAAAATGGAAAGTCCCATGTACTGTTTGTGACGTAGGGTATCTCCTCTCACTTCCCCAGTATAGGCTGAGAGAGAACAACTTGGAGGAACTTATAGATTCTTCATATTTAACTATTTCTGTGCTGCTATCAGAAAAAAAAGAAGAAAAAAAAATTAATTCATACTTATCCTTCTCCCTTGTGAACCCAGTACTGCTGTTTTTTTTTGTATTGCATATAAGAGGACCTATGGACTTTTTTGCCTGTACCATATGCTTAGCAATTTTATGTTATAGCTAACTGGCAATACCTGTTTATCTTGTTCTTTAATATTTTGTTAGAGCCCTGGTTCACACTGATGCCATGCGGTAATACAGAAGATTTGCTGCATTATCCCGAATCGCATTGCAAAGCAATCACCCAGCGTCTATGCAATCTGCTGTGGGTGTCAATGTTAAATTAATGACACCCAGAAACAGATCGCAAAAGGCAGTGTGATTGCCAGAATCGCATCGCATGGGTGTGAACACCCATGCGATGCAATTCAGGTGCGAGGAAAAAAAAGTCCTGCACCGTTTTGGTGCGGATGCAATGCAATTTGAGCCATACAAAATATATGGCTCAAATCGCACCACACAGACATCGCATGTGATGTGCACAGGAATGCAGTGCGATTCCGGTGCGAATCACATGCGGTGTTCCGTATACACCTCTGTGAACCCGGGCTTATTTGCCATTGATATTCTTGCTATTTTCTGTACCATCTGTCGTATGCTATGCATGTCTGATTGGCATTGTTTGTTTTTGAAAAGTTCTCAATAAAGCAGTTTGTAAATAAAAAATAAAAAAATGTTTTGATTTTTTTTTTCTTTAAATTCTTCTTCACTGCAGTATTTTTATTCATTAAATTCTTACCATTTTAATGTTGTTCTACGCAGTAGATGTCTTTTTTTAAGATTAAATTTTTTCTTTTTTTTTTTTTTAAACAATACATTTTTATTAAATTGTAATGAGTATCGGTACAGATGATAATATGCATTAGTTAACAACGGTAAGGGTAATTTCAACAAAAGGAAAGGTTGAAAGGTGAAACTCTTGATATCCCTGTCCATCGTACCCCTGATGGGTTCACACTGTAGATGTGGACTGGGCATCAAGTTGAACGGAAGATGTATCAACATTAGGCACAAAAGGTAGAACAAGATTTGTATACTACACCAAAATAGAACTCATACGAAGACTGAGGGTATTTCAATTAAAATTGTTTTATGTGCACAACATTAAAAAGCAGATGGCAGCTTTAATTAAGATTACACTACAGAATACTGTATATCTACTACTGCCAACAGATCAGATGTTCAGGACGTTTCATGGCTGAAACAAACTGGCATAAATATTGATCTAGCCCAAAAAACAAAATGAAAGGAGTACAAAAAAAATACTTTCTAATAAGTTCTATTCTATACATAGTTCTCTACATATTATTTTGGGTAATATGCTGAATTATCAAAGATCCAATAACCTAGCTGTAATAATCCTAAAGATGTATTTACTGGTTCTATTTAACAAAATACCCTTTAAAATGTTTGTGCAATTTTATTACATCTTTTTCTATTTCTGACATTTTTGTGACTTATTTGTTGTTCAGAAGACTGCTTTCTGAAGGAAGATTTCCTGTTTCCAATGCACTGGCAATATGCTTCTTGTAAAAGTCAAGTGTTTCCTTTTTATGTATGCAAACGTTCTCTTGCAATTTCCGCTGCTTTCTTATTTAATGTACTAGCTCTTCAAAGTGTTGTGTGAAGAAATCATAGGGCCCATTCACACTGTTCTTCATTGCAGTTCCATTATTTTTCAGTGGCACCCACCGCACACTTTGTGGTGTGCTGCCTTGCAAAAATGAAGCACGCCTGTTTTAGTGCGTTGGCAGTCCATTCAGGCCCATTCCTACTGTAGTCTTGACGTTATGTGCAATCCATATTACATGCTTTATAACATTGAGGTGCAATTCGCTTTCAATGGTACCCCAAACGCACAAAGGGAATTCACATGTGTTACAGAACACAACATAGTAACACTATTGTGCGTTTTGGGGTTCTGCATTCCAAAAAAAAGTGCATGCCCATTTTTTTTAGATATTTTGGTACATTGACAGTGCCTTAATATTATTTAGAGATTTTATTATATATTTTTAGAGATGTTCGTACTTTTGAATATTCTACTCCTTGGGAAAAAAGGAATTTTGCTTAGTGGTGAGCTGAAATCTACAATTTTATTTTTTTATAGCCGAAAGTTCATTTTTTAGCTTTATTTAGAGTGTGGAAGAGTTAGGACCAAATTTTTATAGCTTTCACAACCAGCTGCTTGCCTTGAAAGGAACAACTCATTCCGGCATCCTTCAAACTGCTCAAAGTATGTTTTTCTTCTCTGACAATTTTCCAAGCCAAGATAAAGGGGGGCTGTACAAACCCCCAAAATATCTTGGCTGTATTACCATAGATTTCTATGGGTTTCTCAATTCTAAACTCTTTGGTGTGGCACTTTTGTTTCTTCTTAACTGGAAGGGGTTTTTTTGGTTGGATGTGCGCTCCCTGAGAGCTTCTCTATTTGTCTCCGTGACCATTGTCATCCAGGCAAAAATTAAATGGGCACATCTAGTCTGGTGATGTTGCACAAGAAGATTTTCCCTCAGTTTGCAGAGGTTTTCTCTCACTTCCCATTGTGTCCCCAGGGTAAGAGGTAAAGCCCCCCCATGGGAAACAGAGGGGGATTTAACAATTACGTACACTTTTGGCTATTGATAATATTTAAATGCTGCCTTTTTAAAAATAATTTCTACAATGTAATGGTAGAGCTGTGGTTAGCAGCAGGAATCGCATAGATCTGTAACTGCACACATTTTCAAGATGAGTTAGTCATACATTTTTCTTGCATTTGCTTTACATTCACATTGACTTGTATAAAGAAATAAATACAAAACACAAACTGATCCTAAACTGACCCCAAACGCTCTTGTATTTCAGCCCTAAGCCACTTGTGGCTGTGGTTTGTAGGGATGTTCATTGATACTATCTCGATGTGGTTTATTTCAGTTCATTAATAACTTTTCTGAAAAGTTAACATGATAAAATATCACTTAGTACATTGATTTCAGTTTTATGATTTACTTGTGTTCATCACTAAATTACCATTCCAATAAATATATGCACAAGGCTGGATTTTAGTTTAATGTCTCCAAATCACTTTTAGTATGATAAAATCCATGATTATAGTGTTGGTGCACTAAAAGCAAATAGACTGTTCACTTTTTGGAAGGGACTTCTCACTTTGTATGCAATCACGTGCAACTTTCAGTAGCCTAAAAACTCCCTTTCAGAGTGAAAACTGCCTTGCAAAGTATATAGCCTATTTACCTTTAGTAAATCAACTTCCATATATGACTGGGTATGTATTTAATGACACATTTGTTATTGATTTATTGTTTCTAATTTAAATGAAAAAAAGATAATGGAACAAAGAGGAGCCTTGCCAACCTTGCATGATCATCTACTAAAGGGCTACCATGGGGGTCATATCAATATAGACTCAAAAAGGGGAATTTATTATATAGTCCATAATGATATGACCCCTGTGGTGGCGCTTTAAAGTAGATGATTATACAAGGTTGACAATTCATATTTTTTCTACTATGTGCTCTGATAGTTAATAAATTATAATATAAATATTTTTCTGGTCAGTGGTTTAGAGATCTGTTCAAGCGTTTGTACCAACAAAGAAAAGCCTGGCATTTCCTGAGATTTGGCTCCCCTAGACTGTATAGCCATTTGATGCTAAAGGAAATCTGGGGCTAATAGTAAACAAAGAGGTGGAGTCTGTGATGTCATTGACCAAATAACCAAATAACTAAATAAAATAAAATAAATTATAGCTATGACTAAGGCTCTTTTGGGCAGAAACATGTCAGCTTTTCCTGCAAGACATGAGTCTGCTGACATCCGCCCATAGAGGAGACTGAGTCCGATCAGGTCTGCCTGAAAAACTCGGATCGGTCAACCCATGTGAAAGGGCCCTAACTTGGATGTGTTATATATAACTAAAGCCCAAACTTTTTTTTAGCTTTGCATAGAGTGAAGAGGAATTAGAACATTTGTCAACTATTATTGCTATCTGTGCCCGTGCTTCCTTACCGCATGAATTCCAGGACTTTGCTGCTACATGTAAAAATCATAATTTTTTTGCAAGAAAATTGCTCAGAACCCGCAAACATTATATATGTTTTTTAGCAGACACACTAGGGAATAAAATGGTGGTCATTGCAACTTTTTGTCTCGCACTGTATTACTTAGACATTTTTCAAACACTTTTTTGGAAAAAAAAAAATTTAATGCATTAAAAAACAAAACAGTAAAGTTAGCCCAGTATTTTTGCATAATATGAAAGAGGATGTTACGCAGAGTAAATAGATGCCTAACATGCCCCGCTTTTGTAATCCCTTGTAATGGGGATACTGCATGACAGGTCCTTTTTATAGAGAGATGTGGGGTCTATAAGACCCCACACCTCTCCTCCAAGCTGGAAAGCGTCAGACTAAAAAAAAAAAAAAATTAACGATCTAATGCTTTCTAGCCGGAAATGCGGCTTTGTTTACTTCTTCCCCCAAGAGCCATAGAGATGACCGGGGACCATCTGTCCCTCGGCTTTCTATGGTACTTCTTTCCGGTGCCAGCGGATCCCTTCTCCGCCTCACTGATTGCTTAAGTGAGTCGGGAGAAGCACCGGAGGGCGGCAGGGGGGGTGACATCACCTCCCGCTGCCTGTAAGAAAGATCAAGTGGCTGGACAGCAGGTAGGATTGTTCTTACAGTGAAGGGAATTTCCGGCTGAAAAGAATGATATCTCAATGATGCTTGCAGCTGAAGGCATTATTGAGATATCACTAGTCAAAGGCAAGGAAGTCATTTTACTATAGGCCGGTAGGGAAGTGTTTCATTCACCCTCTCTATTTGTCCTGTTTACCATTTTCATTGAAAGTGAGAGCAAAATAAAATTCTAAAGGTTGGGTTGTCCCCAGAAAATTAATAGAGGGAAAACTTGAGGGTCCCCAAGGAATTCCCTTAATTTTCAGGGATTTCCTATAACTTCCTGTTTGGCTATGGGACAGGAAGTGAAGGGAAAACTTCCCAATAGGACAATAATGGCAAAAAAATCTGACAGGGGTATAACCCTCCCATACTCTATTCACAATAAAAACACGTTTTGTCTATAGTTCTAATTTACAGTTTAGTGTAATATAACTTTTCTGGTAGTTAAAAAAGTGCATTTTCTTTATTGGGGTCCATGCAACAGGCAAAAAAGAAACAACTGAGGAGGAAAGATAAAGAGACAGATTTGGTTCTTAAAAAATGAAAGTTCCCTTAAATGAGGGACAGTTAGGAACCATGTATAATTCTCTTCTTGGTTTTTTTTTTTTCCTATAGGTGATTTGCTGGCACCTCCTGAAAATGTCCATTTTCCACTGGATTTTTTTTATCACATATTGAATTGGTCACACAACAGATCTGATAGCGATGCAATCTTGTATCAAGTGGAGTATCTAAGGTGAGAAACACTGCAGAAATGTAAATAGTGTCAAACATATATTTTTGACTATAGCAAACAATCAGAATTCTTGTTAAAAATTCCACTTTTGTAGGAGTTATCCCCTTTGTGCTTAGAAATCATGTGCACACATTTATTAGATTCTCATCTTACATGGTAGTTATTTCAAGATATAAATGTATCATCATGTTTTCACTTTTGTTCAGGTATGGTTCCAATTGGACTGTTGTGCCACACTGCACTTTTATTGGACACCAAAGCTGTGACCTTACGGTGGAAACCTTACCAATTGGCCTAGGTTATATTGCACGAGTAAGGAGTGTTCTAGGAAACCAGACATCAGAATGGACTCGTACAAGACGCTACACATTCCAAGAAGGTAAACTAGTTTTAAAATATTCATTTAGTTAGGCCACTCCTTTGCTTTTATGCGCCGCATAAAAATATTTCACATTTTCTATGTATTCTATAAAATATACCATAAATTCCTCCTTCCACAGAGTATCACCATTCTCAAAGATTTGTTTGCAAATGACTGCAATTATGAGTATAAAGACAAGTTAGGTTGCGCTCAATGAAACAGACCAAGGTGCTTTTAGATCTTGCTAGCTTAACCACTTCACCCCCGGAAGGATTTCCCACGTTAGGACCAGAGCACTTTTTGCGATTCGGCACTGCGTCACTTTAACTGACAATTGCACAGTCGAGTGACGTTGTACCCAAATAAAATTTGCGTCCTTTTTTCCCCACAAATAGAGCTTTCTTTTGGTCGTATTTGATCACCTCTGTGCCATTTCTGATCGCCGCTATAAACAAAAAAAGAGCAACAATTTTGAAAAAAAAAAACCTGTTTTTTTATATTCTCTTTTGGATTCGGATTTTAGCACAAAGTAAGAAAAACATTTTTTTCATCGGTTTTGGCCGATTTATATTCTTCCTCATATTTTTGGTAAAAAAAAATCGCAATCAACGTTTATTGATTGGTTTGCGCAAAAGTTGCCACGTTTACGAATGATGAGAATTCATTTCTGGGGTTTGTATTTTTTTTTTAGCGGTACTGCAATATTGCAGCGGACATGTCGGAACATTTTGACACTTTTTTGGGACCAATGAGATTTATACAGCGATCAGAAATGTAAATGTCCACTGATTACTGTATAAATGTCATTGGCAGTGAAAGGGGTTAACCTGCAGGGGGAGATCTAGGGGTTAACTGTGTTCCCTGCATGTGTTCTAACTGTGAGGGGGCTGGGCTGTTATAGACATAACAGATCTAACTGATTCCAGTGACAGAGATCAGTAGATCTCCTATGTCCCCACTGACAAAGCGGGGAACCGCCGTGTTTACATCGGCGGTTCCCCGTTCTTTTGCTGTGGCAGCTCATCGCGGCTCGCCGGCGGACATCAGGTCCGCCCGAGCCACAGGCACACTCCTCTGAAGTACGGCGCGCACGCCGCCTAGCTGCCACTCTACAAATCGCTGATTATTTACGGCGATTCGTGGGACACGTCCACACTGCCGCAGTAAATATACTGTGCGTGGTGTGGAAGTGGTTAAAGAGGACCTAAACTGTGGAAACTATGCTCAAACAACGCTGACAAAGGACAAAAGACTAGTCACCAGTATTGCCTGTAGTCTCCCTACATTAAATGTTTACCCCATTACTGACTTACCATATCTTATGGTGGCATTCAAACATAGAATGTGTGATATGTAATTGCTGAGGGGAAGGGATTCTTTTGAAAGTCAGATCTGTTCTCCGCCTTTATTGTCTAGGGTTTGGACTTAACTATTTCTCTTAAAATTACTTTTTTGAGACAATCTAGTTCAAGTTGCAACATAATAATTTGTCAACATACTATCACAACAGACCCATACTGGTATACTCATACCCCCTTCACATTTTTCCTTGATTTTGGTATAGACTAAAGATTAAACCTTAATCTATCTTCTTTGCTCTATGTGGGAGATTGGGGGATTTCCAATCACTTTCTGTCCTAGAGACAGGTAAAATCCCTAGTTAGACATGTGTCTCCATAACAGGTCTCTGAATTTCAACTTGAAATTATCTCTAATATGTGAGGTGTATGCAGTAGTGTATGGTGACATGATCAGAGGCTGGGACATGGTCAGAGGCTGGAGACATGGTCAGAGGCTGGGGAGATGGTCAAAAGCTGGGGACATGATCAGAGGCTGAGGACATGGTCAGGCGATGTTGGCATGGTCAGAGGCTGCTGACATGGTCAAAGGCTGGGGACATGGTCAGAGGCTGCTGACATGGTCAAAGGCTGGGGACATGGTCAGAGGCTGCAGACATGATCAACATCTTCTGTAACATGATCATCGTTTTTCTTCTAATACATTTGCCGGTTATCATCAACTTACATCACTCTGACCGTCCCCTTTGCCCGAACCCAGACAAGTAAAGACACTGCCCGCTCCCCTGTCCGAGCACAGCCGAGGTGAGCGGAGACCGCCCCCCCTGCCTGAGCACATCCAAGCAGGGTGAGTGGAGACCACTCCCCTGCCCGAGTGCAGCCGAGCCGAGATGACCGGAGACCACACCGCTGCTCGAGCACAGCTGAGCTGAGATCACACCCCCCCAAGCACAGCCGAGCAGAGCCGAGGTGAGCAGTGACCGCCCCCCTGCCCGAGCACAGCCGAGCCGAGACCGCTTCCCGCCCGAGTACAGCCAAGCCCAGCCGAACCAAGGTGAGCTATGACCGCCCCTCTGCTCGAGCACAGCTGAGCCGAGACTGTCCCTGCCAGTCACTTTATGCTGCTTTATGTAATTGGTTTTACAGTATCAATTTATGCTGCTCTACAGGCTTACCTGTAGGTTAAAGTGGTTGTCACAGGTTGACAACCACTTTAAGAATTATTGAATTATGTTCTTGTTCAAGGTATTGCTTTGATCTTTAGCATCATGTTCAGTGATAATTTGTGCTTTGAATGATTTGAAACGTAAAATGTGTCTCTGCGGCACCATCTCCATGATTTAATCTTTACTCATTGCCAACAACACCTCTACTTCCCTCTCCTATGTGCTTAAATGGAAGCGAGACCTGTCCCCCATAGACCTTGCAGACTGGAGTAAAGCCTGGTCCAGCATAGCAAAGTGCTCTTTCAACATTGAAGGCAGTCTATAAGGTTCTCCTGTGCTGGTACTGGGTCCCAGCCCACATTGCCAAGTCAAACCCATCCTACAGTGATAGATGCTTCCGGGGGTGTGGTCAGTGAGGAGATAAAATGCATATTTGGTGGTCCTGCCCCCACCTCGTAGGATCTTGGTCGAGGGTCTTTGGACTCCTATCTACCCTCTTTCGCGTACCTTTCCACAAGGACCCCAAACTTGCATTGCTCCATTGCCCGGTCACAGGCCTCTTCTCTCACCAGCAGAAATTAGCCACATATCTCTTTACCGCAGCTAAGTGCACAATAGCAAGGGTCTGGAAAAATCCAGCTGTATCATTTTTGGAGGTGAAGAACACCTTGACGACCCTCATGATCCATGAAAAATGTCCAGTATCCTCCATGACTCCCATACCAAATTTCTGTAGTAGTCCAATGCATTCCCTACTTTGCACCCGACCAGTCTAGGCCTCTCGAACTAACTTGACCCCACCCCCAGCCTGGGGGACCTTTCTTTTCCTTTTCCAACTTCCCATTTGCCTCTCCTCTTACCCTTACTACTCCTGGGCCTCTTGCCCGCCACTCTGTACCCCCCCCCCCCGGGCATTATGTGTGCATTTTGGGGTTTTTCTATTTTTATTTTTTTTCTTGTTTTTTTTCTTTGTTTGTCCCGTGCATAGTTTGTCAGTTTCCCTAAATATGGTTAAACTGGTCATATGCTACAAGTTGATAACCCACATATTATTGTGCATTCAATTACCATTCCATAGAGACAAAGAATTATGTCCAGACCATACAGATCACCTCCTGTGTATGATAGCCCAAGCATGTCTGGTACCAAACTACTGAAATGGTAATACCTTCAGCTAAATGCTTGTTTTTATCATAGCTTTAAAAATTTAAGTTTTTATGAATTGTGTGTAGATTTGGAAACTGTGAGTTTAATAGGGGTGTTTGCAGATCACGTAAACCAGGCTATCGGCATAGATCAGCCTAATTGGTTTTACAGTATCAATTAGCCCAATGTAAGCTGATTGGCTGCAGCCTGTTATTCAAAGAAAACTTTCCAATACTCCATTTCAACAGAAGTTGATCGCTAGATAGACTTCTGTGGAGCAGGAATGGCCATACATAGACTGAAATTTTGATCCACCAGCAGCCTAAAGGTTTTATTGAGGAAGGTTTATTGTCCTGATTACCTGTCTGGAATTTTTGATACTGGTAGGATAATTGAATGGAATTCATGATGGGGGTTGTACTTCTACAGATTGTCAAATTTAAATAGGATAAGGATATCAGTCTGTTTCAGATTTTTTTTTGAAACACCTGCCTTTATTAGCATTCATACATGATATCGTGCATCTACAGTATTTGATTTGATTTGCCAATGATACTTAGACTTACTACAAAATACATGATTCTCTTGCAGTTACTCTGCCTCCACCATCTGTCCAAGTGGATGTGGATGGGCCTTCCTTACTTGTTCAGATCACTCTGCCAAGAGTTACATCGAATAACATTACCATGCGCTTTGAAGATTATTTTCCCAATTACCGCACGTACCATATAGACATTCAACGAACCTCAGATAACTATACGGTATGTATGTGCTACTGTCAGTGCTAAGTGTTTTTCTTATTGACATATGTAATATATGTTCACTAAAAACATATTCTGTTTTAGGAGGTATTCTGACTCATTTCTCTATGCAAGTTTGTTTTAGTTAACCTCCATAGCGGTAATCCCGAGTGTGGCTCGGTGTTAATTTTCAGTACCATAAGTGGTAACCCGAGCCACACTCAGGATTACACTGTTAAATCTCTCTGCATGTACTTACATGCTCTCTGCGATGTCCTCTGGTGGTGTCCTCCAGCCAGTTCATCCGTCTGATGTATCAAGGTTCCGCGCTCCATTCCCTGCGAGCACCGCGACACATGGGGGTGGAGCCGACGGGAATTTCAAAAAGTTACAAACATAAACATACACACAATACATTGTAATCTGTAGAATACATTACTGTATCAAATCATTTCACCTCAGATTTGTCCTTAGCGCTTTGTCCAGTTCCCTGCCTGCACTTTTACCATTCTTTCTGCCTGCAAACTTGAGAGAGTCAATGGCATCCAAAAGGCGTCCCTCTACGTCAAAAGCGCTTTTGGACCAGTTAGAAAACAGTGATAGTGAATTAGAACCACTTGAAGAATTGAGCGCTAGTGATTTGTAGGGTAATTCGTCATCAGACATTGAAAGTGACGACAGCTATTTGAACACTGTTTACATATGCAGGTGCGACCTACGTATGCGTTAGCTTCTGTGAGCGAGTACACGGGAAAGGAGGAGCTTTTCATTTTTTTTTTTTTTTGTTAATTTTACTTTTATTTTTCTACTTTGACGCTTTCTTTTTACATTTTTTTAAATCAGTTTTATTCCTATTACAAGGAGTGTAAACATTCCTTGTAATAGGAATAGGGCATGACCGGTTCTCTTTACAGCAAAAACTGGGGTCTATAAGTCCCCAGACCTCTCCTCTAGGCTGGGAATCCTGAAATAAAAAAAATAAAAAAACAGTTCAAACCAATATGCAGTGTCTAGTTTTACAGTGACTAGTAATATTGCACCCTTGTTTGGACAAATTTCAGTGTTTTTGGTTTGATTACATTATTGAATAAAATGTATTATTATTATGTTGTTGTTTTTTATAATTATTTATTATTATATAATTATTGATTTTGTGTTTCAAATGTTATTATACCCGGGATTTCAACTAGACTCTTGTTTGGACAGATTTAAGTGAGTTATTCCAAAGAATTAAGCCCCGTACACACGATCAGAAAATCGTACGGAAAATACAGCTTTCAAAGCGATCTACGATAATTGGATCGTTAGTGCAGAACTTTCAAGAGCCAATCATAACAGTTTGTCCGATGTTTTCTGTCTGGACAAGATTGGACATGCAGGAAAAATGTTCTCGCACGGTGCCTGATCGTACGATTTTCGTTTTATCAGTACAGCTGTAGTTCGAAAATGTAATACGAATACACTACAACACATCACATTGCTTCCGATTTTTTTATTCTGTCGTACGAGAATTTTTGTGACTTGAGTAAACTCTTCCGATTCGATCTGAGATTAGCATGCTAAAAAAAACGGACGATCATTTGCCCGATAATCTCATTGTGTGTACCGGGCATTACAGGCCTGCAATATATAACAACAAATTTCCATGCAAAACAATGTACCGTTTTGACATTGTAAACATTGACATAATCATACCGCCAGGGAGGTTAATGTATATTTTGGGATGTCTTGCTTCAGATCATGAAACAGCATTTCAGATGGATTAAGATCAGGATTTTCGCTTACCAATTTTAAATTACATTTTTTTTTCTATTTGCGACACTTTATTGTGGATTTCATCCTTTGTTTTTGGATTAATGTCGTGTTGCAAGACCCACCTGATTTTGCTCATAGAAGAATGGACATAACCAAATGAATAGATAATATGTGATCGTGAACATTGAATGCATGTTATGAGCACAGCAGCTTGTACTAGAAAGTGTTTTGGCAAGAATTTATATTTCCCTGTGTATAACCACCTTGTAATGAAATGAGATAACATTTTAAGAGCCATCCAAAAAATTCAAAAACATTTTCCTGTTGCCTGTGTTGCCTTTTGCTTATACAGTAAAACCTTGGATTGCGAATAACTTGGTCTGCGAATGTTTTACAAGACAAGCACATTTATTTTAATCAATTTTAACTTGATAAACAAGCAAGGTCTTGCAATACGAGTAGCGTTACGTCACGACTGAGTATTAAAAGGAAGAGAAGCGCCTCTAAGTGTAGCAATATGGTTAAATTTAATGAAGGTACAACATTTAGCAACCCACATGGTTGATGATTAAAACAGGCACATCTAAGTATGCAGGCATCGAGGGTAAAGCTGTCCACATAGACCATCCTCATCACTGCCATCAAGGTCACCCCTTCCACGCTGTGCTCCACGAACGCTTCAAGCCTTGCTCTACTGCAGGGTAGCCTTCCCGGTTACGATTGCAGACTGACAGTGGTGAGATCCGGCGGTGCGGAAGACAGTCTATATGGATAGCTTTATCCCGGATGCCTGCATACTTAGATGTGCCTGTTTTAATCATCAACCATGTGAGTTGCTAAATGTTGTACCTTATTACATGTAACCATATTGCTACACTTAGAGGCGCCTCTCTTCTCTTTTATACTCTGTAGCTCCTGCTGGATTTTGCTTCTAATCCCCTTGTGGAGGCGGCCATTTGTGGATGGACATTTTATGGTTACACAACTTATCACATTGATATAATCTTTTTATATGGACTATAAACTGAAAGATTTATAGATAAATTGTTGTGGAATGAATCATACCGGCGGAGGTGTTCCCCTAATCTTCGTTTTAGGTCGTCCTCGATGTCTCATATTTTCTCTTCTCTCCGCGGAGATTCACATCGTTATACCAATGTACATTATTCCATGTTGTAAATCGTTGAGTGTACCAACTACTAATTTTGTCCGTGTAGATTCATACGTCCGTAGGCCCTATTTCGATAGGTATATCTGACAGAAGGCGTGGCGGCCTAGAGTGGTGACAGTCAGA
>BLSH010248772.1:92352-114298 GCA_018402905.1 Glandirana rugosa | reverse complement strand
AGTCCCATATATCGTGTCGTAGTGTCTAGTCCCATATATCGTGTCGTAGTGTCTAGTCCCATATATCGTGTTGGAGTGTCTAGTCCAATATATCGTTGTGATGCTGTGCTATATACCCTGATCTGTATTGCTGTGCTATATACCCTGATCTGTGAGGCTGTGCTATATACCCTGATCTGTGAGGCTGTGCTATATACCCTGATCTGTGAGGCTGTGCTATATACCCTGATCTGTAATGCCGAGCTATATACCCTGATCTGTCGAGGCTGTGCTATATACCCCGATCTGTAATGTTGAGCTATATACCCTGATCTGTGATGCTGTGCTATATACCCTGATCTGTGAGGCTGTGCTATATAGCCTGATCTGTGATGCTGTGCTATATACCCTGATTTTTGATGCTGTGCTATATACCCTGATCGGTGAGGCTGTGCTATATACCCTGATCTGTGAGGCTGTGCTATATGTACCCTGATCTGTGAGGCTGTGCTATATACCCTAATCTGTGAGGCTGTGCTATATACCCTGATCTGTGAGGCTGTGCTATATACCCTGATCTGTAATGCGGAGCTATATACTCTGATCTGTGAGGCTGTGCTATATACCCTGATCTTTCATGTCGAGCTACATACCCTGATCTGTGATGTTGTGCTATATACCCTGATCTGTGATGCTGTGCTATATAACCTGATCTGTGAGGTTGTGCTATATACCCTGATCTGTGATGCTGTGCTATATACCCTGATCTGTGATGCTGTGCTATATACCCTGACCTGTGAGGCTGTGCTATATACCCTGATCTGTGAGGCTGTGCTATATACCCGGATCTGTGATGCTGTGCTATACACCCTGATCTGTGAGGTTGTGCTATATACCCTGATCTGTGAGGCTGTGCTATATACCCTGACCTGTGAGGCTGTGCTATATACCCTGATATGTGAGGCTGTGCTATATACCCTGATCTGTGATGCTGTGCTATATACCCTGATCTGTGAGGTTGTGCTATATACCCTGATCTGTGATACTGTGCTATATACACTGATCTGTGATGCTGTGCTATATAGCCTGATCTATGAAGCTGTGCTATATACCCTGATCTGTGATGCTGAGCTATATACCCTGATCTATGATGCTGTGCTATTTACCCTGATCTGTAATGCTGTGCTATATACACTGATCTGTGAGGCTGTGCTATATACCCTGATCTGTGAGGCTGTGCTATATATCCTGATCTGTGATGCTGTGCTATATACCCTGATCTGTGAGGCTGTGCTATATACACTGATCTGTGAGACTGTGCTATATACCCTGATCTGTGATGCTGTGCTATATACCCTGATCTGTATTGCTGTGCTATATACCCTGATCTGTGAGGCTGTGCTGTATACCCTGATCTGTGAGGCTGTGCTATATACCCTGATCTGTAATGCCGAGCTATATACCCTGATCTGTCGAGGCTGTGCTATATACCCCGATCTGTAATGTTGAGCTATATACCCTGATCTGTGATGCTGTGCTATATACCCTGATCTGTGAGGCTGTGCTATATAGCCTGATCTGTGATGCTGTGCTATATACCCTGATTTTTGATGCTGTGCTATATACCCTGATCGGTGAGGCTGTGCTATATACCCTGATCTGTGAGGCTGTGCTATATATACCCTGATCTGTGAGGCTGTGCTATATACCCTAATCTGTGAGGCTGTGCTATATACCCTGATCTGTGAGGCTGTGCTATATACCCTGATCTGTAATGCGGAGCTATATACTCTGATCTGTGAGGCTGTGCTATATACCCTGATCTTTCATGTCGAGCTACATACCCTGATCTGTGATGTTGTGCTATATACCCTGATCTGTGATGCTGTGCTATATAACCTGATCTGCGAGGCTGTGCTATATAACCTGATCTGCGAGGCTGTGCTATATACCCTGATCTGGGATGCTGTGCTATATACCCTGATCTGTGATGCTGTGCTATATACCCTGACCTGTGAGGCTGTGCTATATACCCTGATCTGTGAGGCTGTGCTATATACCCGGATCTGTGATGCTGTGCTATACACCCTGATCTGTGAGGTTGTGCTATATACCCTGATCTGTGAGGCTGTGCTATATACCCTGATCTGTGAGGCTGTGCTATATTCCCTGATCTGTGAGGCTGTGCTATATTCCCTGATCTGTGAGGCTGTGCTATATACCCTGATCTGTGTGGCTGTGCTTTATACCCTGATCTGTGATGATCTGCTATATAGCCTGATCTGTGATGCTGTGCTATATACCCTGATCGGTGATGCTGTGCTATATACCCTGATCGGTGAGGCTGTGCTATATACCCTGATCTGTGAGGCTTTGCTATATACCCTGCTCTATGAGGCTGGGCTATATACTCTGTCCTGTGATTCTGGGGCTGTATACGCCTGACACTATGGGTGAAAACAAGTGAAATGCAGGGGACAGAGTAGGTGGATTCTATAAGGGGTGGGGCTTATGAGAAGTGGGAGGGGTCAAAAAGGAAAGGTGGGGTCTGCCCCCACCCATCCTAAAACGTCACCAGCCGCCACTGTTCCTTTTATTCTCCTGGTTATATATGATCTTGATTAATCCCAATGAAGTAATATACAGACAGCTGTTATTTCAGACACTTTGAAAAAATTAGACCAAAATATTTCTTCAAAGAGCTGTAGTTTGAACAACTAATGATATCAGAATTTTAAGAGCCATGCAAAATATTGCGCAGTCCACCATGGATTTGCTCTATACCCTGATCTGCGCTACATACCCTGATCTGTGATGTTCTGCTATATGCCCTGATCTGTGATGCTGTGCTATATACCCTGATCTGTGATGCTGTGCTATATACCCTGATCTGTGATGCTGTGCTATATACCCTGATCTGTGAGGCTGTGCTATATACCCTGATCTGTGATGCTGTGCTATATACCCTGATCTGTAATGTCAAGCTATATACCCTGATCTGTCGAGGCTATGCTATATACCCTGGTCTGTAATGTCGAGCTATATACCCTGATCTGTGATGCTGTGCTATATACCCTGATCTGTGATGCTGTGCTATATACCCTGATTGTTGATGCTGTGCTATATACCCTGATCGGTGAGGCTGTGCTATATTCCCTGATCTGTGAGGCTGTGCTATATACCCTGATCTGTGTGGCTGTGCTATATACCCTGAACTGTGAGGCTGTGCTATATACCCTGATCTGTAATGCCGAGCTATATACGCTGATCTGTGAGGCTGTGCTATATACCCTGATCTGTAATGTTGAGCTATATACCCTGATCTGTGAGGCTGTGCTATATACCCTGATCTGTGAGGCTGTGTTATATACCCTGATCTGTGATGCTGTGCTATATAGCCTGATCTGTGATGATGTGCTATATACCCTGATTGGTGATGCTGTGCTATATATCCTGATCATTGAGGCTGAGCTATATACCCTGATCTGTGATGCTGTGCTATATACCCTGATCTGTGAGGTTGTGCTATATAGCCTGTCTGAAGCAAGAGAAGTAAAGTAAACATGTCCAAATAAGTATTATAAAATAATGATGAAATATGTAATTCTTTCCGCAGAAGTCTCTTATTCAGAGAAGTTGGTCATGGATGGATAAACCATCATCCTCTGTTATTGAGACAACCCTGCACTGGGAGAATGACCCAATTGAACATCTCATGCCAGAGCTCAGGGACTCTTTGATACGCAGCAGCGCAGACAGTGGTTTTGGAAGCCAAATCTTTGTTGCCGACATGTCCTCTCAAGTGCCCTCTGTAGATGAAAGTTTGTCAAAGTCAAAACCTGATATTACCAATATACACACACGAGAGGAGCACTCTTGTGAAACGGAAAGCACCAAAAGTGAAGACAGTGGTATCAGCCTATCAACAGACTCCCAGAACCTCATCAGCTGTTGTGATAGTGGTGATGATAGAGACATCCAAACGTGTGGTACAAGCATTGAGACAGTAATGGTACATGAAAGACAGGGTTACCTGAGACAGAACACAAATATTTTAGAAAGTAAAGAACCAGAGAGTACATGCCAACCACAAATAAAAGAGTACTTCTCTCAAGGACCACAGAATCTACAGAAAAACCAAGTTGACTTTCATCACCAGAAAGAGTTTCATTCTTTGCTGCAACCATGGATTCAACTTCCTGAGGCTTTTCAGTCGTCAATACCCCTTACAGTGGCATACGGCCCATTCAGCAACAAACTTTGGGATTTAGGTGTCAGTGTTCTATCACTTGGAGATGTAGAACAACTCATGGACACTAGGTCTTAGGTCTTCTCTAAGGAATGGTTGGGATATTTGAGTGCCAGTGGATAAAATCATTTCAATAAGGGTAACAGAATATGAGAGAGTGTTTTTTTTTTGTGTTTTGTATGATAGCAAAATTGATGTAAAGGTAGAACTGATTTAAACCCAACTCTGATTTACTATATTCCAGTTTGTGTCTTGTTCTCATTGTTCTTCCTCTGATCCCCCTATCCCCGCCACTGTAATCTTCCGGTGCAGCAGGGTTTCGTTGAGCTGAGGCCGGTCCTCTCATTTGCACTCATCAAGAGTGCCGGCTATGCCCACCCTTTCTGCCCCCTCCTCCATTCACAGAAGCTGTACCATAGCTTCTATTAATAAAAAAATGTTCTATGGATGTAGGAGATAGAACTTTCATTGATCCATCCTCCATTTAGAAATGTTTTAACCCCTGCCACACCAGAAGATTACGTCAGCATGGGTGAGGTGGAACAGAGGACAAAGATTTCAACTAAATGAAGGACCAGCAGCACAGGGGAAACATCGGATTGATAAGTCATGTGCCTTGTGCTGATTGTTTTTTTTTTACTAAACAGAGGCTGTAAATACATTTTCCAGTTTGCTTTCTTCACTAATGTGTTATAAGAGCCCTTTCACATTGGGATGGATTGGGGGGGGATTTTTGAGGCGCTTTACAGATGATATTTTTAGCTAAATAGCATCTGTAAAGCGCCTCAGTGTGAAAGGAGCCTAAGGCTAGGTTCATGCTACCTTGAGCTCTAAAAAGCAATCCGCGATGGATTGCTTTTCAGAGTATGGCTAAGCAGCTGCTATCAGGCTTTCAGGAAGCAATCCTGCCACATCCGGAATGCCATTCTTTTTTTTGTATTTTTTTTTATCAAATGGAAGTATATAGCGAAGCTAATGTGCCACAAATGTGAGTCAAGCCCATTAACTTGAATAACTGAGATGGCAGGTGGTGCCACCTGTCAACTCAGCAAGCAGTCTTAAATTTGCTGTGTGAACGGACTCCTACAACTGTGTTTTACACTTCAGATGGGCAGTATAACTGCAGCTCAGTCACCTGTTTTTACTGCTCCCCCACCCACTCATGTGAAAGAGGCCTAAAAAACGAATGCACACAGCATGGCCAACCTGAATTGAACACAGTTAGCCTATTTTTTATTTTGGTAGATTCTTTATGGATTGTTGAAGAAAACCAGAAAAATTCTGCACAAACATAGAAGACTAGAGAATGTTGTCCTTGGTGGAAATCCAGGACCCTAGCACTTTAAAACTGTAAATGCAACTTTTGTGCAGTTGCACTTATAATGTAATGTTTGCCACCCCCAACCACCCCTGCAAACCTCCCAGTTTTAGGGAGTTAGCAAAAAAATCACCTAAAAAATATAAGCCATTATAGGTCCTCAAATTTAGTCCATCAGGCAAAAGCAGTATATCAATAGGCCGCCTTTGTATACAGAAACTTGTGTGTGCAGACAGGGAAACACCTCCATGGATATCCCGATTGGATCACCTGGATCGATGGTGTGTGGTTGCTCTTCCTATATTCAGCCAAGATCTGGCAGTTCAGTTGCTCAGATAAAAAAGGAAGCATACCTCATAGTGTGAACCTGTAAACGTTTTATTCCCATACAGCAAACCCCCCTTCTCATAATGCACTTACAAACATCAATAAACAATAGCATTCGTTATCAAACAGCACTGTACAGTATGTCTTGGTACTCTCCACTCCTGGGAATTTGGTCATCCGTGGTGATTCCTAGGGGAGGACATCAGAAACAGCTTACAGATGCAGCAAGCCATGTGGTCGTGCCTAGACGTGTTTCCTCATTCTATTTTTGTCAATAGACGCCTATGGCGGATGACCAAATTCCCAGGAGTGGCGAGTACCAAGACATACTGTACAGTGCTGTTTGATAACGAATGCTATTGTTTATTGATGTTTGTAAGTGCATTATGAGAAGGGGGATTTGCTGTATGGGAATAAAACGTTTACAGGTTCACACTATGAGGTTTGCTTCCTTTTTTATCTGAGCAACTGAACTGCCAGAGCTTTTCTGAATATAGGAAGAGCAACCACACACCATCGATCCAGGTGATCCAATGGGGATATCCATGGAGGTGTTTCCCTGTCTGCACACACAAGTTTTTGTATACAAAGGTGGTCAATTGATATATTTCTGGTGAGTGCAATGCTTAAGGGAGCCGGATCATGAGGTGTGGTGAAGGTGGTCTCCCCATACATCTGCATGAACCTTCAGATGAACTGTGAGTTTTTATTGATTTGGAGGATTTTACACTGGGTGGATTTTCAGGACACTGCCACCCAATCACTTGAATAATATTCATGGTGTGCTTTCATCTCAGGTTAATAGGATCTGTCTATGTATTAATCATGGAATAGTGCTGCTTTAGCCTGAAGGACTAAATTTGAGGACCTAGATTGGCTTATATTTTTATGACTTTTATTATTATAGCAACTGCTTAGGTGTCAATTATTGTTTTCTGTTCCTAAGCGCTGGATAAGTGATAGTATTTACTTCTAAGCTGATACAAAAAACTGCCCAGCCACTTTTAAAATGTTCTGAGCCGGGTCAGCTTTCAAACATATAAAAAACTTGATGCTGTGTCAGAGTATGGAATACGAACCCTCCGTAGGATTGAATGGAGAGTGCATTGTGTAGGCCTAGCTCAGAAGATTGTGACAAAAGTGATTCAGAGGCATCAAGGGCAATTTCTTCCTGTATCGGGGACAGGTAAGCATAAGACTTGCAGGAGGGCCTGGGGGCAGGGGAAAGTACATTACTAGTGTAACTGCTACATAGGTGCACTTTAAGGCCACATGCAAGAGCCTTAAGGCCCGTACACACGATGCAAAATTCGTACAGGAATTTTTGTTCGACCGATCATCTGAAATTCTTACCATTAGTATGGTCCTTTCGACAGTCGATTCTGACTTTTAGGATGAAAAAATCCTGATATGCAGACTATAAAATTTTTGTCATACATGAACTCAACGTCTGATTTTCGTTTTAATTAGTAAGGTTTTCATCCGAAAAGAATCGTAAGAGCAAGACTTCTCATGCTCAGACAAGAAAAAAACATACAAAACTATTCAACACATTACATCACTTCTGAAATCGTATTCTGTCGTACAATAATTTTTGTATGGTGAGTAACCTCTTCACTTTCGACATGAGACTAGCATGCAGCAAAAAACGGACGTTCTGTCCGAAAATTTAAGCGTGTGTACGAGGCTTTAACCTGGAGCAATAACTGTTGTTAAGGTGATCGATGTGTAGTAATAACGTTTCTATATGTGGTTCTTGGTACATTTCATTTTGCACAATTTTTGATACACTAATATATATGTATTTATTTATTTGTTTATATCCTGATAATTAAATAGTGCGTGATTACTATTGTATTTTTTATGGATATAGATGTTGTTAAGACAATTATAAAATTATTTATAGAGGTATGATCTGAAATGTGTACAATAAGGATTTTATTAAAAGAAGCATTTTTTTCAAATAAATGTGTAGTGTGGTTCTTGGATTTTATAAAGTATGAGAGCACACTAACTGCATGTTTGTTGCATTTACACATGTATCAAAGCATGGCCTCAGCTTTGCAGCCCCCTGCCAGTCCTATAATCACTGATCCCAGAATCAGCGACATCAGTCACAAAGCTGCCGAGCCACTTGTAAAAACCTTTTGAGCCAGACCCGTATATGTACTCCAGCAGACTATAAACTCTCCATTAGATTGCAGTGGAAAAGTGGAATACTGTACATACATGCTGTCATGGATCACACACGCCCACAGCGACTAGCTAACCGCGATGTGCGTTCTGTGACTGGGGTTATATGAGGGAATAAGGGGAAACATACTGCAGTAAGACTTCCCTGGACATTCACAGCCCGCACTACCGTTGACCGCTCGTTGTACGATCATCCGACCATTAGTACACGCGATTAGAACAGCCGACGTACAACGGTCATATAACAGGAGTTGGATGAGCAAACTAGAAAACTTTGGTTGTACCAACAAGCATTCATACGACCGTTGTATTGTGTACAGAGAAGTTGGTCCAACAAGTTGTACTGTGCAAAACATGCATGCTCAGAAGTCAGGAACGGCCGAAAGTGTCAGTTCGTTCCTAATTCACAAATTACATTGACCTGAACTTTCTCTTTTTACGTTCCTAACACGTCACTAAAAAACTTCCGGTTCTGGCGCTCCATGGCTTAGCTGCATGGCTGCTTGGCTCCCGCAGTAAGCCTCACAAATCGCTGACTCAGACCACCCCAGAACCGGCACAAGGCTTGGAACACACCCGGAGACACCCCCAACACACCATGGAGTGATACCTTGACAAAGATACACTGCGATTGTCTCCGCTACAAGGAGACTTGGAGGAGAATGGATAGGCCGCACAGCCTGTCATGGTGGCCGCGCCCGGCGGGGAGATAGTACACATAACGGATACCGATCCCAGTGGCACCGAGCGCATTGCCCAAGTGGTGGCTGCACTCTAGGCCCCCACAATCGCAGCATCAGTGGAGAGAGCAGTACAAACAGGCATGGCTCAGCTACACAAAGAACTCAGAGAGCACGCTGCCAGACTGACTGAGGCTGAGCAGAGAATTGCACACATGGAAGAGGAGCTGTATCAAACACAGGACTCCGATCACGCTCAGGACACCCAAATCAGGCTAATCATTGAGAAACTCGAGGATCTCGAGAATAGGTCCAGGAGGAGTAACTTGAGATTTATCAGGGTCTCCGAGTCGATCCACCCCACAGTTCTCCCTCAATGTTGTGCAGTCAAAATCCCAGAAGCTTTAGGCCTCAAAGGCCCATTCCAGGTAGAGCGGGCTCACAGGCTGGGTCCCCCAGGGACTGACCGCACCTCGCTAAGACCAACCATTGCTAAATACTTAAACTACGCAGACATGCATATTATTCTGCAGAAGTTTAGACAACCAAAATCTCTGATGATAGAGGGCGCGAAAATCCTAATTTTTGCGGATTACTCAGCAGAAGTGGCCAAGAAGAGAAAATCTATCCAGACCATCTGCTCGGAGCTCTACAAGAGAAATATAAGATTCACACTCGCCTTTCCCGCGATATTGCGCCTAAAATCCCCGTCCGACGAGCAGATGACATTTCAAGACCCATCCTAAGCCGGACGCTTCCTCCGCTCCCAGGACCAACCCTCATATACGCATTGGTGGTCGGCAGAGACTCCCACAACCAACGGTCCTTTTATCAAAGGAGCCCACGGAAAGAATTCTCAAAAAGTCTTTAAACCCATGGTTCAAATCACATGGACGTGTCTACCTGAGATGTCTGACCCAGATGTCTCACCTTTGTCACTTATGCGATCAGGACCGCACAGATGAGTATATTGCTCTACAAACCCTACCCAGTATTGGCTTATGCATGCTAAATAAGGAGCGCACTGGGCCCTGATATTTTTCTTATGTCGAATGGGGACATAACCCTTTCCACAGAAGGGCCATATGGCCACCCGGATAAGTTACATAACTGTTTACCATGTTTTGCTCTTTTATTACCTAACCCACCTGGACACATACCAGGCGATAAGAACATTATGCCTCTTCTCATTCATACAGTTTTTGTTTATTGTTGTACAGTTGTTTCCTCATTATGGTGTACCTCTCCACTCCTCCACACGGGCTGCCTCCCATATGGGAATATAAGTACATAGTACCCTCCTGACACTAGCACTCTGAGGTGTTTTTCATCCCAACCATTTCCGGGGAATAGACATGTCTCGATGCTAGAAGAGTCTGTACTTAAGGGAGTCGTAATCTTGCAGTGCAACCATGTGGAAGAAAGTGAAGTACGTGCTGACTTTATTACAAGTTAATTCTATGCTTCTTAGAATTCTTTTCACTGTTATACCACCCCTGCTGCATACCCTCCCCTGTCCTCTAAACATCCTCACAGATATTCCCACAAGGACCCATATCTCTAACACCCCTTTGGCGCAGATAGTCATCATCATACTAGTACTAAACACCTTATATTGCTATTTACCCAATACGTCTGAAACATACCTCACAATTTTAACATTTTCATGAAAATAATATCATGGAATGTAAATGGACTTAGGTCCCCCAACAAGCACATGAAGGTGTTACGTCATCTTTGGCGCTTGTGGGCTGACATAGCTCTGATCCAAGAATCCCATCTATCATCCTCCGACTTCGGGCGCATGAAAAAAATGTGGGTGGGCACGGTTATAGGCTCAGAAGCCTTAGGAAGGAAAGCAGGAGTCCTAATTCTGATCCACAAAACTTTGAAGGACAAATCATCTCCACAGTAACAGACACCCAGGGCATGATAGCAACGGCCCATATCAGATGGAGGAACAGGGATGTAAACATAACATTTACGCCCCAAACAACCCTGGACTTCAATTTTATACTGACTTGTCTACCCACCTCCTGAAACACCATCTCACCCCTCATGTGGTGGGGGGGGATTTCAGCTCTCTTATGCACACCCTGGAGGACAAATCAGACCCATCTCCCCCTCCCGACATCCATAGGCTAACGCAGCATACTACCTCACTTGCGGAGACTATGGACTCATTACATTTGACAGACATTTGGAGACTGCAGCATCCAGTAGATTGGGAATTTAATTTCTATTCACCCCCACACAAAGTTCTATCCAAAATAGATTATATCTTTACCACAGGAACCCTGACCCCATTAGTGATGAATTTGGCGATACATGAAATGGCCATATCGGATCACACGCCAATATCGATTAAATCTCATTTATCTCATTAAATGACCAACACAACACTCATAACCTATGACTATGGCGCTTCCCAACCTACCTTTCCAACAACCCTGACTTTATTAGCTACATCCTCATGGCGTGGGACGAATACACATGCACGAACCGCGAACACCAGTCGAACCCGATCCTATTTTGGGAAGCGGGTAAAGCTTTCCTGAGAGGGAAGGTGATATCATATACAGCATCCTATAAAAAACAAATGCTATCCGCATATCGCTCAGCTAGCTCAAATCTTAAAACAGCCCAACTAGCCCTGGCCTCAAATAACACTCCAGCAAATAGGGATAACTGGCAAGCTGCTAAACAAACATTTGACCTGTGGGCAGATGCACTTGAGCTGTCCCGCAGATCGCAGACTGATGCCATGTATTATAAATATGGAAATAAGTGAGGCAAACTACTAGCCAGACTTTGTAGGGGCCCATATGCACCAACTCACATCACAGCATAGAGATAGAGAGATAAGCAAGGTCAAATCCAATCTGATCCCCATAAAATTGCCCAAACCATGCTCAACTTCTATACCACTCTTTATTCTCCTGACAAAATTGATACACAAGAAGCACACAACTTCTTAAGCTCCCTGAACATTCCATCAATCTCAACAGACCAGCTTCAAAAACTGAATGCCCCCATCTCACAAGAAGAGATCTTAACCGCAATTCAGAATACGTCCCCCATAAGGCCCCCGGCCCTGCCGGCTTCACCGGCGAATTTTATAAACCACTAAAAGATACCCTCAGCCCAGTCTTACTCAAAGTATATGACTCTATCTGGTCAGGAGGACGCTACCTACCTACGGGTAACCAAGCAATAATAAAATTATTGGAGAATAAAGTAAAAGATCCAACTACCCCAGGATAATACCGCCCCATCTCACTCCTAAATTTGAATGCGAAGTTCCTATCCAAAATAATAGCGACCAGATTAGCTGAAATTATCCCAATTATTATCCATCCCGCCCAATCAGGGTTTGTCAAAGGTAGGACGGCGACGTTAAATATTCGCAAAGTTATGACCGTTTTGGAACACGCCAGGAATCACCCCAAGATGAACACTGCTATCCTAACCTTAGATGGCGGAAAGGCATTCGACTATGTTAGTCTCGAATGGCTTTTCGTAGTGTTGAATCACTTCAACTTTAGTGGTCCCTTCATCCATACCTTACGTCAAATGTATGCAACCCCGACGGCTAGAATAGTGGCGGCTGGGATCTTGAGCCCGGAGCTTAGACTGCATAAGGGTATGCGGCAAGGCTGCCCCTTGTCCCCCTTACTGTTTAATTTAGCGCTGGAGCCGCTCTCCAGAATCCGAAATAACACAGCCCTCCTACACAGAGTACGAGTCGGCAAAAAGAATTATGTACAGCACTATTTGCTGATGATGTACTAATTTTTACTTCGAACCCGGCCAAGGACATACTCACCTTTAAGGAAATCTTTGACAAATTCCATACCCTCTCTGGTCTCCGTATCAACTACTCAAAAAGTGAGATTCTCCCTCTAGGCTCCACTAAAAGTCATCCCTGGGCCAAACATTCCCCTTTTGCCATAGTGACTTCACACATCACCTACCTGGACATACAGATTGGTAAAACTCCATCCTCACTGTATTCTTTAAATTACCCACCACTCTTCACAAAGATCTCACAAGAACTGACCCGATGGATAGACCTCCCGCTGTCGTTCCTGGGAAGATGCTGTCTATTTAAAATGGTGAACTTCGCCAGGTTGCTGTATCCCTTACAAACTCTACCCCTGCTTTTGAAGCACAAAGACGCCCAATCTAAATTTGTCAATTACAAAATTTCTATGGCAAGGCAAGAAGCCTTGCATTGCACTGGCAAAGTTGTACTCTCCCAGGAGCGTCGGCGGAGTAAACCTCTCCCATATCAGGCTGTATAACATTGCTTGCCTCCTACGCACAGGTATGGACTGGAAAGCTAACACTTCACGTTTCTCAAATGTATCACTGGAATCGAATATGGTTACCCCTTTTACTCTCCCAGCCTTATTGCATGTCAAATGGAGCCATCTCCCCATACACCTTCGACAAAACCTTATACTGAGGGACACCATCATAGCGTGGAGAGAATCCAGGAAACTCCTGAAGTTACCTCCGCACATCTCTCAGCACATGCCAATAAGAGGCAATCCGGGTTTCCCTTTTATGCAAACGTCTCTCCCACCAGAAGAAATGGCTTCTCTTGAAAAGACACCTCACCTCTACTATGAGGGCTTACAACAGTTCTATCTACAAGACATGTAGGCCGGTCTGCCGCTTAAATGCCCCGGCCCGCATGTCAACACTACTATCTGCTAGCTACAGAGTAATATTAATGTCTATATTATGTTATAGATATGAGAACCACTGGCTCTACGCTACCTAGTCTAGGTCGAGGTCCACCCATCCAAGGTCTTGCACTGACCAAACACTGGCGCCCAGGGGCGGACTGGCCATAGGGCACACCGGGCATATGCCCGGTGGGCCGGGGCCGCTAGTCCGCATGTCATTTTGGCCGCCCGCCCGACAATTCCTATTTGACAGCTTCCCGGAGGGCGGCGGCCGTAAGATGAGAAGAGCCCGCTCTATCCAGTGAATGAAACTCAGAGGAGGAGCGGCGGTGATGCTACAAGCAGCACACAGGCTGAAGCCGCTCCTCCTCTGAATTTCATTCACTGGACAGAGCGAGCTCTTCTCATCTCACAGCCGCCGCCCTCCGGGAAGCTGCCTGGTGTTCTGCTGAATACACTACAGTCCCTCCCAGCATCCCACCCCTCTCCTATGTAAGCCCCCTCCTCCCTGCACTCTCCCTACAGTACAGAGGTTAGGGGAGGGAAACAGAGCACAGTGTTCCTCCCTCCCCCTTCCTTCTGTACTGCAAAGAATTATGGGAGATGTAGTCCAGGGGAAGGCGGGATTGCCTTGAAAATGCATGGACAGAATGTAATGGCCACAACAAGGAGGTGAGGCTGTCTCTTTGCAGGTCTGGGCTGTCTATTTGCAGGTCTGGGCTGTCTATTTGCAGGTCTGGAGCTGTCTATTTGCAGGTCTGGGGCTGTCTCTTTGCAGGTCTGGGGCTGTCTCTTTGCAGGTCTGGGGCTGTCTCGTTGCAGGTCTGGGGCTGTCTCTTTGCAGGTCTAAGGCTGTCTCTTTGCAGGTTTGGGGCTGTCTCTTTGCAGGTCTGGGGCTGTCTCTTTGCAGATCTGGGGCTGTCTTTTTGCAGGTCTGGGGCTGTCTATTTGCAGGTCTGGGGCTGTCTCTTTGCAGGTCTGGGGCTGTCTCTTTGCAGGTCTGGAGCTGTCTATTTGCAGGTCTGAGGCTGTCTATTTGCAGGTCTGAGGATGTCTATTTGCAGGTCTGGGCTGTCTCTTTGCAGGACTGGGGTTGTCTCTTTGCAGGTCTGGAGCTGTCTCTTTGCAGGTCTGGGGCTGTCTCTTTGCAGGTCTGGGGCTGTCTCTTTGCAGGTCTGGAGCTGTCTCTTTGCAGGTCTGGGGCTGTCTCTTTGCAAGTCTGAGGCTGTCTCTTTTCTGGTAATGGGGCTGTCTCTCTGCTGGAATGGGGATGCCTCTCCTGTGCTATATGGGGATGTCTCTTAGCTGGACTTGGATGTTTATCAAAATATCCTGTCACCGACCACCTATGCAAACTATTGTCTTACCGCCACCCCCGATCGGGCTGTCCAGTCTAAAATGCCCGGGCCTATTTTTTGTCCCAGTCCGGGCCTGCTGGCGCCCAAACACACCATACTGCCAAAACTTGCCCTGGATAGGATATCCCTAGTCATCTGTATGAATTAAAACTGGCCACTTCACTAACAGGTATGTTCAAAGAACCCTTAGGCTCCAACGGGCCCCAACCCCATTCATAGCCTTACTCAGTATAATTATACTGGGCAGACGACTAGTACTGCTCCCACCACTCGCTATAGTCCTGTGGAGACTCTCTTTTTCTTCTTCTCCCTTTCCCCCTCCTCTACTTACCCCGGGTATGCAGCACCCCCCCCCCCCCCACACACCCCCTTATTACACATGAAACAGAACAGTTACCGAATATCGAGTTTACCTGCCTTTGAAAATACACATCTTAATTGCTTTAATACATGTGGTAACCCTTGTTCAACGGATCTTGTTGTTACATATAAGATGTCTGTTTGTCTTTATTGATGGCTCCAAGGTCAATGCAATACTCTAAACAGAACTTTTTTGATATCCTGTATACACTTAAAACTTCAATAAAATCTATTGAAAAAAAAACACATCACTACGTTTGGCTTGGTTGTACGATCGTGTAGTGCATGTCAGTACGCGAGATACATGAGCCAACATACGATTTGGGCCGTTCAGTCGTACGACCGTCGCACCGTGTGTACCAGGCTTTAGGGTTGGGGAGCAGTCTAGCTATTAATACACACTTTTAGGGTTTCTCTAGCTATCCTGCAAGCTTAAACCCCTGTGCTAATCACTCTTCCCACTGTCCACACAATACACATTAGCCTGCCACCACCCAACAGTTTGTCCGCAGACTGGTCTGCTGAGCCACCACACACATACAGATCTCTGTCTGGCAGATCTGTTAGTTTACAATCTGCATGCAATCTGCCCACACACAGAGCAATTGCATAGCGATTGGCACGTAGCTTAAACCGAGTATTTAGGCACTAAAATACAACAATCTCTCTAGAGATATGAGTCCTAGTTTAGTACACAGAAGCCACTTATTAATTTTAACATTTAATATCCCGAAAGTGGGCAGTGCATAAGAAATATATACAAAGATAAAGGAGTTACAAAAAAATACAAAAAGATAAACAGACAATACATACAACTGGCAATTCGCTATGAAAATAATAAAGGTATAAAAACAGAAATAAACGTTACCGCAGCTTATCCCTGGGCAGAAGTATGTCAGAGAATTTATGGAGACCTCCCAGTTTAGAACTGACTTCATGAGAGCACCCCGTTTATATCTCAGGCTCCTCAATTTATTGGAATATGGATGTGGGCTGGATGTTAGCCCCTGGCCAATCAAGGGGGGGTGTTTCCGTCCCAGCCCACAGGATGTTTCGTGTTGTGAACTGGCTAGCGTCAAACTGGGCCAGAATGGCGCTGATCGCTGGGTCATGGATAGGATTTCCAAGACCAGCGGATTGCTCCGATCGCAACAGTACCAGTCACCGCCTACCTGCCTCAATTCAGCGCCATCTAACGGTTTTGCGTGATTTGCTAAGATTGTACACATGCTATAAATACCGAATGTATATGTATTTGTAGCCCAACCTGTGGACGATCAAAAGGAATTATTTTCATCTCTCTGCCACTAATATTTCAGCTTTTATGAGAGATAAAATTTATTCTTTTCATCTGTTGATACTAATCAAAGCTTGTAGACTCTCTGGGGCATTCTCATGCCCCCTGCCGACAGCTGTAGCTAACAAGGCTAGAACTTCTGCTTGAAGCTCCAAGAAGGTGACAACTTATGTTTATTCTGATTGGGAACTTTTATTAGCGTCTAGGTGTCAACTCAGTTCCTGGAGCTAGCTCTGTTCTATTCAGTTGCTAATTAAGGGACATATGTGCATGGCTGACAATGAATACTATATTTTTAATAACACAGAATTAAACTACATCTATGATTATACTACTTCTATAGGTCACCCCACATCTCGCTGAGGCAAACTATCTTACACGTTTACATTTATGTTACACATGCAGTTTATTTTTATCATTATCTTTGATGTATTAAGCATCAGAATATTACCCAGCACTGTGCATTTTATTACTAAAGAGTGCATTATATTACTAAAGGGTGCAAATGAAAAACTCCAAATAAAAATAAGTACATAAGCATGACATAGCAGGATGATGTTCACTGAGGACACAAACTCTGCCAGCCTGGGTGTAGACAGGGCCATTCAGACAAGGGCACATCTCCTTTTTGGGTACCGCTAACAGGCCTTGTTACCTTTCTTGCATATCAGTGTGTGTCCCCATCCTTGGAGGAAGCTATCCTCCCTGCTACCCAAAGGGAGCATGCTGCCCAGAAAAACTGAATAACCGTTCCTCAGATAGGCCATCAGTAATAAAGGAGGCAAGTCCAATACTGTAGTAAAACTTTAACTGAACAACTCAGCAGACACCAGCAGGGCATAGAGTTGCAAATCAAATCTCAGGACCTACGTCTGTAGGGTACTCGAACACCTCATGAAAATTATTCACTGCATGATACCATTCTATAATCAGCTTCTCACCCCCTCTCTAGATAGTAGTCAGCATGATTCCCAGTCGGGCATACTGCTAGACCTTTCCCCAATTTCAGTCATACTCAGGGTGTGAGGATCTCACCAGGTATTACCCAGCTGGGGAATACCAGACACTGGAGTCTTTACATTTTTGCAGGAAGGTTCTCACCATGTCCCATGGGGGCCAATTACGGAGCTGAATGCCTTTCTCCTTGCACTCTTCAACTTGTAACTCGTGATATATATAGTATATGTAGCGCCCCAATACTATAGGTGAGTTTTCTAGCAGGGTTTTTTGGCTAGGAGAGGTAAATTTAGTCAGGCCTGACTGTTTTGATCTGGGCAGGGAGGAGAAGCTCATGGAGGATTGGGTGGACTTAACAGATGAGGTCACCAGGACCTCCCACTTCTTTCTAGAAACCTGGAGAAGGTTTTCCGGTCAGAGAGCTGGGAGGTGGGTGGAGCCATCTGTAGTGTTCTAGGGAGCCCTGATCAATCCCCAGGTAGGATTGGCAGGGGGCAGGCCTCCTTAAATACTCAGAGTCAGCCCAATCTGGGAAGGTGGAAGTCTGGAGATGTAGCAGAGGCGCTGTGGTGCAGGCCCCTACCTGGGAGGTCGCCCCAGTCTGGGGAGGGTGACCTTGGGGCCTGGGAGTTCGGGTGCAGCCACGAAGGAGAGTGATTCCTGGAGCCGCACAGGAGGAACAGGAGAACAGTGGAGCTGCTACAGGAAGAGTGAGAGATGCGGTGAGTGATGGTCTCTGGGACCAGAAGAGAAAGTGCTGGAGCAGGCTGAGGGAGGAATGTGGACAGTCTGTGGGAGCCTTGGGAACCAGTCAAGGGAAAGGAGAGTCACTACCAGAGAGCAGGTCGACGGGACCTGGAGAGGATGGGCTGGGAGTTGTAGTCCGTCAAAGGCCAGGTTAGCACAAAAGTACTTTGCTGCACATTCAGGGGCCCGTGATCCCTGGCCTTTAATGGGTGTTCCTGAGGTCCTGCTGAAACAGGGTAGGCCTCACCACGTGCTAACTGCGGTGAAGAGAAAGGTATAGCGAAGCCTGATAAATTTCCCTTCAGGCTGGAAACTAAGTTCTGAGCTGGAGAGAAGCAAAGGAGTGTAAAGTGGAGAGTTCTGTGTAGTGAGAGAACTGTAAGAGTAACAGTCAGCAAGTGAAGTGCTGGAGAGTTGAGAGGAGCAATAGTCTGCAGAGGGAGAGTCTGCAGTAAAGTTTACATATGCAGGCTTGTATATGGGATCTTTGTTCCATAATTCTTGGGCATCCCACTGTCATCCCTTATCCCTATCCAAGTTATTTCCCCAAATAAAGCAACAAAAACAAGAACCGGCCTGGTCAGTGTAGTGAACCACTACTACAAGCCGCTCTCAAGGGAGCACATGGCTACATATATATATTACACTAACACCCCTTTACACAGGTAAAGGTACCTTCTATGAGCATCTAAGGTGGGTCATTATATTTAGAAATCTTTAGAACCTAAAAGTACAATTATCATTTAATAAGAATACAGTACTTTCATAAAGCTAACCTACCTCTCATAGAAGCCTCTGACGAAAGCTGCTGTTCCCTAGTCTCTAACAACCAGCTGTTCAAGCCCTGATTTACAGTAAGGGAGTCATTATACCCTTGAGTTGAATATCCTATAACATTTAATCCAAACCAGCACTCAAAGCCCTGATGAAGGAAACACTTTATAACACCTGAAACATGTTGGCTTGTTTTCTTAATCAGTCTTAGCCCTCTATGTTATCACTTTATATTTTCACCGAGAAAGTAAACCAATCCCTGATCCAGCACCTCCTACCAATACCATTAGAGTTCCCTGAATACATAGGCAACATATTTTTTTTCACACTTGTCTTGTGACTTCAGGCTGGATTCACACCGCAGCATGGAGTGGTTCACAGTAGGGGTCCAGTGCGTCCCTGTACACGCTTCAGGTCCAATTTCAGCCCAAATGTTTGGCTGAATCTGGACCTGAAATGGAGCAGAAGACGCACAGGACTCTTGTGAAATTCACACCGGAGCCACTCCGGAGAAGTGAGATCCAGCTCCATAGAGAGCCTGTCACAATATCCTGACAAGCAAATTGGATGCGGAGAAACCCGCATCCAATTCGCAATTGTGTGAACCCAGCCTGATGGCAAGTGAGGCTAAAAAACCTAACTTCACTGCCCTAGAACTGGTATGCAACTTATGAAATAGCTGCTATTGTTAGGGGCTCCAAAGATTAAGGAAAATTGTTTTCATACTTACCATAATTTTCCTTTCCTGGATCCTCCTCATGTCAGCCTACTATGGGTCAGCTCCGCCCCCTCTGACCCCTTCAGGACAACCTCTTTCCAAGCCTATAAGAGGCGGCTGTCTGCCCCTATGCAGTGTTCAGTTTACCCACCTCCCAACGGACTTTGGGTGGGAGTTCCTTGGCTGACATGAGGAGGATCCAGGAAAGGAAAATTACGGTAAGTATGAAAACAATTTTCCTTATTCCTGGACCTGTCAGCCTACTATGGGACGTAGCAAACAATCAACCACATAAGGGGAGGGAAAGACACAAACAACCAGAATCATAAACCAATATCAATTATTTTAATGGCCGACAGCCGCCGACAGAACAGTAGACCCAAAAGCTTCCGATGCCGTCAGAGTTACATTCACTCTCTAGTGCTGAATGAAAGTATTAGGTGCACTTCAGCCAGTTGCCATGCACACTGCTTCTGCTGACACCTTAACGTATGATGCACAGGAATCTGCCATGCCTCTCATAGAATGTGCTTTGACCTCCAATAGCGGAGGATATCCCAACTCTCTATATGCCATCTGGATAGTTTTTACGATCTATGAAGACACCATTCTAGGTGGCATAGCCATGCCTTTCCTGGAGCCACCGGGAAAGATGAAGAACTGATCTTGTTTCCAGAAATCGTTAGTTTGCTCTAGGTATATTGATAAGGCCTGCACTAGATCCAGCCTAGTTCATTCATCTTCCGAGTTACTATCCGGGAAAGCTGATAAGACTGATTCCCAATTCATATGCAAAGCTGATGCTACTTTTGGAAGAAGGCTTGGGACCGGTTTGAGAATCATCTTGGAGTATTAGGCAATACGGCTCCCTGGCTGAGAAAGCACACAGTTCAGACACCCTTCTGGCTGATGCAATTGTCATCAAAAAATTGCAAAGACAAAGCGCATGATGACATCGGACCAAATGAAGGTGCTAATAAGGCTTTCAGAACTAAAGGCAGGTCCCACTTCGGAAAAAGATTTATTGGAGACCTGATCTTTATTGCTGCCTCTAAGAAACGTATCACTAGAGGATCCAAGGCCCATCTTTGTTCAACATAGCTGACAGGGCAGACTTGAACTTTTAAGGAGCTATACGCTAAACCCTTGCCCAGACCTTCCTGGAGAAATTCCAATATGTTAGAGACTGAGGGTGACCTTAGATCCCAGCTCTTTCCTGCTGGGAAGTGATCAAATGCTTTATATATCCTATAATAAAGTATTATTGGTAGTTTTCTTTCGACTAAATGTTCTATAGATCTCCTCCCAACCTCCACGCCATCAACTTCAGTTTCCCTGGCTTCAGGTAAAACTGCTTGTTCTGCAGCAGAAAATCTTTGTGAGAAGGCAGAGAAATTGGCTGACACATCTAATTTACTATGCTAGTGAAAACCATGGTCTTCTGGGCCACAGTGCTATTGCTGTTATCTCCTCCTGTTGAATCCTCATTAAAACTCTGAGGATCAGCGAGAGAGGAGGAAACACAGACTAGGGGAAAGTCCCATGGAATGGATAGAGCATCCTGGCCTAAAGCTTGCGGGTGCCATCTTCGGGAGAAGTAACACGTAATCTGAGAGTTTTCCTCCAATGCCACCCAATCCGTGACCGATGTCCCCCAGACCTTGAAGATTTTGATCAGGTACAGTGCCTTGCGAAAGTATTCGGCCCCCTTGAACTTTGCGACCTTTTGCCACATTTCAGGCTTCAAACATAAAGATATAAAACTGTAATTTTTTGTGAAGAATCAACAAGTTGGACACAATCATGAAGTGGAACGCAATTTATTGGATATTTCAAACTTTTTTAACAAATAAAAAACTGAAAAATTGAACGTGCAAAATTATTCAGCCCCTTTACTTTCAGTGCAGCAAACTCTCTCCAGAAGTTCAGTGAGGATCTCTGAATGATCCAATGTTGACCTCAATGACTAATGATGATAAATAGAATCCACCTGTGTGTAATCAAGTCTCCGTATAAATGCACCTGCACTGTGATAGTCTCAGAGGTCCGTTTAAAGCGCAGAGAGCATCATGAAGAACAAGGAACACACCAGGCAGGTCCGAGATACTGTTGTGGAGAAGTTTAAAGCTGGATTTGGATACAAAAAGATTTCCCAAGCTTTAGACATCCCAAGGAGCACTGTGCAAGCGATAATATTGAAATGGAAGGAGTATCAGACCACTCAGACTATGAGGAAGGTAAAGTTATAATAGCGAACGTGTCACGAGGAACCCTACAGATTTCGAACCCTTTAGA
>BLSH010248772.1:28008-50521 GCA_018402905.1 Glandirana rugosa | reverse complement strand
GCGCAACCTTGCGTAGTTTTTGAACGTACGTTTTTGCATAGGCCTAGCCTAGACCTCACGTAAAAATACCATACTTCAGGTCACGTAAATAAAAGACGTAGTTTTTGCGTACCTTTCATCCAAAAAATACAAAAAGTTACCGTATCAAGTGTGGTCACGAACGTCATGGTCACGCAAGGTCGAGGTCTTTTTTTGTACGACATAAAAAAGAACTGACCTGACATGACCTTGCGACATTTTACGTATTTTTGCGTGGTTTTTACGTGACCTTGTGTGTACAGGAATAAATTGGTGAAGTCGGCGCGCGGGAGCATGCGCAGTGGAGGACGTCCATGGACGTCCTCCGGGCATTTCAGATCCGCGCTGGAGCCGTAATTTGGCTATAGCGCGGATCTGAAGTGGTTAAATAAGGACATGTGTGTTCCAGTGCATTTTTGGTGCGTTTTTATGCATTTTACAGCGTTCCAGTACAGTCCAGTCAAGAAAAAATACAGCATGTTTTTTTCTGGAGCTGGAACGCACTGGTACTGCAAGCACTGGTGTGAACTATGCCATTGAAAAACATAAAAAACCTACTTTCCATGCGTTTTTGATGCAGAAAATAAATGCACTGGACTTCATACCATAAAAATGCACTCCAGATCCGATCCGGATACGTTTTTGCATGCAAGTTTTTGATGCGTTCCAACGCGTTTTTGATGTGTTTTTGGATGCATTCCAGGTGCTTTTTTCTTCTTTTTCCTGTTTTTTTTTTAAACTATAATAGGGTACAGTGCGTTTTTGATGTGTTTTTGATACTTTCCAGTGCGTTCCAGTACATTCCAGTGTGTTTTGATGCGTTTTACTGTGTTCAAGTGCAGTCCAGTACAGGAAGCATGCAACATGTTCTTCTTTTCTTTCTGGAACTGGAAAGCCCTGGAACTGACTGCACTGGTGTGAAATATGCCATTGGAAACAATATAACCTACTTTCCATGCGTTTTTGATGCAGAAAAAAAATGCACTGGACTGCATGTAGTGTGAACTGGCCCTAAATGTTCTGGCACTGAGGGCAATCCAACCAACTCCTCTCTCTGACCTGTTTCACCCCCTGCTGGGGCTTAATTGATTGCACGTGTCCCAGAGGAGCTGGATGGAGTGTCCTCAGCAGTGATGGGACAATACAATTAGTTTTGATGCCTAATGAAACAGTGGTGTGCAGCTTCCTGCTATGCTATGGGAAGTGATCTACACTGAAGGGTGAATTTTGGTGGCTTAATTAGAGATGGATACTTATTTGCCTCCTTGCCAGGAGAACACAATAGCTCTGCAGGAGGGATTTCCCCCTTCAACACTGACTGTGTTGATGGGGGAATCGAGCAATTTTTCTTTCCTGCAACCTGAGTGAGTTGGATGGATGGTGTAATGGCAATATCTATGACCAGGTCAAGTGTATAGGCAGGTTGCCTACATGTTGTTATTTAGACAGTGGCTGACCCAGGCTGGGAAGAGGTTAATGCTGTACATTGCTGTTCCTGGGCTTTTTGGGCCCAGCCTATCTGCATGGTGGTATTATAAAGAGGGAGAAGGCTGGGGTCCAAGGGTTCCCACTCAAGAGAGTGCCATGACTACTGCAGAGGAGGACTGTTGTACCTTGCAATCCATCGGAAGGCCCAGGGAGTCTGGAGATCTACCAGTTCCTGGAGAACACCAAATATGGACTAATACCTTGTGGAGGTATGCCTGGGAAGCCTACTAGATATAGTTAGGGGACACTATAATGTATTTGTTCACATTGGACTGTATTACCAAAGTATTTGAGTAAAAAATTGCATCATCTGTCCTAAGCCTGGTGTGAAGTCATTCAAAGGGGGGCATGATGGTTTGTGGTATATGCAAAGAACTAGGGTCAGCAAAGCACCCATGCGGTATGAAGTAAAGGTTAACTCAGCAAGACAAGCAGGAGGAGTAATGCTGTTGTTATGGGTAACTAAAACATATTGCAAGGCATATTGCAGCCAGTTGGGAGGCATGGTACCTGGTGTAGGTGATGGGTCCTCTGGTAGCGAAGGGGTTGGCGACCTGGCTCCCTCCCCAGCGGTTGGTTTTCTGGTTTCACATTATACGGGAATGAAAGCGTTAATAAAAGTGCATGCATAATCTCTGCGCTAAGTGCACGGCAGGATCCCATTCTGTCACTGGGAGTGAAGTGACAGAGGTACGCTGGACTGGCAGAGAGGGCATAGGCTCAGCTGTGTCCCTCCTAAATGCAGCATACAATTATGGCCAGTATGTTGGTTTTTTTTTTTTTTTGTTTTTTTCTTCATTCCCCACCACAGTTTTGGTGGTTTTGTAATTAGTCAATTACTCAACAATTTTTAGATCATTGTATCTTAGTCTTCTCATATAAGCATTGGGCACTGGCATCCAGACTAGCGTGGCTCTGAGGAAGGGGGTATGCCCCCGAAACGAGTCAGCCTACCTGCGTTGTGTCCGCATTTACGTCATTGTGTTTTTTGATGGCCCATTGTAAGCTGCCACTCTTGTGAGTATCTTTTTTAATTCTCAATACCCATTAAATGTATCTGGTAATGCACTAGGTGTGCTCGCCTTCCTTTGTATTTGTTTTGTAATCTAAAGTGTGTAGACACACGGGGCAAAGACATTTCATAGGAGAAGTCTATATATTTTCTACTACACACTGTACAAGGCTCATCTCTAAGTCAGGAACCACCAGAATGTTTGATTCTCACATGAGCGTGGTCCCCGCCTGATCCTAGGCAATGATGAGCATGCTCCGCATGAAAAGATACCCCCTGTGCAGGTGAGTGGTCCCGCCCACAAGTGCGTGGCCCTGTCAGCTGACTTTCTGTCCAACATCTGTCAAATGAAAAATTGAAGGCATTGGGTGGCTTGTGGTCTGATCTAGGTCATTCATCATCCCAGAATAGAGCCTACATTGTACCAGACTGATAGGTGTAAAGAAATGTTATCCTAATATTACCATAAAAAAGTATTTTTCTGCAATCAGACTTGTAAAGTGTGAAACTAACAAAACATCTCTATAGATATACACTACCAAATGCTATATATACAGGATGTACCTTTACATTGTTCCATGCAAGGTGTCAATAATCACAGGAAATGTCTATGTGTGGTTAAGCTACAGTAGAAATGTATTATATATATATCTTTGTACCAATAGCAACATTCTTTATAAAATGGCTGCATTGAATACAATATGGATTACAGTCTCTGATATCTTGATCAGGGCAAAATGCAGATTTGCAGATTTTAATTTCCTAAACACTCTCGCATACAGACAATATTTTGTTTCACATTTCCTTTTGATGTACTTTGTGTATGCTTGCCCATAAAATCTTAGTACCACATGCCATGTTCAATATTCTCCATGTTTCCAGTTTCAGTAATCTTCACTGTGTGGCACAAAACCCTTCTGGCAAAAACATCCCCTGCCGGACCAACCTTACAGTGCGCATGTGTACAGCGGGCCAATTATTCCTATGGGTGAGCCATATTACCAGTGGCAGCTGGTGGTATATTTCTGGGGGAGGGGGCAGCAAACGGTGCACCCACAGACAGCGACGGGCTGCAGCTTTCCCTTGCTACTCCTCCTCGCAATCAGGGTGTCTTCTCCCTCCTCCTCCAAGGCCACTTGGAATGCTGCTCCTTTCATCCAACCAGGAAACAGGTCTCACGACCCGCTTCCTGATTGGCCAAGAGGAGAATTAGTGTGACAATAGTGAATATTAATTTGCTATTGTTACACAACTGGGTGGGCTTGGGCCGCAGTGCCATTTGCCCTGAGCCCACACTTTTTTGAAGCTTATTAGAGGCTCTGGCTCTAATCACGTGCTTAAAAAAAAAAAAAAAAAAAAAACCCGATTGGAATCCATGCGTCCAGCGCACCGCATGTAGATTAGGGGCTGGACGCATGAATAGGGTGTGTGGCGGCCGCCACTGCATATTACCCTAGATGGCTGGAAAATGGGTTACCCATAGAAAGAAATGGGCCACTGTATGTAAGTACTGTGAAGAGGGCCAACAGAGGCCATTTTCACTAGAAAGGCTGTGAGTTGCTGGTAGGGCCTTACGGTGAAGATCACTGGATTGAGGAGCAAGGCCAGTATTTAAAGTGCACGTAAAGGCAATTTATTTTTTTGAATGGAGTAGAGATGGGTTAGACCCTATGGATTAAATTCACGAAGACTTAAATAACGGTAAATAATATGTGGTATGAGACAACATGTGGTAAATCAGTTGTGAAAGTTCAATTCACTAAACATTTTGTGTTAAATTAACGCATGCAGTATTTTTTTGGTTCGATAACTACCGCATTTCCTCTGGTAGTTTATCACACGTGTCGGTGGTTAAGGGTTGTTTAAGGTCATTTCCTGTGGAATCATAGCAGAGTCATAGCAGCTGTCACTTTAGTGACTTACCTGACACGGTACAAAACCTTTTAGATACTCATGTGTTTGCACAAACAGATCTATGTGGGCAGTGTCCATCAATGGCACTACAGTGCCTATCCATGCCATTACAGTGCCCATCCATGCCACTACAGTGCCCATCCATGCCACTACACTGCCCATCTGTGCCACTACAGTGCCTTTCCATGCCACCGCAGTGCCTCACAAGAGTGTAAAAGATAGTCAAATTAGATTTGAAATGTATGCCCCTAGAACACCTGATGGTGCTCCCTGAATGTTGGGCCTCTGTATGTGGCCAGGCTGTGTAAAAGTGTCACATGTGGTATCGTCATATTCAGGAGGAGTAGCAAAATATATTTTGGGGGTAATTTTTGCTAGGTACATGCTGTGTGTTAGAATAATTGTATAAATTGACAACTTTGTGTAAAAGAAAAATGTGTTTTCATTTTCTTTCCACATTTTCCAAAAACTTGTGGAAAAAATGACATGTTCAAAAGACTCATTATGCCTCCTAGAATATACATTGCGGTGTTCGCTTTCCAAAATGGGGTCATTTTTTGGGCGTTTCAATTGTCCTGGTGCTCCAGGACCTTCAAAAGTGCAAGAGGTAGTCAGGAAATTATATGTGTAATTTATGTTCCTAGAACACCTGATGGTTCTCCCTGCATGTTGGGCCTCTGTATGTGGCCAGGTTGTGTAAAAGTCTCACACATGTGGTATCGCCATACTCAGGAGGAGTAGTAAAATGTGTTTCGGGGTGTAATTTGTGGTATGCATATGTTGGGTATGAGAAATAACCTGTTAATATATGACAATTTTGTGAAAAAAAAAAAAAAAGAAAAAATGCATTTTTTTACAAAATTTTTGGTCTTTTTTAATTATAGTGCATTAATTATAGCGCAAAATGTGAGAACACTGAAAGCTGAAAATCGGTCTGGTTGTTAAGGGAGGTTTAAGTGCCCAGTGGTTAAGTGGTTAAGGAATACAATAAGTTTTAAAACGTTAGTGCACTACGAACTCCATTTGTTTTTTGCATGCTAACATCTTGGAACGAAGGGGCGGAAGGTTCTCCCAGGAAAGGATTCACATTCCGGCAGAGCGGATGCACACAGGAGGCGCAACAACACCCCCAGGTGGGGAACATCTCCTGAGACAAGGAAGACCTCCAAAAAGACCCCAGCACAGCAGGGTTGCTGTAAAGGCGCAACACCCCCTAGAGGGTACTGCTCTCTGGTAAGTGCATTTACCTTAGGGGAGCACGGATTGTAACACCAGCACCTGTTTCATGTCTTTAATGTATTTTGTAAGCATTAACAACAATTACTAAAAGAAGAGGACAACGGGTTTTATCATTTGAACTGACATTTCATGAATGAACTGTGGATTTATAAAGCTTGTTTATGAACTGGGTTTTATTTATAAGAAATTGAAGCGTTTTTTTGCACAGTGGTTGCACAAGGTCACTTTATTATTGGTTAAGAATAGAATTTGAGATCACATGTATGATACACATATATATTTTTCTATAAGTAATTAAAGAATTAGTCATTTTTTTCCACTAGAATTTTAAGCATATCATTTTTCACATCTCTTTTGAATGAAGTAGTAATGTTTTGTGCACAAGATTCGCACGAGGTCACATTATTATTGGATTTATTGATGTTTTTTGGAAACCAAGATCACATATATACATCCATTTATTTTATAAGTAACCAAAGAATAGCATTCCATTAGCACATTAAGAGCAGCGCCACACCCACTCCTTTCTTTCTTTCCTAAACTTTCTGGAATACACATATTGCTATTGTGGTGTAGGATCTGGGCCTGCTGTCCCTCCATCTCGACTTCTTTCCTTCCTTCTCTCTCCTTCCCTCCCTATCTCTTTCTTTCTTCCTCCATCCCTCATTCATCTCAGACTCAAACCACACCCCTTGGAGCCATACCCCCTTTAAGTCACACCCACTATTTAAGTTTAATCCACACCCATTTTTACCTCCAGCCTTGACACACCTACAAACGAATGTCCCGCCTCCTAATTATAATATGACCCGCCCACAGACAAAAAGGTGTTCCTATAATTTTTTTGACAATGTTGGCAACTATGATATACATGCGCGCGCACAAACACACATGCACACACACATACATGCACATACACACACACATACATGCACATACATGCACACACACATACATGCACACACACATACACACACACACATATGCACATACATACACATACATGCACACACACACACACATACATGCACATACATGAACATACACATACACGCACATACATGCACATACACACATACATGCACATACACATACATGCACATACACACACACATGCACATACATACACACACACATGCACATACATGCACATACACACACACATGCACATACACACACATGCACATACACATATATGCACATACACATACCTGCACATACACACACATACATGCACATACATGCATATACATGCATATACACACACACACATATACATGCACATACACACACATACATGCACAGATACATACACATACAAGCGCACACACACACACACATATATATATAAACGCATATATATGTAGCCTTTAACTACTTCAGCCCCAGAAGGATTTGCCCCCTTCCTGATCAGAGCGCTTTTTGCAATATGGCACTGTATCGCGTTAACTGACAATTGCGCGGTCGTGCATTGTACCCAAACAAAATAGACGTCTTTTTTTTTTTTATCACAAATAGAGCTTTCTTTTGGTGGTATATGACCACCTCTGCAGTTTTTCATTTTTTGCGATATAAACAAACAAAGAGCGACCATTATGAAAAAATATATTTTTTTTTAACTTTTGCCATAATACATATCCAAAAACATATATATAAAAACAAGTTTCTTCATCAGTTTAGGCCAATATATATTCTTCCACATATTTTTGGTAAAAACAAAATGCAGTAGGCTATTGATTGGGTTGCGCAAAAGTTATCGTGTCTACAAACTATGGGAATAGATTTATGGTATTTTTATTATTTTTTTTTTTTTTTTTTTACTAGCAATTGCGGCGATCTGTGATTTTTATCAGGACTGCAACATTGCAGCTTTTGACACTTTTTTGGGACCAATGACATTTATACAGCGATCAGAACTTTAAATAGCCACTGATTACTGTATAAATGTCACTGGCAGGGAAGGGGTTAAACTCTAGGGGGCTATCAAGGGGTTAAGTGTGTTTCCTCACTGTGTTCTAACTGTGTGGGGGCTGGGCTGGCTGGGGCATGACATATCTAACTGTTCCCGATTACATCTGTGTCAGGTCCCCTGACAGAATGGGGATCCGCCGTGTTTACATTGGCGGATCCCCGTGCTGCCTCTGTAACAGGGGATCGCGGGTCGCTGGCGGACATCGAGTCCACTCGGGAGAGCGCAGCGGGCAGTGTGCGCTCACCCACAAATCGGCCGACATACAATGATATTGGTTTGCACAGGAGAGCCGACCTGCCGCAATGCAAGTGCAGCCGCTAGTCGGCAAGCCGGTAAAAAAACGTCAGTATTGTACCCATGGGCGTCCGCAGGTAGGGGCAAGGGGGGGCAACTGCCCCCCCCCTGGAATTAGGGATTGGATCAGGGGTTCTCCACAAGGTCCTTATCCTCTTGAGCCATGTATGCAGTTTCTGACCGTCTCCTGTACTATGTCTGCAGTCTCTGGCCATCTCCTGTAGTATGTTTGCAGTCTCTGACCATCTCCTGTACAATGTCCGCAGTCTCTGGCCATCTCCTGTAGTATGTTTGCAGTCTCTGACCATCTCCTGTACTATGTCCACAGTCTCTGGCCATCTCCTGTAGTATGTTTGCAGTCTCTGACCATCTCCTGTACTATGTCCGCAGTCTCTGACCATCTCTTGTACTATGTCTGCAGTCCCTGACCATGATAATGTGATAATGACATTGTCAAAAAGGGGCAGAGCATGGGTGACCTTAAAATGATGCCCCCCCCCCTGAAAAAAGTTCTGCGGACACCCATGATTGTACCTTTTCCTGCAGAGTACTGCACTGTAGGGGGAGGCAGAGAGCACAGCACACAGTGTACTTTCAGTTTAGGTGTAAACAGTGTGTGAGCAGCATCGATATACAGTTCGGCTGAGGATCGGGGAGCTTGGTCTCTGCCACCCTTGCTATCTAAGCATACAGGGGGCCCGCACAGGCCCAGTTGCAATAGCGACTCCTGTGAACCCTGTACGTCTGCCATTGACACACACATTTGTCACTTCATATGTAAGGTCTGCTTCCTGCCTTTTAGTGTTTAATGTTTTATAAGGCTGCGCTATAAAGTGCATTTAGTGAACTTGTAGGTTCTTGCCTGTCACTCTTGGTGCAACCTAATGTGTTAAAAGGAGAGGTCCGCCCCCCCCCCTCCCTCCACCACCACCACTACTACTACCACAACCGGAAGTGACATTCCACCTCTACCGAGCAGTCAGTGAGATACACTGTACGGTGGTGTTTAGATTATCAGGACTCATATCCTACATCAAGCGCAGATCCTATATTTGGCATCCCCCGAAAACAAACGCAGTTGCAGAAAGATGGTGGAGGTTTTTAGGGATTATATCAGATGGTGTGGAGGCAATATAATGTTTCCTTGCCACCTGTCAAACACCCTCTGAAAAGCGATCCACTGTGGTTCACTCTCAAGAGGGCAACACCAGTGTACCCTTATCCACAGCAATGCCCCTCACAGGGCCAATCAATGCAGCCTCATCAGTGCAGCCTCACCAGTGCCCATCAATGCAGCCTCACCAGTACCCATCAATGCAGCCTCATAAGTGCCCATCTATGCAGCCTCATAAGTGCCCATCTATGCAGCCTCATAAGTGCCCATCTATGCAGCCTCACCAGTGCCCATCTATACAGCCTCACCAGTGCCCATCAATGCAGCTTCATCAGTGCCCATCAATGCAGCTTCACCTATGCCCATCAGCTCATCCTCACCAGTGCTCATCAATACAGCGTTATCAGTGCCCATTAAATGCAGCCTCACTAGTGCCCATCTCTGCAGTCTCATCAGTGCCCATCTGCTCAGCCTCAACAGTGCCCATCGATGCAGCCTTACCAGTGCCCATCGATGCAGCCTGATCAGTGCCCATCTATGCAGCCTGACCAGTGCCCATCAGCTCAGCCTCACCTGTGCCCATCAGCTAAGCCTCACCTGTGCCCATCAATGCAGTCTGATCAGTGCCCATCAAATGCAGCCTCACCAATACCTGTTAGCTCAGCCTCATCAGTGCCCATCTGCAACCTCACCAGTGCCCAACAATAGAGGGGGGCAACAGGGGGGCCCCCTCAGATGTGTCACTGGGCACCACCAGCTGGGCAACTTGGGCAATGAATAAGCACTGTTTGTTAAGTGTGCAACGCATCTACCTTTGACCTGGTTCATCCTGTACCATGCTAATTTGATACTTCAGTAAACGAAGATACTTTTTCGGACTTCCTTTGAGGTGCAGTCATTCCTTTTTCTACTTTGCCAGACGGAGACGAGCCGTGGCTAGCACTCATTGGGGTCCGCCTTGTCAGAACCCATTCACCTGGAGCAGTGGTACTCACCTCTCTACTGGGCAACTAGAGCTGCAGGAAACTGGGGAGGGGGGACGAGGTAGAGCGGGTCGGGATTCCCAATCCTGTCCACTAATAAACGAATCCCCGGCTGTGCAGCTGTTTGGAAAAAAAACTTTTCCCAGTCAGCTGTGTTCAGCGGGGGCCAGGGACAGAAAGCAAACTAGAAACATAGAAAAGTGACGGCAGAAAAAGACTGAGTAGTCCATCGAGTCTGCCCCTTTTTATTTATTTATTTATTTTTATTTATTTTTTTTACATTAACCTTGTTGTCTGACTATAGATTTATGTTTATCCCAAGCATGTTTGAAGCCATTTACTGTTGACTGTCTCATAACCTCTGTTTATTCCAATCATCAACCACCCTTTCGGTAAAATAATACTTTCTAAGATTAGTTTTGAACTTCCCCCCAGTTAGTTTGAGGTCATGTCCCCGTGTTCTTGATTTTGGTTTCATATTGAAAAGACTGCCCTCCTGAACCCTATTCACCCCCTTGATGTATTTAAAGGTTTCAATCATGTCTCCCCTCTCCCTTCTTTCCTCCAGACTGTACATATTAAGTTCCTGAAGTCGCTCTTGATATGTTTTATCCCCCAGACCTTTCACCATTTTTGTTACCCGTCTCTGAACTCGTTCTATCTTATCAATATCTTTTTGTAAGTGTGGTCTCCAGAACTGGACACAGTATTCTAAGTGAGGTCTCACTAAAGATCTATATAGAGGAATCAGAACCTCCTTCCTCCTGCTGGTGATCCCTCTACTGATACATCCCAGAATTCTATTTGCTTTTCCCACTGCCTGGTCACACTGTTTGCTCACTTTGCAATCATCTGAAATAAGCACCCCCAAATCTTTTTCTTCTGTAGTGCTGGCCAACACTGTGCCCCCAATGCTGTACTCTCTAAGGGGATTATTTTTCCCTAGGTGCATTATTTTACATTTACAAATATTGAACTGCAGTCTCCACTGCTTTGACCAATCTTCCAGCAATGCCAAATCATTTTCCATGTTACAGACACCTCCAGGGATATCAACCCTATTACACACCTTTGTATCATCAGCAAAGAGACATACATTGCCCAGCAAACCTTTAGTTATATCACTTACATATAGGTTAAATAGAACAGGACCCAATACAGAGCCTTGTGGTACCCCACTAGTGACTGGTCTCTGTTCTGAGTGAACCCCATTTACAACCACACTCTGGGATCTATCCTTTAGCCAACTGCATATCCACTGAACCACTGAACCACCCAAGGGTTAAGTCCCAGCTTGTACAACTTTTGTATCAGATCATTATGTGGAACTGTATCAAATGCCTTGCTGAAATCAAGATATGCTATGTCCACAGCACCACCCTGGTCCAAAACACTGGTAATATAGTCAAAGAATTCAATCAGATTTGTCTGGCACGATCTGCCCTCAGTAAAGCCATGTTGCTTTGGGTCCAGCAAGCTGTGTATTTTTAGGTGATCAATGATCCTTCTTTTGAGAAGTGATTCCATTACCTTGACTACAATTGATGTTAAACTCACTGGCCTGTAATTGCCAGCTTCTACCTTGTTGCCCTTCTTGTGGATAGGTACAATATTAGCTATCCGCAAGTCATGGGGAACTTCTCCTGTTAGAAGAGTTTTATTTAAAAGATTTGTTAATGGTCCAACAACTATATCGCAAAGTTCTCTTAGAACTCTGGGATGAATACCATCAGGGCCCATTGCTTTATTAAGCTTTAACCGGGCCAGTTCCTCAGCTACCTCTGTCTCCAGAGATCCTAGAAATGAACCATCATTACTAGAACCAATATGATTACCTAACTTGTTATCATTAGTGCAGTCTGTTTCTAAGAAGACTGAACAAAAGTAATTGTTTAAATGGTTTGCTACATCCTGGTCCCCTCAACATATGTGTTGTGCCCAGTTTTCATTTTGGTGATCCCATTTTTCATTTTGGCTTAATCCGCCACAGCGCACTACACAGTGAAATCCGGCCTGTGCTATATCATTACACTGGAGCCGGCCAGGAGCGCTGCGGGGGATTAATCTGCCTAAAGCCTAAAAAGAAGAAATAGTCCACTTTCTGTCCTCCGGCCCCAGTTGAATACAGGAGACCTGGAAAAGTTTTTTTTCTAAAGAGCTGCACAGCGGGGGATTAGCTTATTAGTGGACAGGATTGGGAATCCTGCGGGATGCGACTGTTAAGGGAACTGAGTTCCTACTGTGGAAAAAGTACAGGAACTCCGTTCCCATGCGTTCCCGCAGGACTTGGGCCCTGGGTATAACCAAAGCTCTTTTGGCTTTACTTCTCCTGGGGATCTGACCTGTTTTCTATGACAGTATTAAAGTCCGCTGTTGGCTGATGTCACAGAACCTGTCAAGGCTCTGAAAAGATCCCAAACATATGGTCGGGATCCACCCAGAAGCCTGGACCGGTAGCTGGCTCAGCCTCTCAGTGAGCCTCTGAAAGCCTGAGTGAGCCACTCCCCCCCCCACAGCTCAGCTCTTCAGTGAATGCTGGAGGGGCAGAGCAGAGAACCAGTGGCTGACAGTCACCAGCTCTCCCAGAACACTGAGAACTGAGTGATCAGCAGTGTTTGAGTGCTCAGTTTTCAGTCTTAACCACTTCAGCCCTGGAAGGTTTAACCCCCTTACTGACCAGGCCATTTTTTGCGATATGGTACTGCGTTCCATTAACCTAAATTGCGTGGGCGTGTGACACTGTACCCAAATATAATTGATGTCCTTTTTTTCCCACAAATAGAGCTTTCTTTTGGTGGTATTTGATTATCTCTGTGGTTTTTATTTTTTGTGCTATAAACAAAAAAAGACCAACAATTTTGAAAAAAAAAACAATATTTTTTACTTTTTCCTATAATACATATCCAAAAAAAAAAAGTAAAAAAAATCTAAATTTATTCATCAGTTTAGTATTCTTCTACATATTTTGGTTAAAAAAAAAATCCCAATAAGTATATTGATTGGTTTGTGCAAAAGTTATAGCGTCTACAAACTATGGGATAGATTTATGTATTTTTTATTGTTTTATTGTTTTTACTGGTAATGGCGGCGATCTGACCCTAAGTGACACTTTTTGGGGACCAGTGACACCAATACAGTGATCAGTGCTATAAAAATGCACTGATCACTGTATAAATGACACTGGCAGGGAAGGGGTTAACACCAGGGGCGATCAAAGGATTAACTGTGTCCTAAGGAGGTGCTTTCCAACTGTAGAGGGAGTGTACTGACTCAGAGTACAGCGACATTGGCATCCACTGTCCTGGTAGGGCAAGTCACACAATAGAGCCGCCTTGCCACAGTATATCTGTGGCGGGCGGTCTTAAAGTGGTTAAGCCGGGTACACACAGGCCGGATGTTGGGAGACAACAAAAACGGTGGGCATTCAGCCTGTCTGTATGTCAGACAATCATGCTGGAAAGCCAGCATCCGACTGACTCCTGATTAGCGCTCTCAGCCAATAGCAGAGAGCGCTGATCAGAGTGTTCTGTTGGGGGCTGCCCCCCTGGCAGGACACAACAGCTCAGCGGGAGAGATCGCTGAACTAACCTCGCATGGTTAGTACAGCGGCTCCGGCTGGAGCTGACAGTGGGTTAAACAAACAAAAGACAAATAGTGTGTACCTGGCTTTAGAGCCAGCGGGGGACCGATGCTGCATCCACCATGAGTATATGTTTTGGGGTTTTTTTTGTTAACCCATAGTTCTCTTTTCATTTTCATTTGTTTAGCAAAGGGAATGAGTAACGTTGGTTATACACTAGTAGGTTTTCAAACGTTCCTACAAATATGTGTATGTACATTGATGACTGGGCAAATGTCATTTAAAAGTACTTAAAATGATGTTTGTATTTAACATTTGATTTTGGAATGAATGCAATTACCCAAATAAAATCCACATTCACTGTTCAATCGAAATCCGTTTGTTCAAGCAAAAATTTCCATCCTACTCCTTCAACTTTCTCATCACCGTGGTTGAAAACGAACGTCGTTTAATGATCAGAAAACAAGCGTTTTTAAAATTGAGATTTTCGTAAGAAATTTTTCCAGTGTGTAGCCAGCTTTATATAGCTTTATTTAGCTAAATATCTTTCAGTTGCCTGTCATACAAGCATCACACTAGTTCCCTGGCGGTCATCTCCCTCCCAGAGTCACTGAGCTCACACTTCACTGCCCTGGGTTACCATGCAGACTGTGAGTCACATAGAGGCAATCTCTATTTAAAAAAGTATTATTAACCTGACAACAGTCACACTTCATTCGCACTCTCCCTTGTTTTCTATGTGTTTATAAATGCGAGGAATCACATTTTTAATTATGCTATGTGAAAGTAAGGGTTGGTAAATTTATGTTGTGTTGTAATGATGGATATGATTAGGAGCACTGAGCAAATGTAGAGGAAATGAGAATTAGAAAGAAGGAAGGAAACAGCTGCTGCTGACACAGCTTGCTGCTTCATTCTTTGTCATTTGTCTCATATACAGTATTCACCTAAAATAAAGTTAATGTACTATAACAAGTGTGAGGGATTAGCTCTTGTGGGGATCACCTTTCCTGGGAAAAAGGCAGTTGAGACAACAGTTTCTTAACCACTTCAGCCCCGGAAGGATTTCACACTTTAGGAGCGGTTTTTGCGATTCGGCACTGCGTTGCTTTAACTGACAATTGCGCGGTCGTGCGACGTTGTACCCAAACGAAATTTACGTCCTTTTTTTCCCACAAATAGAGCTTTCTTGTGGTGGTAATTGATCACCACTGCTTCATTTCTGATTGCCACTATAAACAAAAGAAGAGCGACAATTTTGCAAAAAAACCCAAATTTCTTACTTTTTGCTAAAATACAAATCCAAAAAAAAATATATAAAAAAACATTTTTTTTCATCGGTTTTGGCCGATTTATATTCTTCCTCATATCTGTGATTAAAAAAATCGCAATCGGCGTTTATTGATTGGTTTGCGCAAAAGTGGTCGCGTTTACGGATGATGAGAATTAATTTCTGGGGTTTTAATTTTTTTTTATTTTTTACTAGTAATGGCGGCGATCTGCGATTTTTAGCGGTACTGCGATATTGGGGCGGACATGTCTGAACATTTTGACACTTTTTTGGGACCATTGGCATTTATACAGAGATCAGTGCTATAAAAATGCACTGATTACTGTGTAAATGCCATTGGCAGTGAAGGGGTTAACCTGCAGGGGGCGCTCTAAGGGTTAACTGTGTTCCCTGGGCGTGTTCTAACTGTGGGGGGACTGCCCTAGCTGGGGAAGGATAGTGATCACACCTTCCATGTAAAGGAAGGCTGTGATCACTTCCCTTCCCCCTCACAGAATGGAGATCCGTATTTACTTACACGGACCTCTGTTCTTTCACTCCGGGGGGGGCATCGCGGGTGGCCGGCGGAGATCGACTCCGCCGCACCCGCTCCCTGGCCCTCCCCGGACACAGTGAGCGCGCGGGCGCGCCTCCGGCGGCGCGCGCGTGCTCACTGTGCGCGATCTGGCAGCCGCCGTCGTATGACGGCGTTTTGCCTTACAGAGCCACTCTGTCGCCGTCAGATGCCGATCGGCGGTCGGCAAGTGGTTAAAATCTGGCTTGCAGACAGGTGTATTGGTAAAAAGGCTGCATTTCAAAACAGACAAAACATAAAATAAGTCCTTGCCATCCAGGCATAAACGTTTCAGCACACCTCTCTAAGCGGCGTTGTGCTTCTCCCAGACACCCACAAAACAAAGTTAATGCAAACTTTTCTTTAGTCCTTGGTCTCTTCCTGGTCATTTAACCGGTTCCCAACCGAGTGCGCATATTTACTGCTGCACTGTGGGTCTGTCCCGCGAATCGCAGTATATCGCCGTACATGCGCAGCTAGTGGGCGGGAGCGCACCGGCAGCGGCGCACTCTTGTGCCCACCACACTCTGCAGGAGTGTGCCCGCAGCTCGGGCGGACCCGAGCTGCGATGACCTGCCGGAGAGAAAGAACGGGGAACCGCCAATGTAAACACGGAGGTTCCCCGCTCTTCAGTGGGCATGTAAGAGATCTACTGATGCCTGTCACTGGGATCAGTTAGATCTCTTATGCCCATGGTAGCCCAGCCCCCTCACAGTTAGAACACGCCTAAGGAACACAGTTAACCCCTAGATCACCAAAGAGACCATAGGATAGGCGCTGATCACAGAGATTATTATTTGGCGACTGGAAGGAAAAAAAAAAAACTGTCCTGCTGGGTATGCTGCCTGGATGTGCTCTGGGGATGGAGCATGGACGTGTACACAGGAAAAAGGAGGGGGAGGGGGAATCCTTAAGGCGCTGCCAAGCAGGTATGATGGATGTTATACCTGCTTGGAAACCCCTAGTTCACCCCCTGCAGGTTAACCCCTTCACTTCCAATGACATTTACACAGTAATCAGTGGATATTTTAATTTCTGAAAGCTGTATAAATGTCATTGGTCCCAAAAAAGTGTCAAAAATGTCCGACATGTCCTCCCCAATATCAAAGTCCCGATAAAAATCGCAGATCGTCGCCATTACCAGTAAAAAAAAACAAATGTAAAAACGCCATTAAATTAATTCTCATGGTTTGTAAATGCGGCAACTTTTGCGCAAATCAATCAATAAACGCCATTTTTTTAACAAAAATATGAGGAAGAATATAAATCGGCCAAAACCGATGAATAAATTCGTTTTTTTATATTTTTTTGGGATTTGTATTTTAGCAAAAAGTAGGAAATATTGTTTTTTTTTTGCAAAATTATCGCACTTTTTTTTGTTTATAGCGGTGATCAAAAATGATGGTGAAGGTGATCAAATACCACCAAAAGAAAGTGCTATTTGTGGGGGGAAAAAAAGGACACAAATTTAGTTTGGGTACAACGTCGCATGACCGTGCAATTCTCAGTTAAAGCGGCGCAGTGCCAAATCGCAAAAAGTGCTCTGGTCCTAAGGTGGGAAATCCTTCCGGGGGTGAAGTGATTAAACTACAGCTGAGCGTGGACTTCAGTGGAATCCGAAAATCCGGTCCGGAACCAACCCTGCCACGGTGGCTGGTAAAGCCCGGCCGGATCCCACTTTAGTCCATTCCAAATAAACGCATACGAGGCGAAAGATAGCATCCGTCTACCACCTCGCCTCCCATAACGTCACATGAGGTTCAATAGTAATTCAGACATGCTGTTCAACAGAGACTTAAACAAAGTAGAAACAAAAGAAAGAGAGATATAAGTCTTCCTGAAATCCTACTAGAAAATGTTTGGTACAAATTTGTGATGACCCAAACATACCTGGGTTTGCAAAACATTACTAAAGTTCAGGTGCCAAATTTGAACCTTATTTAAGTTAATGGGAGTTGAATGTTAAAAAAACGTGATGTCCATCTTCTAAACTAATAGGCAAGGGATTGTCAAAAAATGTCAGGGTGGCTGGACACTGCCCTGATGAACATATACTAAAGCAAAAAAATATTTTATTTTTGTTTTCAGAGAGCAGCCATTTTAGTAATGCTTAAAAGGTTAGTTCACCTTTACAGAAACCCTCCCCTTCCCCCCAGTCCCTACTCTACTTTACTCTGGGGTTGCTGAGCTATCCACTCTTCTCCTTCTTCTCCATGCAGCATTTCCAGGACAGACCAGATCCATTCACTGTTACGGTGCTGACCAATCAGAATTGATTTGGTTAGGGTTTGGGGGAAGGGTGTCTGGTGTTACATTTTTTCTGTAAAGGTGAATTAACACTTTAAATGAAACATTATGAATGCAAAACATCATTAAATAACATGCCTGGGGAATGCCCTGACCCTGCCTATGAAGTGGCACAGCTGTACGTTGTATACAACCTACTACAGCAACACTGAAATGTATTTATGTAGCCATGAGCTCCCTTGAGAGTGGCTGGTAGTAGTGGTCCACCTTATAGTCAGGAACACCCATTACAGGCCAGGGATCACGGGCCCCTGAATGTGCAGCAAAATACTTTAGTGCTAACTGGGCCTTTGATGAACTACAACTCCCAATCCCATCGACCTGCCCTCTGGTAGTGACTCTCCTTTCCCTTGACTGGTTCCCAAGGCTCCCACAGACTGTCCACCATTCTTCCCCCAGCCTGCTCCAGCACTTTCTCCTCCTATGCCAGGAACTGTCACTCACCCACCAGTGGATACTTTGAAGTCTCTCACCTCTGCTGTTCTCCTGTTTTTCCCATGCGGCTCTAGGAATCACTCTCCTTCCTGGTTGCACCCGAACCCCCAGGCGCCAAGGTCACCCTCCCCAGACTGGGGGGAGACCTCCCGGGTAAGGGCTTGCACCACAGCGCCTCTGCTACATCTCAAGACTTCCACCCGACACTCCTCCACTCAGATTGGGCTGACTCTGAGTATTTAAGGAGGCCTGCCTCCTGCCAACCCTGCTTGGGGATTGGTCAGGGCTCCTTAGAACACTCCAGATGGCTCCACCTATCTCCCAGCTTTCTTCCCAGAAACCAACCTCAGGTTTCTGGATACAGAGAGGGAGGTTCTGGTGACCTTATCTGTTAAGTCCACCCAATTCTCCCTGAGCCACTCCTCCCGGCCCAGATCAAAACACTCAGACGTGCACATTACAGTTAGGCCTGACTAACCTTACCTCTCCTAGCCAAAACCCTGCTAGAAAATGCACCTATACTATGGGGGCGCTACAATTAAAAAACGATGTTTAAATTGGCAGCAAATTCTATCTGATGACCCATACTTGTCGCTATGGGTTTTTTTTCCTTGATATATGCAATAAACATATTCCTTTTTTTTTTTTTGATCAGATAATGACAGCATCAGCTACTTGCTTCTGTTTGCAAACAACGTGAACAGGGATTCTCTTCATCTACACCAGACCCTTATCCTAGATAAGCTTCTGGTGTAGATGTTACTTGGGAACACCCACACAAAGAAAATAGCATGGGGTTCCACCAGGGCTGGCCCAAGACATTGTGTGGCCTGGGTCCAAGAATGAAATGCCCCCCCCCCCCGAAAAAAAATCACGCCCACCAAAAACCCCCTCATCCATTCTTTTATATCATGATAATTAAAACTAAAATTAAATTTATCAGGGAGTCAGAATTACATGCAACAGCACCTTGTCTATATGCAAATTTATATGGCATACCACCATGTTACTGCTCCCCCATCTTGGCGCCCTAGGCCATCCATGGGTGCAATGTGTGTCAGCACCCCTCAGGGCCTGTGTGCACTGAACATGTTGCACCCATGGATGATATGCCCCTGGGATAGGGCTGTATAGGAACTGGCTAGGGCAGTATACAGTAGGGGCAGGCTAGGACAGTATATGTACAGGCTAGGGTAGTATATAGACAGGCTAGGGTAGTATATGGACAGGCTAGGGTCCATCAGTGCCACCTCATCATGGGAAGGAAGTTGTGAGGAGCTTGGTTCCTCTATGATTTCCTTTGGTCTCCTGGGGAACAGCTGTCTGATTGGATGAAGGTGCCCCTTGTGACCTCATAACCATCTTGGGTCAAGGCAGTGTTTATTTGAGACTCTGGCTCCCGGGTTAGGTGTGCTTTTAGCGAGTGGCTAGTCTATGGAAAGGTTCCCTGTCTGTCAGGGAAAGTGTATAGCAGCATGGACAGGTTCCAGAGGAGTAAGGAAAGTGCAAGGCTATGCCATCTCCATGTAGCAAGCCTTGCATTTGGGTGTGGACCGACCAGAGTGCATTCACACTCCTCGTTGCAGAAGCTGTCAGCATCATCTCAAGGTAACTCTCCTCTGCTACAGTTTGTAAGTGACTTTGATCAGCTGTGCTTACCCATGGGGTCTAATTGTTCTCTTATTGTATTCTTGGAACTTTCTTAATACACTGTTTTCCTTCACCTCTTCTCTGTGTGGTCTCTATGCACTGACACACCCCCTGCACCCTGCTCACAGGTGGCCAAGTATAAACAGTCTGTCTGTTTACAGCCAACTGTCCTCTGATCTGCCCAGATGGAATGGGACAGATCCCCTTCCTTTCTTTTTTTTTTAATGTAGCGGTACGCCCATAGGGGCTGCTGAGTATTGTGGTCCACTCGTCACCCTGCCCAGCCCGGCATTCACCTCTCAGGCACTCCGAGACATAAAACAGTCCTCTCCCTGGAGACTTGCCTGGCAGTGCTCTCTCCTTCTGTCCTCCCTTGCTCCACCTGTGATTCCTGTCCAGGCCACCTCTGCACTCAGCTTGGAGGGCCCCGTCCACACCCAAGGCCTGGTCCGAGGTCACCCCCCAGACTGGGGAGCTCCCTCAAAGGCCCCGACAGCCTCCACACTTTATCTCCAGCTCTTCCACCCAAACAACTCCTCCCCAGCTGAGCTGGGGTATTTAAGGAGGCCTGCCCACTGCCAATCCAAGTTGGGGATTGGTCAGGGCTCCTCTGAACACCCCTCTGAACACCCCAGGCAGCTCCACCTCTCCTCCTCTCTTTCCAGAACCTTCCAGAAAACACTGGAGAGTCACCAGCTCTGCACTGAACCACTCCCAGCCCAGAATGAAAACAAACAGGCCAGCCTTCAAGCCAGGTCTGTCTAAATTTTCATACCCTAAACAGAAAAACATTAGTGGACTGGATCAGATTGGAGGTAGGCGGGTGTAAGCGAACACAAATCTGTTTACTCCCGTCAATTCATAGGGGTGAATGGAGGTTCTTATCAGGTCTTCCTGAAGAACTGACAAGTGGACCTAATCGAACTCTTCATGTAACAGGGGCCTAATTCTATATGTCATCCCTTTAGACTAGCCCTCATATTTAAAATCTCTAAAAAGACCCTAATCGTAAATTGGCTTCATCTCTAGGCTACTCAATACCCTGTAACCAACAACTATTAGCCACAACCTGCTATCACCCTAACCTATTCTGTTCAATAATTTCCCCACTTGTTAGATTGTAAGCTCATATGGTCTGCTTCTACACGCATATAATGTATTTATTTTGTCTGAAGTCTCTGATTTTCATTTTTGTTATTTAATATATAGCACGACATAACATACTGGCATTTAGAAATACTATAGAACAAACTATAGAATCAAACAGCCTTTTAAGTGCATCACTGCTCAACTTTCAGCAAAGAAAAACATTGAATAATAGTTATCTATGACCCATGGGCGATGGTTCACCCCACCCCCTTTGAGGAAATAGGATTTATGTCCTCATTACCCAAAATACGCAAGGTGAATTGTTCTTAGAAATGTCAGTTCATGTTGTTGACAGCTTTGAAAGCGCAGCAAAGATGCAGCATGCAGGACTTCTGGTGCACTTGCAGAAAATGCACCAAAAATGTGCAACCTAATAAGAAAATCGAAGGGGCCTCAGTTAAAACCTTGGGTAAAACAGATACACCTTGGCTACAGCCAACCACAGTGCAACAGTGTGAAACAGGTCTAAAAATATTGGAATTAGTAATTAAATATAGATGTAACAGGATTCTTTTACTTACCTTATATTGTATAAATTGAAGACGAAGCTTGTCTCTATAAATTAAAAAAAAAAAAAAACAGGGAAAGTCAAATCTGTAAAAAAAAAACTAATATGCTAATTAGCGTGTTATTATGAACAAAAACACAGAAGTTGAAGAATAGGAATACAAAGTATATAAGAGAGAATGTATATGGAAAGAAAGATGGCACATGCCATTGCAGACTTGGGATAGGACTGCAAGAGAAAGAACAGTTATCCCCATCCCTAAAAGTGTCTTTTAATTAAAAATGGAGTCTAATGGGCTGACTCTTTGGTGTTGATTTACTAAGACAATTAGGCTGTACGTGTTGCAAGGAAAGTAGTGTTTTGCAAGAAGATTATTCCCAGAGCTTAATGAATAACCACCATAATACTGCAGTACATATATATATATATATATATATATATATGTATATATACAGTGCCTTGTGAAAGTATTCGGCCCCCTTGAACTTTGCGACCTTTTGCCACATTTCAGGCTTCAAACATAAAGATATAAAGCTGTAATTTTTTGTGAAGAATCAACAACAAGTGGGACGAAATTTATTGGATATTTCAAAATTTTTTAACAAATAAAAAACTGAAAAATTGGGCGTGCAAAATTATTCAGCCCCTTTACTTTCAGTGCAGCAAACTCTCTCCAGAAGTTCAGTGAGGATCTCTGAATGATCCAATGTTGACCTCAATGACTAATGATGATAAATAGAATCCACCTGTGTGTAATCAAGTCTCCGTATAAATGCACCTGCACTGTGATAGTCTCAGAGGTCCGTTTAAAGTGCAGAGAGCATCATGAAGAACAAGGAACACACCAGGCAGGTCTGAGATGCTGTTGTGGAGAAGTTTAAAGCCGGATTTGGATACAAAAATATTTCCCAAGCTTTAAACATCCCAAGGAGCACTGTGCAAGCGATAATATTGAAATGGAAGGAGTATCAGACCACTGCAAATCTACCAAGACCTGGCCATCCCT
>BLSH010248772.1:11460-27702 GCA_018402905.1 Glandirana rugosa | reverse complement strand
TGCCGTCACCCTTCTCCCTGGGGGAAGATCGTGGACATTTTCACTAGTTCACCGGCATATCGGCTATCCTAATGAAAAATTTCGTATCCCTTAGTGGCCGAGTTCTTTTGCCATGGTTCTAGTACCAACGTCGAAGTTGGTGTTAGGACCATATTGGTGGAGTTATGCTCCGGGATATATATATGTGTCACGGAACGCTTTCATAAGACGGGGGAACTTGAAACGCTGGAAAACGGTGTAAAGTCCGAAATTTGTATTTCTATATTTTGACATTAAAAAACACTTCTTAGTTGTTGTTCAACCTGTGTTAGTACTTCACCTTGCTTTAAATAACCTATAAAGTTTGAAAAAATTGTTTATTTTTTGACTTTTTAACCCGCACGTTTTAATAAGTCGGGGGAATTCAATTATTTATTTGTTAAAAAAGTTTGAAATATCCAATAAATTTCGTTCCACTTCATGATTGTGTCCAACTTGTTGTTGATTCTTCACAAAAAATTACAGTTTTATATCTTTATGTTTAAAGCCTGAAATGTGGCAAAAGGTCGCAAAGTTCAAGGGGGCAGAATACTTTCGCAAGGCACTGTGTATATATATAGGGCCTCGTATTGAGGTGGTTATACCAGGATTGTGGTTGAAGCTGCAACCATGATCTTGGTACCGTTTTCTTGAGCCGGTGATTCCCTATGCTTTAAAAAGTAATCCTATCGGCTATACGGCCACTTGATCACTTTTACAGGTGCTAGAAGGGGGTCCCTCTTCCCACTGCCGTCGCCTTTCCCAGGCTTTCCTGTCCCATTAGGGAGCCCAGGACTAATCCCATCAGTGGCATCAGCTGTTGTACACAGAGTGAAAGGAACTTCTGTAGTTCCTCCCTATGTGACGTCACATCCCTTGTTATAGCAATCAAGCAAAAAAATTTAATAAAGAGACAATGTAAAAAAATGGAAATAATACATTAAAAAAAAACAACACACATATGTAAAAGATGATTACACCACACAACATGTGAAGTATCGTTCAGAATTCTAGCACCAAACCTCCTGTGCAACTCTAAACTGGTAGCCTGCAAAGGCTTTTAAGGCGTTGCCTATAGAAATTTTTAGGTACCGTAGTTTGTCGCCATTCCACGCGCGTATGCAATTTTAAAGCGTGACATGTTAGGTATCTATTTACTCGGCGTAACATCATCTATTATATTTTAACAAAAAAATGGGTATTACATTGTGTTTCTGTGCAATAAAATTCATTAAAGTGTATGTGAGCGTTGTCGTCATAAAGCTGACACCAGTAGAATGTTGTTCAAAAATTTTTGCTTTAAGAACTTTCATTTGAATTTCTAATCGTTAGTGGGATCAAATTGGCATTCATTTTTGACCGCAGTGAAAAGAGAATTCAAAGGAGCAGGATGGAATATTTTTCTCAAAAGAACAAATTTCTACCAGTGAATGTAGTTTTCATCAGGAAAGTCCATTCACTCTTTTTTTTTTTTAAGTACTTTTAAACGACATCCGTCATGCCATCGAATGTTCATTTGACAACCTGATGGCCAACTTTAGTCAGATGGAGGAGGTTTACTAAAACTGGAGCACTCAGAATCTGTTAAAGTTGTGCATGGTAGTCAATGAGCTTTTAACATTAGCTTGTTCAATTAAGCTTTGACAAAAAAACCTGGAAGCAGAGGTTTCTATGCAGATGCAGATTTAGTGTAGTTTTCATAAATCTCCCCAAAATGTCTTACTGGCAGAACTAGCAGTTGAAAATAAATGGAAAATAATGTAAAGTCCTAGGAAGGGATAAAATAAACAGGGTTTAAAACATTGCCTCCCCTCTGCCCTTACACATACTGCATACTATTGGAAAAAAAATCTCAGCGTTAATACTTTTTTTCTTCTTTAGTGTGGTCATGTGATCTCGCATCTCTGATCCGTTATGTAGCTGTGCAAGCTTGACAACAAGGCTAAATTCAGAGAGCCATGATTTCACCTATTGGCTTTCCCTGCCGTATTCACTGTAGGTGATCCCTCTTGCCAGCTGCAGCAGCCACTCACTAACATAGGAGATCCAGAGCTGTGCAATCAAATAACCACACCAAAGAGTAAAAAAAAACTGTTTATGATGAGATTTTTTACCAACAGTATGCAGCATGTGTATAAGTGATGGTGAATTCAACATTTTAAGCCCTGTTTATTTTAGCCTTTCCTACTACTTTACAGTTATAAAACTACTGCAGCCACCACCTTTAAAAACTTATAAGCCTCAATGTATTACATTTTTTGCTTGGGTTTAGATACACTTTAATGTATTATATAAGTAATTAACAAACATTCATGTGGGATTCTGCACTGTGGTTGTTTCCTTGCTACCAATCAGAGACATCATTTCAATACTGCAGTTGTTAAAATCATGTTATACATTGGTTAAGGAAAGTTCATCATGAATGCAGATTGTTTCTAAAATGGTCATGTATAATAATTTTATGGGAGTGTCCAGTTTTTGAGCACTAAACAAGGTAGATGATATTGTTCTTACCATGGCAGCAACGTCCACTTTGATACCAGCGTATGAGGATGTACAGGGCAGTAGCTCCAAGCATTACTGTCAGACTGCTGCCCAACACTACACCAAGAGCATCCACCATGACTGAAATACAGAAAACAATGCATGGTTAGATATATGCAATCTACCAATCAAGTCTTGACAACGGGCCCAGGGACCAGAAGGGCCCACCATTATACTGCACGGTGGCATTAAAACACTTTCTCATCTTCTCCTTCCCTCCCTATGTTTTATATGTGGTGTATTGTTTATTTTACACATATACACTACCTGACTAGTAGGGTGTAGGTCTTTGGGCTTGCCCCAAATTGCTTGGGGGGGCACTTGGCCCTTTGGTCAGGTTCTCTCCTTCCCTTGGGGTCAAACCCCACCTAACATTTGGGTAGGCCTTACTTCAGCAGTCCTCCTGAAGAAAGGGGTCCACCTTGTTTTGGCTGGGTGGACCAGCCCCTGTCAGGAACCTTGTGCCCTGAGGGACCAGGGCCAAGGTCATTTCTATTTGGAGGAGGACCATATGTACACCCTGTGCCCTTTTTTTGTGCTTCACTTTCATGCACTCACTTCTTTATGTACCTGGTGTTTCGTTTTGTGTGTGCTCACCGCACCACGGAGCTTCAAAGAAAAGAAAACGGAATTTCACTCTTGTATTCAAGATATCAAACTCATGGAAGCACTCACAGCCCGACTAAAAAATACACTTTTTACTTATGAATGTGTTTGGAACCCATGGACCCACTTCAAGCCCCCACCCAAGATGTCTTGCAACCACCATCCTGTTCCTCATCACATTCCTCTGCAGCTCCCCGCTAACCTATTCTTCTATTTCTTACTTATGTCTCTCTCTCCTTTCCTACCTTTCTTTTTCTCTCTTTTTTTCCTTCTTAAAGTCATTGTACAGGCAGTCCCCGAGTTACGAACGGATTATGGACTGTAGGTTCGTTCTTAAATCGAATTTGTTTATAAGTCGGAACTGTACATTTCTAAGTGTAACTCGGATGTTCGTAAGTCGGGGACTGCCTGTATTGTTGTTTTCTATAGCATGAGTACAGCTCTTGGACATTTTTTCAGAATGGAATCACGGGCTATTGCCCTGTGTTTTATGTTATAACTGCATGTTACCTATATGACCTGATGGACAGGTCTTGAGATGGTTTCTGTATTACTAGAAGCCAGGTACCTCACCTACATTTTCTATTGCTGGATTTGATAACTCTAATCTTACCTAAGGCGACGACTTTTCTTGTTTCCTGGAAATGCTGAATATTTGATTTTTTCCTTGCCTAGCTCTAACTGTGATTATTGTAACATGAAAACCGTATTGCCCTGCAGCTCTGGAAAATAATTTTCTAATTTTGTAATAATTAAAAATTCACATAAAAATGCACCAAAAAAACCCTAGAGTGTATTGTCTCTTTTCAAACCTTTTGTACAATAATAGCTCAATGAACAAAATACTACATTCAAACAAATACTCGGTGCAGGGACTGTGGGTGTCTTTTTATGTTATTTGGGTGACAACAGCTTGTTCAGTAGAATTTGTCCACTAAGGACTCCAATGCAATTTGAAATTGAGTTTGCCAATTTTTTCTTGGATTCAAAAAATTTGAGCCAAGCCCAGTTTCTGCCAATTCATTCATCATTGTGTATGAGGAATTACAGTTGTCTCATTCTCACAAAGTGTTGCTGTTGTAGCCCTAGCAGCTGCCAAGTCATTGAAAATCTCATTGTACTAATCAGAAGCATTGTATACCACAGAGCTCTGAGGACATCTAGTGGTATCTGTAATAAAAATACAAATATACAGTATGTATAGTGGGCATGAGTATTGGTGTCATCCCATATATTATATTAAGAATGATCTTTATTTTCTATAATATGGAGAAGTCTGGCTATTGTAATGGCTACTGAAAGTGACATTAAACATTCAGCAGTTGATTTATTCACTTATGACTTGTTTATGATTGTGGTTGGGAGAGGTAAAAACATACAGTAGAGAAGCTTTTTACCCTAACCCCCTGGCCCCTCCCTCCTGCCTAGTGCCCCCCATAGCAAGCAGCTTGCTAGGGGGTGCAACCAAGCAGGCAACACACACAACCTTGGGCATAGCATAAGGGGTTGCAGGGGTCACAAACGCAGCCTCCCTGTCATATTATCATATCCTCCACAAAGTCCAGGTCTGATCTGCCCTGGGGCCCCACAGCCACGCTCCAATACTGGCCTTCCACTTTGCCTTCCACAGTTCACACCCCTCCTTTCTCATTGACTGGGGAGAAGCTGTGAGACATTTCCTGAATGGAGAGAAGCATGGGTAAGAACAGCCCAGGATGAAGAAGTGTCTGTGCCATGTGCTGGCAACATGGAATGATAACCAAGCTCAGCGAGTTAAGAGGAGCCATAAAGGGACCAATGTCACTGATGAGGCAAGACATAGCTCAGTGTCTCCTAGTCACCAGCTGGGATTCTCTGTACCCCCCACCCGGGGATGTCCGGTTACCCCACTTCCCTCACAACTGGGGAAAAGACACACACTCCGAGAGGTGACCTTCCCCCCACACGTGCCAACCCTGACAGAGAAACCTTCAGAAATTGCTAAAACAAATCCCTTAACACCTCCTGAGGGGCCCCTGAGGTAGGGTTGCCACCTCATCCCTTTAAAACCGAACACATATGAATTACACAGGTTCAGAGGCTAATTAAATGCAGTCACCAAGTGAGTTTAATTACCACCTTAATCAGCCACAGAGCCTGTGTAATACATATGTGTTTGGGTTTAAAGGGATGAGATGGCAACCCTAACCCTGAGGGGCTTCAGGCTCCAGATTTTGTGTCACATGCCTTTGCCCCCCCAGATCTAAGTTGCCCCCCCCAAACCCCCCTGACCACCCACTCCTCCCTGGATGCTATGCCCGGCTGCTGAGCTCCTTTCCCATTACAGCACTCTATACTGCTCCTCCTCCACAGGGCTGAAATCACATTCCTTTACAGCACAGCCAGTCAGCCACGATCTGCAAAGGGTGTATCTGCCCACTGCAACTACACTGCCTTTCCAACCAGAGAATTTCACAGGTCAGAACGGCAACATAAATGTCAGATACACCCTGTGTAGGCTGACAGACTGTGTGTAAAGGAATGTGATTTCAGCCCTGTGTAGTGTGGGGGTGAGGAACTTTATACAGTGCTGGGATGGGAAAAGAGCTCTGCCAATTGACCTGTCAGGGGTCCCTGTCCTCTGATTCTCCAGTGGTGATCTCTGTCCTCTGATTTTCCAGCATTGATCCCTGCCCTCTGATGTAAGGAAGAACTCTGGGAACTCAAAACTCTTAAGCCGCTTTGAGTATATTGGCGTGCGGTGGGTGTATCTGCACGCATGGTGGGAGTGGGGAAGCCCAGGTCAACTTTTGCATCGGGGCCCGCAAGCTTCAAGCTACACCTCCGATCGCAACAGTATCTTCATTTGCTATCAGCCTCCTCCATATCTCAAAAGTCAAAGCAGTCAATTAATAAGATATTCCTAACACATAATATAGTCATTGATGATAATCATATATGCTTTTGATGACTGCACTGGCCTGGTGACACTGGCACTGGTGCGGCAGCAATCAGGGTCAATGTGCCTGGCTGCACTGATCTGCTGATACTGGTGTGGCAGCAATTAGGAACATTATTGCTGGCTTTTACTGGTCTGGTGACATGGTGACCGGTGTAGCTAGTGATCAGGAACACTGTGGCTGGCCGCAAATTTTGGCGCGTTTTGCGTTTTCCCTGAAGTTAAAAAAAGGGGCGTAAAAACATTACAGCCCTACAAGGACTTGAGCAACAATTAACGCGTTTCATGCTGATTAGAGCTTAGTCGTAACAAGGTGTAACAATGTGGTCACTGATTAAAGCTTTGGACCCACTTTGGAAATCTTGGTGCGCTGGTGACATCATTCTGTCTAGTTGTAACAAGGCACCTAATGCTTCTGGTCTATATATAGCATTAATATGTTACTAAGCCTAAAAACATCTATCAGTGCTGCCTATCAGTGTCTGTCAATGACGCCTATAAGAGCCTGTCAATGCAGCCTATAAGTGCCCATCAGTGCCGCCTATCAGTGCCAGCTATCAGTGCTCATCAATGCCGCCTATCAGTACCGCCTATTAGTGCTGCCTATCAGGGCTTATCAATTCTGTCTATCAGTGCAGCCTATCAGTGCTGCCCATCAGTGCTGCCTATCAGTGCCTCCTCAGTAGGAATCTGAGCTGAGAGGGTCTCTCTCTCATACAGCCTAGAGCCTGCAATGACAGTTCCCCCTCCCTCCTTCCTCACACCAATGGGAAAGGAGAGAGAAGACCTGCTCCCTTCTTCCCAGTGCCAGAATGCCAGGGCCCGGTCATAAGCAATTGCTAGGTCGTATAGCAGCCGCTAGCAATAATCGCAACTGAGTCCGGTAGGCTGGTTGTACTCAAGTTGATCAATCGATCAACTTGGTATATTCAGCCTGCGTACACATGGTTCAAATTGTCTATGGCCAGCTAAGTGCTAATCTGACTTGCTGACCCCCAGGATAAGTGTGGCAAAAATAAGCTTAGCTTTGGCCATACTTCTCTTTTAACAGAGCAAAAAAGAGCAGATAAGTGAAGTTCATTGTTAAAATATATATACGCTAGAGCCCCGCACACATGGGCCAAATGCTGGGCCACAAAAATGTAGCACCCTCTAGGTGCTAGATGGATGTAAATAGGTTTTTGTTAGAGTAGCTAATTTTAGGCAAGCCTAAAAATACCCGGAAAAGGAAAACCCAGAGAATTGCCCGGGTTTTACAGATTCCAGAGAGAACTTCAGTGCAGAGTTGCTCTGGAGTGGGGTCTGGGCTACCCTTATGTCCCTCCTGACACTATGGACATTGTGGAGAACTCCCGGGGAGAGTGGGAGGATGACCCAGTGTGGGAGTATTTGCATATCCCCAAGCCTTTGCGGGTGTCAGAGTGTGAAGAGACCTGGGCCTGCTTTGAGGACATTCAGAGGTATGGCGGATTGTGAGAGCAATCTACAGAGACAAAGTGATGATCAAAACGGCAGGACAACCTGGGAGGAGTCACTCTGTCTCCATCAGGGAGGAAGGGGGCAGCAGGAGGAGACTGCCCGACCCGCATTTCTACACCTGAAGAACTGTTGGCATGTACAGCTCACCACTGAAATAGACACATGAATGGCTGTAAAGGTTGCAGAGTGTGTGTTCCTTTCTCCCTGACTTTTGCAGGATCAGACTGGCCTGCCACCCTGTGTTATGGCCGATGGATGGATTTCCTAACGATGGACGCTGGGTGAGGTCTGATTCCCACTTTACCTCATTTAAGGAGCCTGTCAGTCCAAGGAGGAGCCCCTCCCACCAGGGACTCCAAAGAGAACTGTTCACCTTTCCTTTTGCTTTTCTGTCAGCAGGACAGTAATCCCCTGTTGACAGAACCTGATACAAGAAATAATGGACAGAAACTAAAATGATGTGCTTTATCATGTAAATTTCTTTCTGTCGGCAGGATGCTAACCCCCTTCTGACAGAAAGTGTTGTGAAGTGTGTAGATAGCGCAGGATGTTGATGTGTTTTGTCTTCACAGGTTTGCTGTTCATCCATCTCTGGCTGGAGTCGAGAATCCTGTGGTCAGAGTTTTTTTCTCAAGTGGAAATTGCTCTGACCTGAATGTATAAAGTTTGATGTGCTGATGTTAGCTACAGGGATCTGTAGTTAGGTGTACAGTGTGATGTACACGGTGTAAATACTCACAATATATCTTCTATTTTTGTACGTACTTATTTGTGAATAGCCCTGTTGCTAGATGGATCTAAATAGGTTTTTGGTAGAGTAGGTAAACTTAGGCAGGCCTTGCTAGTAGCTAGGCCTGTTTGTTTTGATCTGTGTAGAGAGTGACTCAGGGTAGAGCTGGTAGCACACAGGCAGCATCACTGGGACTTCCCACTTCTTTCTAGAATATTCTAGTGTCTTCTAGAAAGGAAGGAGGAGAAGGGAAGTGGAGCTGTCTGGGGTATTCTAAGGAGCCCTGACCAATCCTCAACTTGGATTGGCAGAGGGCATGCCTCCTTAAATACCTAGGGTCAGCCCAACTGGGAAGGAGTTGTTCGGGAAGGAAGTGTTCGGGAAGGAAGTGATGCACAGTCAGGAGAAGCACACCTGAGAGGACTGGTAGAGCACAGTCTGGGATAGGTGCAGAATCAGAAGAGAGGGCAGGGATGGCATGCCTAAGAGGACTGGGAGAGTGCAGTCTGAGATGGGTGCAGAACCAGAAGAGTGCACTGTGGAAGCATGGGCAGTGGTGAGAGGCAGCTGCAGCCAGGAGGGCTGGCAGGGCCTGAAGAGGTGGTACTGGGAGCTGTAGCCACATAGATGGCTAGCACTGGGACTACCTACATTTTTGCTACACTAAAGAGGCCCACGGTCCCTTCCTGCAAAAGGCATTCACCTTAAGTCTCAGGGAGTCAGTGCCAGGCCTACAAATCAGTGCTAGGCAGTCTGAGAAGTGCAAACAAGTGATGTGTCGGAGGTGTGAGGAGTGATAATCTGCAAGCAAGTGAAGTGCAGGAGAGAGAGGAGGTGTATATACTGCAGTGTATATACATTGAGTCCTGTGTATATTATGTTTCATTCAAGTGGGCATCCCATACTCCATTACCCTATCCAAGTTTAATATCCCTCAATAAAAATACAAAAAAAACAAGTGCAAGGACTGTTTCATGTCTCTGGATGCTTGAAATGATATGCCTGGTTGGGTAGGGAGACAAACGGACCACAACACTCAGCAGCCCCTACGTGGGTACTGCTACAAAGAAAGAACATCCGACATTCTGAGCATGTGTATGTCAGCTTGTCTGACAAAAGCTGTCCGTTTGGCCAGCTTCTGTCATACAAGCATGCTGCAAACGATCGGCACCCAATCAACACTCTCAGGCAATGGCGGAGAGCGCTGATCAAAGTGTTCTGGTGGGGGAGCTGTCCCCCTTTCCGAACATAACAGTTCAGCGTGGGAAATCACTGTACTAACTTCGGATAGTTAGTACAGCGGCTCCGACTGGAGCTGACAGGTTTTTTTTCGTTTAACCCGCCAGGTTAAAAGAAAAAAAAATTCATAGTGTGTATCCAGCTTTAGGCAGAATCCCCTTCCTCTTGTTAGGGATTACATTTTAAATATCAGCCTTTATCCCTCTTATCCCTCTATGAACCCTCCAAACCACCTGACACTCTGGGTTCAGACATTTCTGCAGGCACCTCCAAAGGACTCTCCAACACGAGTTAGATAAAATATTCTCTTAGGTTTTACTAAAGCAAAGATATGTGTACAATGGGTGATTGATCAGCTGAGTCCTGGATAACAGCCAAGACTCGGGTGAGGAATCCCCAAAAGAAAATAGCTTAATCACAGTTCAGAATCACTGATGCAGGCTATACATATACAGTATCTCACAAAAGTGAGTACACCCCTCACATTTTTGTAAATATTTTATTATATCTTTTCATGTGACAATGCTGAAGAAATTAAACTTTGCCACAATGTAAAGTGGTGAGTGTACAGCTTGTATAACAGTGTAAATTTGCTGTTCCCTCAAAATAACTCAACACACAGCCATTATATGTCTAAATTGGGCCCAAAGTGCCAATATTTTGCGTGGCCACCATTATTTTCCAGTACTGCCTTAACCCTCTTGGGCATGGAGTTCACCAGAGCTTGACAGGGTGCCGCTGGAGTCCTCTTCCACTCCTCCATGACAACATCACGGAGCTGGTGGATGTTAGAGACCTTGCGCTCTTCCACCTTCCGTTTGAGGATGCCCAACAGATGTTCAATAGGGTTTAGGTCTGGAGACAGGCTTGGCCAGTCCATCACCTTTACCCTCAGCTTCTTTAGCAAGGCAGTGATCATCTTGGAGGTGTGTTTGGGGTCGTTATCATGTTGGAATACTGCCCTGTGGCTCAGTCTCCCAAGGGAGGGGATCATGCTCTGCTTCACAGTACATGTTGGCATTCATGCTTTCCTCAATGAACTGTAGCTCCCCAAAGCAGGCAGCACTCATGCAGCCCCAAACCATGACACTCCCACCACCATGCTTGACTATAGGCAAGAAACACTTGTCTTTCTACTCCTCACCTGGTTATCACTACACACGCTTGACACCATCGGAACCAAATAAGTTTATCTTGGTCTCATCAGACCACAGGCATGGTTCCAGTAATCCATGTCCTTAGTCTGCTTGTCCTCAGCAAACTGTTTGTGGGCTGTCTTTTGCATCATCTTTAGAAGAGGCTTCCTTCTGGGATGACAGCCATGCAGACCAATTTGATGCAGTGTGCGGCGTATGGTCTGAGCACTGATAGGCTGACCCCCCACCCCTTCAACCTCTGCAGCAATGCTGGCAGCACTCATACGTCTATTTTCCAGACAACCTCTGGATATGATGCTAAGCATGTGCACTCAACTCCTTTGGTCGACTATGACAAGGCCTGTTCTGAGTGGAACCTGTTCTGTTAAACCGTTGTATGGTCTTGGCCACCGTGCTGCTCTCAGTTTCAGGGTCTTGGCACTCTTCTTATAGCCTAGGCCATCTTTATGTAGAGCAACAATTCTCTTTTTGAGATCCTCAGAGAGTCCTTTGCCATGAGGTGCCATGTTGAATTTCCAGTGATCAGTATGAGAGGGTGAGAGGGATAACACCAAATTTAACACCTGCTCCCCATTCACGCCTGAGACCTTGTAACAAGTCACATGACACCGGGGAAGGAAAATGGCTAATTCGGCCCAATTTGGACATTATCACTTATGGGTGTACTCACTTTTGTTGCCAGCAGTTTAGACATTAATGGCTGTGTGTTGATTTATTTTGAGGGGACAGAAAATTTACAATGCTATACAAACTGTACACTCACTACTTTACATTGTAGCAAAGTGTAATTTCTTCAGTGTTGTCACATAAAAAGATATAATAAAATATTTACAAAAATGTGAGATACTGTATATACAGTGGAATACCAGTTAGAGAAATAAACAGCTGATTATAAAGAGTCCACTAGTTAATGCAATATGATACCACACTAAGGGGGAATCCCTAAGTCCTAATGAGAGGCCAGATAGAATAGGAATAGATAGGGTCCCCTTAACCAGTAGCAACAGCAATGTCCAGAGTACAGGCCTGCAGTAATCTTCACCGGCAGTTGGAGCTCTTTGAATTATATCCAAGATATGGCATAGTGATGTTAAGGTAAGCAGGACAGCTTAAATTGGCTAGTGATGTTCCTTAGAGTAGTTCAGGATATGGATGTCTATGTACAGTGTCTTATGCAATGTAATAAAGTGTTTCAATGGGTAAGGTGTCTATACACAGTGTCCAAGTAAGATAAGCAGGTAGGGATTGTGAATAATGGGTGACTGCCCTCTCACCAACTGTGGAGCTGGATAGGAACCTACCAGCGGTGGATGATGTCCTTCTGTGAAACGAACGGAGATGACCGGCCAGCTGCTGGACACGGGCGGTCACCGGATCCGTCTGATGAGGTGGTGCCGCGGTGATGTCTCACGAACAGCAAGCAGAGTTGGGCCCTCTGTGGCCGGGCTGGAGTCACTGGATTGCTGCATGGTAGGCCGCAGCCCTCTCACCCAGTAGCAGAGAGGTATTCACTCAGTGAGGTCCAGGAAGAAGAGAGCATGGAGTGGATCTGCTGGCCCTTTTATAATTTCTCCCAGAGGTCTGTTGGTGTGGCAAAGGGCTTTCTGGGATGTGTAGTCCAGGGGTAGTTCCACAGCATCAGAAAGTCTGCTCAAGAGACTACTAGTCCCACAACCTTCCCTGCTTGGCTCAAAGATATGACGTCAGTTACTGGAGCCCAGCACTAGAGGGACAAAGGAATAGATGGAGAATGATGGTGTGGTCTGAGGAACAAGGTACTGTAGTTCACTGTCGGCTACACAATGTAAACAAGTGTGGACAAGGGTCCCACTGTGGTTTATAGAAGGTGATGACATCATGTTAGCGAGGGCTTCACACCATAGGGCACAATGGCATGCATTTACCCCCTTTTTTTTCAGCGTTCAGCAACTAAGCACATTGATATGCACTAAAAGTATAGAAAATAAAGCTATTTGCTTGTCTTTGTGTTAGGACTGCATTGGACAACACCACCCAACTCTGCTGGTGTGAATGAGCCCTGGGAGGTTAGAAGTACATACTGCACTTCCATTTACAGACATTGTGGAAAATGTATGATATATTAAAAGCCGTGTATATGGAACCCAGTAATATGTAGTTAATTAGAAGCTGAGAGTAAAGACAAAACTGCCTACTTCCACCTCTGTGCCCATCATTTAAGAATTTCTTTCTGTAATTATACTTAATGTGCTAATTATGCCATTTGTGGTAAATTAATTTGATTAACCATAGTACAGCTATTTATTAGTTCCAAGGTTCACTCTCGGAGTAAATATTCCGGTTGCCAGAACCGGTGTATTGCGAATTGCCTACAAATTCTCTAAATTTCTCTGGCTGTATTCCAGACCTACTGATACTCCTACGTCACCTCCTGAAAATCTTCCCTCTCACTTGACCCATTTCAGCTTCCAGATTCATGGCAACACGTGAGGGTCCAGAATCTGACATAGAATTCTTAGTGATTCATCACATACCAAACTTGTCATACAGGACTGGGCGCGCACTTGTGGAACATGTTTCCCTTCCGTCACGCATATTCTAACCCAAATATTTTACTGGATGTATCAGGAAAAACACAGTAAAGGAAGCAGAAAGATAGGAGTACCCAAAAATAAACACAGAACAACATTATCTTTTGTACACCCATACATGCAGAATTAAAAGTGCTATTTATTATAAATAATAAAGTAGTTGTAAACGCTCTTTTTTTTTTTTTTATAACAAACATGTTATACTTACCTGCTCTGTGCAATGGTTTTACACAGAGCGGTCCCGAACCACCTCTTGATCCTAAGCCAGGCTGTGTGTGTCTATAGATGTATACAGCGCTGCTTAGTCCCGCCCCCGACTCTCTCCTTTCAGGATTTGATTGACAGGAGCAGGAGCCAATGGCTCCCACTGCTCTCAGCCAACCTTGTGAGAGCACGGAGAGGGGAGAGAAGAACTGAAGCCTATTACATACAGAATTCAAGTAGGTGTTTCGGGTGGGGGCTGTGAGGCACTGCTATTGTAAGTTTTTTTTTACCTTAATACAGAGAACTCAACAACATAAAAAAAAAATTAGCCTTTAGGCTCCATTCACACTTGTGCGATTTGTCATGCGCCTTTGGACATTAAAATCGCATGACAAATCACGCACCATTCTTTTCAATGGCACCCGTTCAAATCAGTGCGACTTAAAGTCGCAGCAACTTTTGAAAGGTGCCTGCACTGCTTTGGTGCGACTTCAATCCATAGAATGTAAAGTTGGAACAAAATTGCACCAAAGGTCACATCAAAGTCACGCTCCAATGTCACACTGGAAATCATACGATTTTGGAGATGCGCTAATGTGAATGAAGCCTTTAAAATCAATGTGCATTTGAATGCAAAAACAGAAATGTTGTATGTTGCAGTTTACCAGCCCTTAGATGTAGGGGTTGCATTATTTTTCTTTCTGGAAGATTTTTTTCCTTTGTTTTTACCTGATGATCCTGCCAACAGCTCACTTCATGTCCTAGGGTGTCAACGTTCACTCACAGTACTGTAAAGCTGGAGGAGAAGAGTCGTCACTCAAAAATGTATATTAGGACTACAGATAACCTCTTCTTTCTTCATCTCCATTATATAGGGGGGGTAGTTCTGTGTCCACAGAGAGCACTGAGTACAGTGCAGCAGAGAGCACAGAAAGTTCACTGGATTTCTGGCAGGATCAATAGGTATTTCGTCAAACAGATACAGTGGGTATGAAAAGAATCATTCCCCCCCCTTTTTTGTTGCTTTGCAGCCTGAAATGAGACAGACACGGTTTTTGTTTTATCCAGCTGAATTTACTTAGTGTAACTTATAACATCCAAGTGAAAAATATAACACCAACATGAAATGAAAATAAAAAATTCAAAAACAGAATCACTGAGTTGAAAAAAGTATGTCAGTATTTTGTTGAACCACCTTTTGCTTTAATTGCAGCCTTTATTCTGTTGGTTGTTTGCTTTTTCCTCTTTGCAGAACTGCTTAAAAGGGTTGTAAATGTTTTGTTTTGTTCTTTTTGTTTTTTTTTTTTAAATAATGAATATGTTATACTTACCTCCTCTGTGCACAAGGGTCTTGCCCAGAATGGCCCCGATCTTCTTCTTCTGGAGTCCCCCAGCAGCGCTCCTGGCTCCTGCTCTTCTCAAGTGCCCCCACGGAGAGCCGCTTTCCATGGGGGCACTCGTGCGGGCACGCTCCCTAGTCCTGCTGCTGCGTCCATTGACACAGACAACAGGACTTGGCCCAGTCTCCTGTCTCCCGTGTCACTGGATTTGATTGAGGGTCCGCATGTGACATGAAACGCATTAGCTGCTGTGTCTTACCTCTGGACCTGTATGTGCCCGCATTTGTGACTACATGGAATTTATTGAGTTCTAATAAAGGTGTTATTTTTTGGAGTGCGGCCATCCAGTAACTTTCTATTTCCTTCACTGGATCTGATTGACAGCAGCGGGAGCCAATGGCTCCCGCTGCTATCAATCTATCCAATGAGAACCTGAGACAGCGGCTGGAGCAGTTGGGCTTGTGCTCGTTGTTGGAACGATCGGGCTCAAGTAAAAAAAGGGGGGCTCTGGGGGCTGCATTAGGGTGGAAACCTTAAGGGTTTACAACCCCTTTAAGTTTAGTTAAATTTGATGGTGACCATTTGTGGACTACAGTCTTTAACCACTTCAATACCAGGCACTTACCGCCCTTCCCGTCCAGACCAATTGCTGTCGCATTTTGAATGACAATTGCACGGTCATGCGACGTTGTACCCAAATTAAATTTTTATAATTTTGTCCCCACAAATAGAGCTTTCTTTTGGTGGTATTTGATCACCTCTGCGGTTTTTATTTTTTGCACTACAAATAAAAAAAGAAGGAACATTTTGAAAAAAAAAGTTTTCTCTGTTTCTGTCACAAAAGTTGTAAATAAGTACTGATGAGGTGGCACTGATGAGGTGGCACTGATGGGCACAGATGATGAGGCCCTTATATGCAGCACTGATGGGCACTGCTAGGCAGCACTGATAAGCAGCACTGACGGGTACTGGTAGGTGACACTGATATGCAGCACTGAAGGGCACTGATAAGCGGCACTGATGGACACTCATAGGCGGCACACTGGGCACTGATATGTGACACTGATGGGCACTGATAGGTGGCACAGGTAGGTGGCACTGGTGGGCACTGGTAGGTGGCAGTGGTGGGCAGCAATGACAAATTGCACTGTCAGGTTGCCATTCCCTGGTGGTCCTGGGTGGCATCTGAAATTGGCCATCCATGTTGGGAATTGTGCCCCTTACCTGGTGCTCTAGGGTGGGCTCCCTGGTGGTCTAAAATCGGCTCCCTGGTGGTCAGGATCAGCTCCCTGGTCCTCTCACTGGTGGTCCCTGGGTGGGCATTCCCTGGTGGTCTTGGTGGGCTCTCTGGTGGTCCTGGGTTGCAATCCTAAGGGGGCTGCGCTGATAAACAATCAGCGCAGACCCCCCCCCCCCC
>BLSH010248772.1:0-11450 GCA_018402905.1 Glandirana rugosa | reverse complement strand
CGGATCTGAATTTAGGGTAACTTTTAGACACCTTTACTCACGTCTGCAGACACGAGTAGAGGAAAAGCCAATAAACAGCTCTTCCTGTTTACACTGTGATCAGCCGTGATTGGTCATGGCTGATCACGTGATAAAGAGCTTCCGATGGAAGCTCTTTACCGAAATCGGTAATGCGGTGGGTCAGACTGACACACCGCACCACCGATCTCCGCAATTGCGGGTTATCCCGATGACGTCAATAGGCCCCCAGTCAGGATAATGAAACCACCACCCGGCCGTCATTTGTCTATAGGCCGGGCGGGAAGTGGTGAAGTGATTCCACAGATTTTCAATGGGATTTAAGTCTAGGCTCTGACTAGGCCATGCAAGGACATTCACCTTTTTCTCCTTCAACCACTGTGTGGTCATTTTTGCTGTGTGCTTTGGGTCATTGTCATGTTGGAAGGTAAACCTTCTGCCCATTGACAACTTTCTGGCAGAGGGCAGCAGATTTTCCTCAATGATTTGATTGTATTTTGCCCCATCCATTTTTCCATCCATCCTGACAAGTGCTCCAGTCCCTGCTGCAGAGAAACATCCCCATAACAGGATATTACCACCTTCATTCTTTACTGTAGGAATGGTGTTATTTGGATGACAAGCTGGATTGTATTTCCACCAGACATATGGTTTGTTGTTGAGGCCAGACAATTAAATTTTAGTCTCATCTGACTAGGGTTGCCACCTGTCCAGGATTCACCCGGACAGTTCGGGTTTGGAATCATGTGTCCGTGTTTCAGACCTGCTTAAACCCGGACACATTATTCAGACCAGACTATGGCTTCCCAGTTGCATAAGTGAAGAGTGTCTGTTACACTCTCTGTCACATTGCCCAAAGCCAGCACTAATAGCCCTCCCCCCCCCCCCACACACACACAGGAGAGGGATGGACCTACTCCTCTTCCTCCTGCTCCTACACCCCTGTGTCTGCCCACACTCCAATCCCCAGCGCTGTGCCTCAGAAAAGGAGAGTGGGAGCTGAAGTCAAGACAACCTCAGCTACATCTGGATGAGTGGTGCTAACTGCCAAAGGGTGAGTGAGCTCACCAGCCATCCCTGTTTGTGACTGAAGTCTGCCCTCTTCTCTCTCCTGCCTCTGAGTAAGTACACTAAGGTAAATCAGGGTTCTCAGAGCACCCCTTACATCAGAGTTTCCCTTTACACCAGAGGCCACAGTGAGTCCTCTCCATACATCAGAGTTCTCAGTGTTCCCCCTTAAATCAAGGTTCCCAGAGCATCCCTTATGTTAGAGTCTCCAAAGTTCTCCCTTACATCAGAGTCCTCTCCATACATCAGAATTCTCAGTGTTACCCCCTTAAATCAGGGCTCCCAGAGCATCCCTTATGTTAGAGTCCCCAGAGTTCTCCCTTACATCAGAGCCTGCTGAGTCTCCCTGTGAGTTCAGTTGTAAAAGGGGAACTCTGTGGATTCAGATGTAAAAGAGGAACTCTGTGGACTCTGATGTAAAGGGGCACTCTTGTGATTAACTTCATGTGATTAGAAATGTTATTTAATTGCAAAATATATGTATAGTTTATACTATAAAACAAATTGCTCTGTCCCGCTAGAGTGTTCGGGTTTGACGTGAAGAAAAGGTGGCAACCCTACATCTGAAAATAACACATTTTTCCATGTGGCCTCAGGATCTTCAAGGTGTGTTTAAGGTGGTCCTATTAGACTAAAATTTAATTATTTGACCTCAACACCAAACAATATGTCTGGTGGAAATCCAATACAGCTCACCATCCATACAACACCATTGCTACATTAAAACCTAGAGGTGGTAATATCCTGTTATGGGGGTGTTTATCTACAGCAGGAACTGGAGCACTTGACAGGATAGAAGAAAAATTAATGGGGCAAAATACCACCAAATTGTTCAGGAAAATCTGCTGCCCTCTGCCAGAAAGTTCTGAATGGGAAGAAGGTTTACTTTGCAGCATGACAATGACCCAAAGCACACAGCAAAAATGACCACAGTGTGGTTGAAGGAGAAAAAGGTGAATGTCCTTGCATGGCTTAGTCAGAGCCCAGACTTAAACCCCATTGAATATCTGTGGAATGAATTGAAGACTGCAGTCCATAAAGGGTCACCATCAAATTTAACTGAACTTGAGCAGTTCTGCAAAGAAGAGTGGGCAAATATTGCAAAGTTAGTACAAACTAAATGCTGTAATTAAACTATAATGTGGTCCAACAAAATACTGACATAAGGGGGGGATCCTTTTTCCAACTCATTGATTCTGTTTTTGATTTTTTTTTCCTGACTTGTTGGTGTTATATCTTTTACTTGGATGTTGTAAGTTACACTGAGTAAATACAGCTTGATAAAACAAAAACTGTGTCTGTCTTCATTTCAGGCTACAAAGAAACTAAATGTAATTATTTTTAAGGGGGGTGATTCTTTTCCACACCCACTGTAAATTGACAAATGCTTTCAATGCTATACTGTATTAAACAAACCAAAAGTGAGCATATGAAAGAAGCTCATTGTTAGGGTTTACATACCCTTTGCACCTTTCACACTTGTGTGACTTGGGACTGCAAAGTCGCATGACAAGTTGTACCCCATGATTTCCAATGGGTATCCACATTCATATCTGTGCGACTTCAAGTCACAGTGACCTCAAAGTAGTCCCTGCACTACTTTGGTCCGACTTTGATGCGACTTGAGGTCCTTAGACCTCAGGATTACATAGGCATTGCTTCAAGTCGCCCATAAAGCAACCACTCCACAACTAGTGCCGGTTTTTAGGGCCTCCTCACTGCCTGTCAACTGCCCTCTGAAAAGCCCCTAATGTTTCTCTGTTTTTTATTGTTTACTGTAGTTCGATTCCTTTTTAACTATTTAATTTAGAAATGCAGCTGATTGATTGGATGTGTAGTGACGTGGGAAGTTTTATTTGCCATTTTCTTTCATTCCCTTCCTAATGAACCCTTAAAGGAGTCCAATACACAATGACACAGATGAAATGAAAAAAGGGCACATGGATAAATAGTGACTTATATGTAAGCATAGACACTTTGCTACAAAGTTTAGACAAGGACCACTCCTCTGCCCTTACTTGCTCTCCTGACTATCTTGAAAATTCTATTATGGCTCTTTCACATTTGCAGTGCCCTTTGAAGAGCGATCCATGTTCGGATTGCTTTTCAAAGGGCATTTGACAGACAACGAGCAGGTGATATAATGCCTTCTCACCGGCTGATTTAACCCTGTGATGCTGCACTACCATGTAGCAATCGCATACACTGCATGTGGTTGCAGTGCAGCCCCATTGAACTCAATGGGCGAGTTTTAACAGGTGGTGAGTTAAAAATACTGCATGTGTACAGCCCTGTCCAGCTGTATGGTTACAATTCCAGTGGGTGGCTGGGGGGCAGTAAAACTGGCTTAGGTGTCTGTGTTTAAGTCTGAAAGAGCCCTTAGGCTCGATTCACATTAATGCGTTTTTTGATGCATTTTGCAGAAATGCAGGGATTTTTTTTAACATGGGTTCCTATTTTGGACTATAGGGAGTCCCATACATTTTGACTTTGGTTTCCTGTATTTCTGCAGGAAAATTTTATAGTCACTTTATATGAGCGCTGCATTCTTTACTGCACTTTGGATCACGGAGACTGTGTTTCTCTTTTTTGCTTTGCTGCTCATGTATTTTTATCTGTGTTTTGGTTTACGCGCTGATCTTTCACATTTTTCCTATGGAACACGTTCACATCAATACATTTTTGTGCCTGTGCATTTTTGGAAAGGGTCGGGGACTTTTTTTCCCGCAGAATGCAGCGTTTTGCATGTAATAGACTTCAATGGGCATGCAAGAAAAATGCAAATCCTGCATTTTTGATGCATTTTTGACATGTTTTTACCGCAATTTAGCATTTTTAAATCTGCCGAGCAACAAATCCCCCCCCCCCCAAAAAAAATAAATAAACGCAAATCGCAGCAAAATCGCTGTAAAAGCATGGTAAAAATGTGGTCAAAGAACTGCAGAAAGCACAGCAAGCAGCACTGCAGAGACACGCAAAAGCAACATGCATAGATGTGAATCGAGTCTTACGGCTTGCTTATAGCCAGAAGGTGTTCTTAAGGCCCCTTTCCCACTACCACGACTTGAAAGTCACGCGATTTTGACATGATTTTGCTGGCGCAATTTTGACGCAATTTCAGGGATTGCCGGTGTAAACTTGAAATCTATGGACCTCAACTCCCATCAAAGTCGGACCAAAGTAGTGCAGGAACTACTTTGAAGTTGCACAGATATGAATCATTGGGAATCATGGGGTACGACTTGTCATGCAACTCTGATGTCCAAAGTCGCTGGAAAAGTTGCACAAGTGTGAAAGGGGCCTTAATCATCCTTTAACCACTTCAGCCCCGGAAGGTTTCACCCCCTTCCTGACCAGAGCATTTTTTGCGATACGGCGTTGCTTTAACTGACAATTGCGCGGTTGTGCGACGCTGTACACAAGCAAAATTTATGTACTTTTTTTACACAAATAGAGCTTTCTTTTGCCAGTATTTGATCACCTCCATGGTTATTAATTTTTTACGCCATCAACAAAAAAAAGAGCGTCAATTTTGAAAAAAAAAACAATATTTTTTTACTTTCTGCTATAAAACATATGCAATAAAAAAAGTAAAAAATCTAATTTATTCATCAATTTAGGCCAATATGTATTCTGCTACATATTTTTGGTTAAAAAAAATCCCAATAAGTGTATATTGATTGATTTGCACAAAAGTTATCGTGTGTACAAACTATGGGATAAATTTATGGACTTTTTTCTATACATATATTTTTTACTAGTAATGGCGGCGATTAACGATTTTTAGGGGGACTGCAACACTGCAGCAGACAAATCTTATACTAAGTGACACTTTTTGGGGACCAGTGGCACCAATACAGTAATGACACTGGCAGGGAAAGGGTTAACATCAGGGACAATCAAAGGGTTACGTGTGCTCCTAGGGAGTGCTTTCTAACTGTAGGGGGAATGCTGTGCCTAGCAGAAACACAAGTTCTCCATTTGTCTTCCTCACAGAACGGCAGTCTGCCTTGTTTACATTCCATTTACATTCCATTCTGTCTCTTCTCTGAACAATTGCGGGTGGCCGGCAGCCATCGCGGCAGTGGAAGCTGGTTGCCGGCAGCGTGCGCGTGCGCCCCGGACCCCAGAGACGTGAACTATGTACAGGTAAGTTGTTTCGTGCAGCTGGGCCGCCCTGCTGCAGTGTAAGTGCAGTGGGCGGTCTGGAAGTAGTTAAAGAACAAGGGATATTAAATGACCATGTGTCGGGGGCACAAAATGAAACATCACTGTGGGCTTGGCTAAGTCCCATTGCAGCTCTGTTGTTACACAACTGCAAAGGCATTCACAAGTCTTTTCTGTCCCAATACAGAAACCCTACCAAGGTTAAACCTGCTGGGCAGATAGTAAATGGCCCATACACACGATCCGAAAATCATACGACAGATAGTCCTTTTTTTTTTGTTGTTGTTGCTAGTCTCATATTGAAAATGAAGAGTTTACTAAAGAGACAAAAGGGTGGTATGGGATGCCCAGAACTCTGTAGTATAATATAAATTAAGGACATACACCAACTGTCTCTGGCTTCCAGAAAAGGGCACAAGGCTGTGTTCCAGTAGAACAAACTGAATAGACCAACTGGCAAAGATCAATTCCGAACCTCTAACTGCAGGTACTCTCCCTCCTCAGAGTAATACCAAAGCACCTGGCTCTTCATTAGAATCCCTAAGCAGAGATGTAGGATAGCTGTGATGGCTTGAATGGCTCTAAGCTGTCCCTTGTAGATGGCTAGCTGGGTATTGTACCTGGCGGCTTCTCCTCTATAGGCTCTGGGGTGTAGAATTGAATTTACTCACTCAGTCCTTTGTAAAGTTCCTGTAGCTCGTGTGGTGACTCGTGACTGCTGAACAGGCTTTCTGCTGGACAGATCCCAATGGCTACCAGGGTGACTGTGCTAAGCCTAGTTAAGGCTGAAAGGATGTGATGCTTCCTCTGTGTCTCTCCCTCTCTCTCTTACTTTCTGTTTCTCTCTAGCTCCTTCCTTCTATCCAGGAGCAGAGCCCCCCAGTATAGGGGTCCCCTTCAGGCCACTGGACCCCAGACTCTGCTCCCACATGGCCAGGCTCCAGAACACTTAAGGGCTCCCTCTCCACCTTCTGATCTGTTCTCACCCAGAGATTGGAGGATATCCCATAAATATTCAGGCCTCATCTTTACCCCTCCGTCCTATAAGTTCTCCAAGAGCTTCTAGAAGCTAGAGGGAGGTGACAGAGACTCAGCCTTTGGAGCTTTGCCAGCCCAACTCTAAACAAATTATCCTCTGGCTACAGCAGGATCCCAACTAAATGTACTCAGGGGGTGCTACAAATGTAAGCATAGGCATGACCCCGTCACCCCAGTTGCCCTCCACAGGCCTGTAGATAGGTCATTCAGTGACTGAGGTGGCTGTGACTTGGCCATGGAAAAATGAGAACCTTCAAAGACATATTCTGGGGAGTTTTGTGTATGCAGGATGCTTATACATACCTCAAGAATACATTTGGCTATTCCAGATAGGAACAGTAGCCCTTAAGTGAGCCCAGCACTGAACTATCTACCTAAACTCTTATTAGACCTCATGCACATAGGCTGTTTTTTGACTGTTTTACAGCAGCTGTTTTTAGCTGCAGATGATTTTTTTCTACAGTCAATAAACCTCCCATCAAGTTATCCTATGTGTTCATGCACGCTTAGGCTGTTATCAACTGTTTTTGGCAGTGGCGTTTTTATAGTGTAAAAAGAATCCAAGACCAGTGGGTTCTGAGAGACATTTTTCAGATGTAAAAACGCTCAAAAATGCTCAAAAACAGGGCTAAACACAGCTAAATGCAGCTAAACGCCAGTCCCCAACATTTTTGGTCATTTTGGATCAATTTAGGAAACAAAAAAATGCTGGCCCTTTAAAAACATGAAAAAACACGCTAATAAAAGCTGAAAAAAATCACTGATAAGCTACTGACATTTTAGGACTTTTTTTAACGTCCTGTGTGCATGAGGCCTAATACTGAAATCATGTAGTGCCAAGATCCATCTGACATGTGTTCCCAGCTGAGTGCCCATCTTTTACAAAATTCCCTATTGAGAACCATGAGTAAAATGGGCTACTGTCTGTCCTATGTGGTGTTTTTTTCTGCAGCTAAAAGGGACCAAGGTGTGTTATCCCTTTATCTGTTTCTAGAAACATAACGGTACCCCTGTAGAAGCTGCTGAATATAGTGGTCTGTCTGTCACCCTGCCCAGCCAGGCATTCGACTCTCAGGCTCTCAGAGTCATTGAACAGTCCATACACTTGTTTTTTGTATTTTATTGAGGGGATTTAACTTGGATGGGGATGGGAGATATGGGATGCCCCGTAGTATTTAGCACAACTTGCTTGGGACTACTATATACACTCAGTATATACACTCCAATCTTCTCTCCAGCACTTCTCTTGCTTAAGACCTTTACTCCATTACTCCTCCAGCACTTCTCTTGCTGCAATTTAACAGATCAGTTAGCATAGCATGGTTAGGCCTGACACTAGCTCTGCCAGGCTTCAGTGAATTGCCCTTGGCAGGCAGGGACCTGTTGTGTAGAATGGTTTTCAGTGCTAACTGTCCTCAACATGGCTACTGATCCCAGTAAGCCCTCTTCAGGCCCTGCCAGCCCTCTTGGCTGCAGCTGCCTCTTTCCACTGCCCCTCTTCCCACAGTCCACTCTTCTGGTTCTGCACCCATCTTTGACTGCAATCTCGCAGTCCTCTCAGGTGTGCCCCTCCAGTCCTCCTGACTGTGCCTCACTCACCAGCCCTCCAGGCTCCTCCCTGGAGTCTCTCAGCAGAGCACTCTCCCACTGTCCTCTCCTTGCTCTCTCTTGTGCTTCTGAACCAGGACCTTTTTCATGAGTTCTTGAAAGTGGTCCCGACTGCACCCGAGCCAAGGCCCGAGGTCCCCCCCCCCCCAGACTTGGGAGCTCCCTCTATGTCCTGACAGCCTCAGCACTCTTCTGCTCCATCCCTTCCACTCCTCCACGCCACCAACTCCTCCTCCAGCTGGGCTGACCCTGAGCATTTAAGGAGGCTTGCCCCCTGCCAATCCAGGTTGGGGATTGGTCAGGGCTCCTCAAATTACCCCAGGTGGCTACACCTCCCCTCTCCACCTCTCTTTCCAGAAAACACCATAAGCTTCTGGAAAGAAGTGGGAGGTCCTGATGACACCACCTGTGAGTCACCCAGCCCTACCCTGAGCCACTCCCAGCCCAGAATGAAAACAAACAGGCCTAGCCGCCAACTAGGCCTGCCTAAATTTTCCTACCCTGCAAAAAAATCTATCCTCTAGCACCTACCTACCTAGAGGGTGCTACAATTGCAAGGTATTCAGCCAGACACAGGACTGACATTAATGATTTCCGTGGAAACAAAATTGTGTTTTTGAACTGGGGAGAGAAATTACAACATGGGATAAATTCAGTTTTAGAACAATAGTGTATTTTAATATGAACAAGAAAAGGTCTATTCACCCCTATGGCCACATCCGTAAAATTTGGAGTTAAAGAACAAGAAAAAAGGACAGAAGTCCTTTGGGTCAGACTTTTGAGATCCTCTAGACTAAATATTATTATAAAAATTTACATTTTAAAAACATGTATATACAATGATGTAAACTACACAGGAGGATAGTTGTTCCCTCATAGAGAACAGTGAGCTCCTGTGTGCAGACACGTTTTGCTGATTTGCTTCTTCAGGACACACAGAGGGATGGTTTGGACAAGGAACAGGTCTCACTGTCAGTAGCTAGACGCATGTATATATAGACAAATATCCAGGCCAGACATCAAGATAGCTGAGTATAAGAGATGGTGCAAACTCCCCACATATAGGGATACCTGGGATGTGATTATTATAGTCACTTTATATAGTTGTCCCATAAAGTGCTATCCAATAAGGAATAAGGAGGGGGATATTATAATCCATATGCTTATAGTGCTATGTCTTAATTAATCAGGACATCCATGAACATCATCCATTCAGATATAGCAGAACCCCCTCTGCATGGAGCACACAAATGTATATCTATGGGCATCATCCCATCAGTAGGAAGCGCCCATCTACTATCAATATACTGACCAATGTCTGGAGAGGTGTTTTTTACTATGAAAATACAATTTGTTCAGCTTTACAAATTACTCTCATTAGTTAGTGAATGGTGACATGGGAACTGCAATTCTGCACTTAGAGTATTTTATTGGGTAAAGATTACTATCAGCCTCATACACACTACTATTTTTTACCCGCTGGGTTGAACGAAAAAGAGATATTGACAGCTCAGGTCAGAGCCGCTGCACTAACAAACCGATGTTAGTACAGCGATCTCCCCTGCTGTGCTATTGTGTTTTGACAGGGAGATGGTCCCCCTGCCAGAACACTCTCGCCATTGGATGAAAGTGCTGATTGGGAGCCAGTCGGTAGACCTTGTTCGGTCATGACCCTTCGACAGAAGCCTGCCCAGCTGCCGTACACACAGGCCATTGCCGCCTGACATTCGACCTATGTGTGCTAGGCTTTACACCCTGCCCTAGTCAGGCTACATTTAGTTTTTTGGCTCAGCTGTCCTCAGGGAAGTAGTGACCTGTTTTCTAGGTCTGGTCAGGTTTCCCTAAGCTTGGTGGTTGATTACTCCAGCCTTCCTTAGGAAGAAGCTTCCAGAGAATAGAGTAAGAAAGCCAGCCACTGAAATTATGAATATTGATCTGCTCTCAGCCAATCCATGGGAGGGGCACCCAGAAGGTGGCTGAGGGAGAAGATGAATGTCTGGGAGGCTTCGTCAGAGCATATTTTCTCCTGGGGCTGTCGCCCCTAGAATGCAGCCTGTGCACAGAGTTACTATTGTCCGTGCTTGATTGAGAGTCCAAAGGAAGTTTGCTTAAAGGGTATTGCTGGAGGGTATTACCTGTGAAAACTGGCCTAACAAGGGATCATTTTATCACAGAATAGTGATGCTCGGAAGCTGGTGAGCAACAGCTGTTTTTGGACATTTTGAGTAAGACCCTTGCTTAACCACTTGCCGACTGCCCGCCGCAGCGTGACGGCGGCAGAATGGCTCGTTATCGCACCTGACGGCAGCTGTGATAACTAGTATTGCGAGCGCGCACACGCCCCCCCCCGGAGCAACAGAATGGAGGTCCGTGTATATAAACATGGATCTCCATTCTGACAGAGGGGGAAGGGCTGTGATCACAAGCTTCCTGTATTTGGAAGCCGTGATCACTCCCCTTCCCCTGCCAGCCCAGCCCCCATACAGTTAGAACACAATAAACCCCCATTGTGATTTTTTTTTACCAAAAATATGAGGAAGAATATAAATCGGCCAAAACCGATGAAAAAAAAGTTTTTTTATATATTTTTTGGATTTGTATCTTAGCAAAAAGTAAGAAAATTTTTTTTTTTTTTGCAAAATTGTCGCTCTCCTTTTGTTTATAGCGGCGATCAGAAATGACGCAGAGGTGATCAAATACCACCAAAAGAAAGCTCTATTTGTGGGGAAAAAAAGGACGCAAATTTTGTTTGGGTACAACGTCGCACGACCACGCAATTGTCAGTTAAAGCGGCGCAGTGCCGAATCGCAAAAAGTGCTCTGATCCTTAAGTGTGAAATCCTTCCGGGGCTGAAGTGGTTAAGACTCCTGGTGTGCCTGTGCCTCAGATCTGGTTCACACCTATGCATTTTTCAGTGCGTTTTCAGTTTTGCAGACACACACTACAGTCCATTTAGCATGGTTTCCTAAGGGCCACGTTCACACCTCTGCCTTTTCAACTGGCGCGTTTTATGGAAAGTGTCAGGGACTTTTTTCCACAGCGGGTTGCATTTTTGGTTCCATAGGCTTCAATGGAAATGCAGCAGGAAAAATGCAGTGCTTGCATTTTTTATGCATTTTTGCTGGTTTCTCCTGCATGACAACAGACACCTCCCCAAAACGCATCAAAAAAACATTAAAATCATGTCAAAAACAAATGTGAAAAAACACATTGGGAAAAACGCATCAACCGCAGTCTGCATAGGTGTGAACCAGGCCTTAGGGATTAATTGCCAGAAGTTACTGCAAGGGCTGGGACTGGTCACAAAGAGTCTCAGATCAACTGGCTATCCCCCGTTGGAAGGCAGCATGTTTTTTTTCTCCTTATATGAGATGTTTCTGAACTATGAAATCTTATTGCACCTAGCCTCAGCACTGTTGGGGGCAGCCTGGGATGCCATTCAGCAGGTTTTCCCATCAAGGCAATGGAACTGAACAGTGCATATCAGAGGCTTCATCTGGTAGTCATGCCCCCTGGCGAGGGAGTAAAGCTTGAATACAAACCACGTGGTG
>BLSH010248765.1:604559-621974 GCA_018402905.1 Glandirana rugosa | reverse complement strand
ATGTGGTGGACCGTACTTTTGCCGGACCCAGAAACAATTCCTTTAGTAGTCTTAGGTACCCCAGGGTGTACCTTCCGTAACACACCTTAGAACTTCCTATTTGACAGTGACAGAAGTCGGATAGTTTGCGTCAGGTTGCCCGTTTGCCTTCCCTGATTGGTTTGGGACCTCGTTATGTAAACCACAAATTGCAGGAAACAGGTCCTTCTGACCCACAGTGAAGACGGCAATCACCTTAAACGAATGTTGAGATCGGTAAGTCAGTGGTCAGATGTAAAAAACGGTTAATTCCACTAACGGCAGAAGTGACACCCAGTCTTCCTGGACAAAGGACGTTAAACACCAAATGTATTGCTCCAGGGTTTGGTTAGTCCCTTCCGTTTGCCCGTTGGACTGCGTTTGATAGGCTGAAGACAGTGACAGTTTATCCTTCAAGATTCCACACAATGCCTTCCATGTGGGACCCCATGGATTCTGATGATTTCCTTAACAAAGACCCAGGCCGTTTTCATGCCAGGTGGTGTACTTTTCAGAGGCGAGAAGTGGGCCATTTTTGATATCCGATTTACCACAACAAAAATGGCTGTACAACCCTCCAATGGCAGGATCTCTGCTATAAAGTCCATTGAGATCATCTTGTCAGGTACAGGCAAGGGTCTAGTAATCCCCAGGCTCTATTTCGGGTACTCTTGCTTCGGGTGCAAGTGGCACTTGAGTTTACATAGTCCTTACAGTCCAACTCTAGATCAGGCCACCAGAATGTGCGTTGAACTAATTCCAGTCTTGTGAATCCCCCAAAGGGTGATCATGACAGAACCCCAAAACTGCTGCCCAAATACTCTCTGAAACGAAAAATGTTATCTCCTTTCCACAATAGTCCATCCTTCATCTGCAAAGTGACCCCGGAGAACAGGGGACACCTGCAGAAGCTTGCCTCAACTGTAGCAGGTCAGTTTGCATAAAGAGGAAATTCCCTGCTGGCAGGATAGTGTCTGGTGTTGGTGCTTCTTTAGGAACATCAGACATACGTTACAGGGCATTGGGCTTGACATTCTTTGACCCAGGCATAGAGGTAATGTGGAAAGTGAACCTTGAGAAGAAGAGTGCCTATCAAGCTCGTGGTCTGTGTAGATTAATATCAGGTAGGATGCTCCTTCTAGCAGATACCTCCATTCTTCCAGAGCTGCTTTAATTGCAATTGAAGAATGCCATCGGATGGCTCAAGACAAGACACCCCCAACTACACTTTCTGATGCATTCACCTCCAAAATATAAGGCAGAGTAGGATCTGGGTGGCTAAGAACAGGAGCAGAAGTAAACCGTTTTTTTCTAGGTTTCGAAAGTAACTTGTGCTTCAGGAGTCCAGTGGAATCCAATACCCTGCTCGGTCAGTTGTGTGATGGACATAATAATGGCAGAAAATCTTGTGATGAACTTATGGTGAAAGTTACAGAGACCATTTGTGGATCCATCCTAATTCCTTCTGTGAAAATCATCAGGCCCAAAAACTGAATACTCTGCTGCTTGAACCACACTCTTTTAGGTTTGGCACTGCCAGGGTCGGCAAAGAACACTTTTAACATGTCCCCGATGTATCCCAAGAGAGACAGAAAATATCAAGATATCCAGATAAACAATGATAAAGATATAAAAATTCTCTAAAAATAGAATTAATGACATGCTGGAATGTGACCAGTGCGTTACATAAGCCGAATGGTATAAGTATTCATAGTAAGTACTCAAAGTGGCCAAACCGAGTATGAAATGCATTTTCTCTTTCGTTCATTGACAGACGCAGCATCTTATTCATGACGTGGGGTTATGCCACCTTTCACAAGGAGTGGACTAGGCAGAACATAGTTCAGCTAAAAGCAAACACAGCCCCTCCCAGGGGGCAGTCCTCACTTGATATAACCCCTCCACCCTGGTAAGCAACTCCGTTTTTTTTTTCTGCCTAGTGCAAGGAGTAGGATCTGGCTCCCTGCTGGGACCTGCGGTTCCCCATTTTTTTTTCTTTTTTTCAAGACATCTGATGAAGACTACAATCAAGTAGCCGGCTGGGTGACAGGCTGGATATACCTAGATCCAGGTAGTCTCCCCAGAGCGGCCATCGGACACGAGCCGACTTTAGCTGCACGCTGGGTCGGCCGCGTCGGGCACTGTTCCGTGCGGGGCGGCCGGCAGGTTAAACGTCCCACCAGCGCACTTAGGACTGAGTCCTCGGGCTCGCGTCAAGGGTGTCGCATGGCCGGCAGCTCCCCCCGAAATGATGGGGTGGCAGGTCTGTCTCGGGTGGGTGACCCACTACGCCCGTCAGGACTGGTGAGTACGCTCCCCCCTCCCCCTCCCGGATTGTGGGGGAGCAGGCGGGTGGTGCCCCCCCTGGGGTGTAGGTGGGCCTCATTTCTTCTCATACCCCTCTCCTCTCTCTACCCCCCTTCCTCCGTACCTCCGGGGCTGCGCTGTCACCCTCCCCCTGGTTGTTGTTCCTTTCCCCCTTAAGGGGGGTGCGGTGCACATTTGTTTGTGGGCCCGTTGTGGACGGCAGTCAGCACCATTTTGTCAGTGGCTGGCCACCATTTTCTTGTGGCCAGCCGCGTGCTGTAGCCGCGCCCGCCATTTTGCGGTGGCCGGCCTCGTACTTTGGCCTCTAGTGCACACAGCGGCCATGTTTGCATGGTCCGCCATGTGTTGGCATCTGGTTGGCTGGCTTGGTGGGCAGTACCAAGTGTGTTGGCGCCGATTCTGTCTGGAGCGCATTCAACATGTGGGGGGCCGTAGCAGCAGCAGAGTGGCACATGGGCAGCAGCGGTAGCAGCGTTTTTGGCATGCACCTCCCGGGGTTGGAAGTGGGTGCGGTGGTGAGTCCTCTTGGGTGCCCCTGGGACCCTGTGTGACGGCAACTTGTTGGGGTGGTGGGGGCGCCTGGTTCCGGTTCACAGGCCTCTGCAGGTGTCTCCGGTGGAGTGGCGCAATGGCAGCTGAAGCGGGTGCTTCCCCGTCAGAGGGCTCCGGTGGGGCTCCAGGCACGCTGGGACCTGTGGTCCCTCTTGGTAAATTAACCGCGATCCTGGAGGAATTTTTCTCCCGGGTGGAGCTGATCCGTGACCGTGAGGTAGCGAGGAAATGTCCACCCCCTCCCCTGTCTTCTGGGGAGGATTCGGAACAGGAGGGGGGCTCCGCCGTGACAGGGACCCCGCTGGAGCTGTCGCAGGGCAAGCTCGGGGACCCCTCCGATGAAGAGGAGCAGTCTTCGAGGGCCACGGTGGCGCGTGAAAGGGCTCTGGTGGACTCATTGGTCTCAGCGGTCCGTGAGACGCTGAAGCTGGGGCCAGCTGAGGTGGCGCAGGAGGTGGTGTACGCCTTTGGGTCGCACAAGCCGGCCTGGGCCCCTAAGGTGTTCCCTTACTTGCCGTATTTTGATCAGTTTGTCTATAAGGAATGGCAACAGCCGCAGAGTTCTTTCACCATGCCTATGCGTTTTTCTGTGCGCTATCCCTTTGAGGATACCCTGTTACAGAAGTGGGCATCTCCTACGGTGGACCCGCCGGTGGCCCGTCTGAACAAGGCAACCACTATTCCGATGGAGGGCTCTTCGTCCTTTAAGGACCCGGCCGATAGACGGACTGAGGCGGTGTCCAAGGTGATGTTCCTTGTGGCGGGGTCGGCCATGCGACCGGCACTGGCCTCGGTGCTGGTGGCACAGGCGCTTACGGAATGGGCGACCTTTTTGCACCGGGATTTGGGAGGCCTCCAGGTCCCTCCTGAATCTGTTCAGCTGGCAGACCAGCTGGCTCAGGGCCTTAGGTACCTCTGTGATGCGGTTCTGGACATGGCCCCCATGCTGTCGAAGCTGTCCATTTTCGCAGTCATTAGACGTCTGTTTTGGCTTAGATGCTGGTCGGGGGACCAGGCGTCAAAGAAGGGCATGATGGACCTGCCCTTCCAGGGTGGTCGGCTTTTTGGGGCTTCCCTGGATGAGATCATTAAGGATTTCACAGGGGGGAAGAGCACTTTCCTCCCTAAGCCCAGGAGGAGTACGGAGCCCCGACATAAATCGGGTCCCTTTTTTTCTACTCAGAAGAGGTTTTTCATGCGCCCCGTGCAGCAGGCAAGGGCTCTGAGCCTGCCAAGGCCACTGCGGGGGGCCAAAAGCGTCCCTGGCAGCGAAAGCCCAAGAAGTCGGAGGAGAAGTCCTCCTCCGCATGATGGGTTGCCCCCGCTCATTGCTCAGGTGGGGGGACGGCTCTTGGGGTTCGCGGACCAGTGGACCTCCCGCATCTTGGACCTGTGGGTGCGCGAGGTGGTTTAGTCCGGGTACAAGATAGAGTTCCATACCCAGCCCCCGGACAGGTTCTTCGCCTCCAATTTTAGGCTCCCCCCGGGGCGACGGCAGGCCCTGTTAGGGGCTGCGCAAGTCTTGCTCAGTCAGGGGGTGATTGTTTCGGTTCCCTCCGTGGAACGTTTCCGCGGGTTTTACTCAAACCTCTTTGTGGTTCCAAAGAAGGATGGGGTCAGGCCTGTCCTGGATCTGAAGGCGCTCAATCTCTTTGTGAAGGCGCGGAAATTCAGAATGGAGTCTGTCCATTCTGTGGTGGCGGCGTTTCGCCAGGGAGACTTCCTGGCCTCCTTGGACATCAAGGACGTGTATTTGCACATCCCCATATGCGCTCGTCACCAGCGCTTCCTGCGATTTGCGGTGGGGGATCTCCACTACCAGTTTGTGGCCCTCCCGTTTGGTCTGGCCTCCACTCCCCGAGTCTTCACCAAGCTCTTGGCTCCGGTGTTGGACCTGTTGCGGCAGATGGGCATAGTGGTGGTGGCATATCTCGACGACCTTCTCCTGCGGGCGGAGTCGGCTTTGGCTCTGAGGGACAACGTGGCCATCACCCTAAGCTCCCTGCGGGACTTCGGCTGGGTGATCAATCTCCCGAAGTCGGCGCTGACTCCGTCACGCCGTTTGGAGTACCTGGGCTTGATCTTGGATACGGAGCAGGCAAAGGTGTTTCTTCCTCTGGCCAAGTTGTTGACACTCCAAGTGGCGGTGCGGGCCCTGCCATTGCAGCAGTGGTCCTCCCTAAGGTTTTGCATGCGGGTGTTGGGGCTTATGGTGTCCACCTTCGAGGCGGTCCCGTATGCCCAGAGTCACACCAGGTCCCTGCAGTGTGCAATTCTGCTGCGGTGGGACAAGTCCCCTTCGTCCCCGGATCAGGTGATCAGGTTGGATTGCCAGACCCGGTTCTCCCTTGCTTGGTGGCTGTGGGCCCTGGCCCTGGAGCTGGGGAAGTCATTTCTCCCCTTGGAATGGACGGTGGTCACAACGGACGCCAGTCTAACTGGCTGGGGAGGGGTCCTGGGGCTGTCGTCGGCCCAGGGTCACTGGTCCCTGGAGGAGTCTCGTTTCCCGATCAATGTGGTGGAACTTCATGCCATCAGGCTTTGTCTCTCCCACTGGTCGGGGAGGTTGCGAGATCGGCCTGTCCGAGTTCAGTCAGACAACGCCATGGCGGTGGCTTATGTGAATCATCAGGGCGGAACGAGAAGCTCGGCAGCGGTGTCGGAAGTGGCTCACATTCTGAGGTGGCCAGAACTTCACCTGCCGGCAATCTCCGCCGTTTACATGCATCGAAAATTGGCAGGCGGACTACCTCAGTTGCCAGAGGCTGGATCAGGGAGAGTGGTCCTTGCACCCGGAAGTGTTCCGCCAGATCTGTCAAAATTGGGGTACGCCAGACGTGAACCTGCTAGCGTCCCGACTCAATTGGAGGGTGCAGACCTTCGTGAGCAGAACAAGGGATCCGTTGGCAGACGCTGCGGACGCCCTCGTGGCTCCATGGTCCCAGTATTGGCTCCTCTATGCCTTTCCCCCTCTCAAGCTGCTTCCGTGCCTGTTGCACAGAATAGAGGCAAAGGGGATCCCAACCATTCTGGTAGCGCCGGATTGGCCTCGGCGTCCCTGGTACGCTGACGTGGTGCGGATGGTGGTGAATGTTCCCTGGCGGCTCCCGCTTCTCGAGGATCTGCTGTCCCAGGGCCCCATCTTGCATCCTGCTTTACCCTTGCTGGCTTTAACAGCCTGGCTATTGAATCCCAGGTGTTAAGGGATTGGGGGGTCTCTGAATCGGTGATTCCCACCATGCTCAAGGCGCGTAAGTCCACTTCAGGCAAGATATATCACCGCACCTGGAAGGCTTACATTGCCTGGTGCGAGGTGGGGCCGTTCTTTTTCAGTGGCTCGGGTGCTGGCCTTCCTTCAACAAGGCCTAGACCACAAGCTGGCATTGAGCACTCTCAAGGGGCAGGTTTCTGCCCTGGCGATTCTTTTTCAGCGTCCCTTTGCGACGCATTCCTTGATTCGTACTTTTGTACAGGGGGTTCGTCAGGGAAATCTCTTTGCAGCTGCTTTTGCAGAAGGTGGCTTTCCTGGTGGCTATCAAATCCGCCAGGCAGGTGTCTGAGCTGGCGGCTCTGTCATGTAGGTCTCCGTATTTGGTCCTACATAGGGATAAGGCGGTTTTGCGCCCGTCTCCTTCCTTTTTGCCGAAGGTGGCACCTTCTTTTCACATCAATGAGGATATTGTCCTTCCTTCGCTGTGTCCGCGCCCGTCTCATCCTAAGGAGGTTGCCTTGCACTCCCTGGATGTAGTCAGGGCCCTTGCGGGTGTATCTGGCAGCCACGTCCTCCTTTCGGAGGTTGGATGCGCTCTTTGTCACAGTGGATGGCCCACGCAAGGGGTTAGCGGCCTCGTCGGCCATTATTTCCCGTTGGATTAGACAGACGGTGATCCGTGCGTATACTGTTTGGGGCCAGGAGCCCCCCTTTCCGGTCACGGCTCAGTCTACCAGGGCGATTAGTACTTCCTGGGCTTTCCAACATCAGGCGTCGGTTTCTCAGGTGTGCAAGGCGGCTACTTGGACCTCTGTGCACACCTTTTCTAAGTTTTACAGAGTTTATGTTTCAGAGTCCTCGAATGCTGCTTTTGGCCGCAAAGTTTTGCAGGCGGCGGTGTGAGGCACGTCTGACGCCTCACGGAGAACTCTTCTGTTGGGTACAGTTTGTTGTTGCGTTACCCACCCCTCGTTTTTTGACACTGCTTTGGGACGTCCCCACATATCATGAATAAGATGCTGCATCCGTCAATGAACGAAAGAGAAATTTTTTGACTTACTGTAAAATCCTTTTTTGAGTTTGTACTGCTTGTTAGGAACTGAGTTGCTTAGCAGGGTGGAGGGGTTATACCAAGTGAGGACTGACCCCTGGGAGGGGCTGTGTCTGCTTTTAGCTGAACTATGTTCTGCCTAGTCCACTCCTAGTGAAAGGTGGATAACCCCACATGTCATGAATAAGATGCTGCGTCCGTCAATGAACTCAGAGAAAAGGATTTAACGGTAAGTCAAAAAATCCTCTTCCCGGATGCGGACCAAATTGTAGGCCCCTCTCAAGTACAGCTTACTGAAGATGGTTGCAGATCAAAGTCTTTGAAAAAGTTCAGGTACTAAGGGAAGGGGATAGCGGTGATTTTATTAAATTCCTGATAGTCCACACATAACCGCAGGGAATAGTCTGTTTTCTCCACTAAGAATATTCCCACACCGGCCAGTGAAGTAGAAGAGCAGATGAACCCCTTCTGAAGATTTTTGTCAATGTACACCCTTAGGGGAGAAAATACATCCGAAGGGAATTTCAGCCCCAAGAAGGAACTTAATGGGGCAATCATAAGACCTGTGTTGGGGAAGTGTCTGCCTCTAGTTTTCTGAAAACAACCAGGGATTTGTGGTAGGCCTCTGGTACTGCTTGGCGCAATGCAACATCCATACACAGCAAGGTCGCAGGTGGCGCAGATGACCCTAACGTGCAATGTTCTTAGCAGTATAATGACTGGAAATTGATGTACCGGAACTCCAGTCAATCTGTGGTTTGTGAGCCTGTAGCTAGGGCAGGCCCAAGATGACAGAAAAGAAGAGTGAGGAGATAGCATGCATCCAAAATTACAGTTCCTTATGGTTGGTGGACGTGATGGCCAATAGTGGTGGGGTTCCCTGAGTCACAAGTCTTGATTTTATGCAAGACCTATTGGCAAAGAATACAGTAAGTCCTGTTCTTTGAATTGTAACAGGATCTGTTGCTGAGCCGCAAAAGCCAGATAGATAAAGCAATGGCAGGCTCCTAAATCAATGATTGCGGTCACCGATACGACTCTTCCAGGAAGGTGGAATGAAATAGGGAGAGCTATAAGAGCTGAGCTGGCAGACAAGGGAGGCTGGTTAGCCTAAGAGATGGAAAGAGTGAGCAACTGAAAAGACATAGTGACCTTCTGCCCCACAGTACAGGCAGAGATTGTTCTGTCAGTGGCATTGGCTTTCCTCTGGGATTAATGAGGGACAAATCAAAGTTACTTAGGTTCTGGTGCCTCAGATGCAGATGGAGCAGGGCTGGCAGATGCAGGATTAGGATGAATAGTAATCTTAGGCATCGTCCACACAGGATGGGTCTGCTGTGCTGATCTTTCCCATCTGCGTTCGCAGAGGCGACAATCGTTCTAAATTCCAGTGAACTTGGCACACTGACCCAAGCTAGTTCATACTTAAGGCCCTCTGAGACACCCAGGCGAAATTGATGTTGCAGAGCTGTGTCGTTCCAGCTGGTAAATGTGCTCCAACATCTACAGTCAGTGACATAGTCCTCAATCGCTCTGCGGCCTTGCTGGTAGTAGCTGACATCCACTGGTTGGAAGCCAGGAGACAGAAGCTGCTGACAACAGGTAGTTGCAGCAGGCTGGCAGGTGAAGAGCTGACTGGCGGCAGATGCTTGGTGGAGAGCAGAAGCCAGATGAGAGCGTACTGGACTGAAGGAGCTGTAGCAGGCTGGACGAGCAGGATGCATGGTCAGACAAGCTGGGTCGGTAATAGAGAGTCACATCACACATAGGCAGGAGAATAGTCAGGAGAATAGTTAAGCACATCAGGCATGAGCAGAAGCAGGGTCCAAGGACAAGCCGAAATCAGGGCAGGTAGCAAAAAAACATGGTAGGGGGCAAGCTGGGTCAGGATCAGCGGTCAGGCACATGAATCAGGCACTAAAGCACACAGAATGCTGTAGACCAAACAGTAATGAGCCAGTGCTACAGCCCTGTTTAACCATTTAGGGACCGCCCCACGTACATATACTGCAGCAGGGCGGCCCTTAAGCGCAAGATCACATACCTGTACGGGATTTCTCGGCTCTGGGGTGCGCGCGCTGCCGGCCACCTGCAATTGTTTGCTGGAGAGACAGAACGGCGGTCTGTCTATGTAAACAAGGCAGACCATCATTCTGTCAGACAGGAAGAGAGAAATCTTGTGTTCCTGCTAATCAGGAACACAGATTTCTCTCTTACTCGAGTCAGCCCACCCCCACACAGTAAGAAAGCACTCCCAGAGAACACAGTTAACCGTTTGATTGCCCTTGATGTTAAACCCTTCCTTCCCTGCTAATGTTATTTATACAATAACAGTGCATTTTTTTTAAGCAATGATCACTGTATTGGTATCACTGGTCCCCAAAAAGTGTCACTTAGTGTCAGATTAGCCCGCCGCAATGTCGCAGTTTCGCTAAAAATCACTGATCGCCGCCATTACTAGTAAAAACAATAAAAAAATAAAAAGTGCATAAATCTATCCCATAGTTTGTAGACGTTATAACTTTTGCGCAAACCAATCAATATACGCTTTTGAGATTTTTTTTACCAAAAATATGTAGCAGAATACAAATTGGCCTAAACTGATGAAGAAATTAGATTTTTTACATTTTTCTATTGAATGTGTTTTAAAGCAGAAAGTAAAAAATATTGTTTTTTTATCTCAAAATTGTCGGTGTTTTTTCATTTATAGCGCAGAAAAATAAAAACCGAAGAGGTGATCAAATACCACCAAAAAAAAGCTCTATTTGTGGGGAAAAAAGGATATCAATTTTAGTTGGGTACAGCGTCGCATGACCAAACAATTGTCAGTTAAAGTAATGCAGTGCCATATCGCAAAAAATTCCCTGGTCAGAAAGGGGGTAAAACCTTCCGGAGCCAAAGTGGTTAAATAGCCTGTTTGCCACCAGTATTGGTGACAGGCGCGTAGATCTTTGCACATCTGGCCGGTCGGTTGCCGGCCTCCTAATGCACACACGTATGCGCCTGGGAACATTGTCCGCGCTATGGGCAAGCCTTCCCTGACACGCCTAACGACTGGTTGCTTTGTGTCTTGAACTAGTGCTTGGTTACTCATAGCAACTACACTGCTTCTTTGCAGAGTAGACCTTCTGTAGCAGCTGACCTTCATACTCTTTATGTGCTTTTTAGACCCTGGTTCTTTTGATATGGCAGAGCCAATATGCACCCCTTTAAATAACATCAGACCAGGCTCAGAATGGTTACTGCAACTTAAAGTCCTTTAGCAATACAGTTTAATGTGAACAGAGTCAATTTCCTGACGTTAATTACAGCTGAATGGCTGCCCAGGCATACCTCTGTAAGGTAGTAGTCCATCTTTGCATTTCTCATGCTTGGATGTTCTCCGGAACTCCAGCAGTCCTCCTTCACAGCATGTACAGCTCAGAGCGGGCAAGTATAAGGACCCAAAAAGCCCAGGAACTGAGCACACACACTTTCCCCCACCCCAGCCTAGGGCAGCCATAACTAACAACTACGCCTGTAGGCAACCTGCCTATACTTGCCCTCCCCTTTTCGCAAGTTGTCCCAGCTGCGACAAACCTCAAATAGCATCACATGGCAACCATAAAACAGCAGAACATTAAAAACAGGGAACAGTAAAACAGCAACAATTTAGAGAACAGCACTATGTCTACTCTACACATGATAGTCGGGGTCGGGTAGGGAAACCTGTTCTCCCGTAACTGGGTGTATGTCCATTATCTGGTGGATGACTGGATAGGCATAGCCTGGTTTGACCAGCTCTATCTGGTCCATGTAGATGTCAAGCCCGATGTTCCAGTCCTGGTACAATTGGTGGAAACAGGCCTAAATATGTTCATTTTGGAACCGGAACTCTCAGAGGTGTTCCAGCACCAGAAGTCTCTTCCAAATGGCCTGGCTGTATATTTTTGGTAGTTCCTCTTCTGTCAGTACAAGTCCTCAGGCATGTATGGGAAGGTATAGCCATGCTTCTTAAGGACATAGGCGTCAAAGTACCGTTGTAATCTTGACAGCCTTGTCATCTTTTTTCCAGGTGAGACTGACCCTTGTGGGAGGTAAGCGTTTGCAGGGTGGCAAGTTACAGCTAGTAATTTGTGAGTGACCTGGGAGCAGGTTGTGCTGAAACCCTTCCAGAACCCTAGACAGGGATATGACAATCTCTGGGGGGATGGGGGGGGTCCTTCCTCCTTGCTGCTGTCAAACATTATGGTCCTCTAGGACACCCGCATGGACCTTCTGGATGGGTGGCTGAAGGCTGTAGCAGCTCCTGTTGTCTCGGGGAGACGGCCACAGATGAAGTGCACGGTAATAGGGGTAGAGTTTCTGTAGCTTCAGGGACAGGTGAGTCCATAAGACTGGTAGTATTCGGGAGTTCCTCTAAGGGCATCACCGCTACTATGGGCCCCAACAATGTGGTGACCGGCAAGTATGCAGAGTACTGAGAGCAGACAGTCACAGATGCATAATCCTGGATGGGCAGTTTCCTGTAGCAGGTGGATCGGTCGGCACCTCAACCCTGCAGTCCCTGGGGAGGCCAACGCAGGTACGTCTTGACCAGCAACAGTGTGCTCTGATACAGGTGGACTTGGGTCGTCGGAGGCGGCAGGCAGAGCAGGCCCGTAACATGGGCAGTCCATCTTCTCTGAAAAAAGAAGGCCCCTCCAACCCCTCCATTTGTTGAAAAGGCAGGGTTCCACAGCCTTTGGCATCTCACCCAAGTAGCAAAGTTTATTGACCATCTCTAGCAACTCGAGCAGATAACCCAGAACTAATCTAGATCTTTCACCCAACAATGGGCTATACCTGCAAATGTGCATGAAGTGAGATGAATGGCAGCCTCAGCCTGGACTCCAGCCAGGCCATGCCCCCAACACGTTTTACTCCGCCCCTTGTCACCATTGCCAGGTACCACTCCTAACAACTGGTCGCTTTGTGTCTTGAACTAGTGCTTGGTTACTCAGAGCGACTAAACAATAAATCAACACAATATTTTTGATAAAAATACACTAAAATCATTATTAGCAGATACAAACACAGCACATTTTACAAAGTTCCTACTAAATATAAAAGCTTAACCTGTATTGAGTTAATAAATAACAAATATTTGTAAATTTTAAATTGTGCCTTTTTGAGAAATGGTGACAATCAAATGTATGCAAAACTGTAATGCCTCATACAGACGGTTCGACGATCGCACGTACGATCGTGTTGAATCGTCCGTTGGCTGTTGTATGCAGCATACTGACTGCACTACACGATCGTACGGCCGGGGAAAGAACGTTCAGGTGCATGTAATTAGCATCCAGCCATTCCTGACTTTGGAGCATGCGTGTTTTGCACAATACAACTTTGTTGTACCAACTGCTCTGTACACACAATACAACTGTCGTATGAGAGCTTGTTGGTATGACCAAGTTTTCTAGTCTGCTCATACAACTCCCTTGTACGACCGTCGTTCGACTGTTCAAATCGCGCATACGAACGATCGAGCGATCGTCAAACCGTGTGTACGAGGCTTAAATAACCAAATTTCTCTAAACATCTGGAGGTTTTTATTTTTCACTTACAGCTTTCAGAGCTGTGTTAATTTTGGCACCAAATTTCGATTTAGTTTTAGTCTTAGTCTTTTGACTAAAATGGCATTTTAGTTTTAGTCCCATTTTAGTCTTCAGCAATTGTTTTATTTTAGTCAGTACTTTTTAGTAGACTAAAATTTTAGTTGACTAAAATCTCCAGTACATTTTAGTAGACTAAAATATAATGTGTTTAGTTAAATAATGCATTATTTAAGTATTTCTCTTGAATTTCAAAACGCATTATACACTTCTGGAGTAAAAAAAAACTAATATCATGTTATTATTTATGGTATTAAGGTTTGAAGAAACTCACAGATTCAGATTTAGCAACTCTGAATGGTCTGAGGAGACCTGTAATGCTGCACAGTGCTCTGGACAGTGGTCTGCGGAGGCCTGTAATGCTGCAGAGTGTTCTGAACTGTGGTCTCAGGCAGGTCTGAGTGATGGCCTGTAATGCACAGTGCCCTGGATGCCTGTGGTCAGAGGAGGCCTGTTGTAATGCTGCACAGTGCTCGATGGTGGTCTCAGGTCTGAGGGATGGCCTGTAATGCACAGTGACCTGGATGCCACTGCCAGTGGTCAGAGGAGGCTTGTGTAATGCACACACAGTGCTCTGGATGGACGGTGGTCTGAGGGGAGGCCTCAGGCCTGCTGTAATTGTAATGTACTACACACTCACAGTCTGTTCTGCTCTGTGCTCTGGACGTGGGCGCCTGACGGTCGTCTCGTGAGTCTGGATTTGGGAGTGGGACAGTATCATCAGGGCTCGGCGGGAGGCCTGACTGTAATGCAAAGTGCTGCTCTGGTCTCTGGCAGTCTTCACGGTGCACGCAGTCGCTGCCTTCAACTCGCTTGCTTGCTGGGAGCGGAAGCAGACGAAGCTCTGTGAAAACCAGAAGTTAGTTTGCGAGGGTCAACGTCCCTGCCTCACATTTTCGTCCCGTTTTCATTCGTTAACGACAATGGATTTGATAATTCCTCATAGTTTTTGTCAGTGAACCAAAATGTGCTGTATTTTTCGTTTTTGTCACTGTAAAAATGCCTCTGACGAAAACAATGTTTTCGTTGACGAAATTAACACTGTTTCAGGGATTGTAAAAGACCCCCAAACCATATATTTTCTAAAAGCACATGGCCAGTGAGAGTAAAAAGAAGGTGCTACTGATATTTAGGGCCCCATTATATTTGCGCAAGTGTTTATCAAAATAATATTTTCGCTATAAAATACACTAAAATCATTGTTAAAGAAGAACTGCAGTCTGCTCACACAATTTGGAATATAAAACATCTTTGCCATTCTGACGCTTCCCTCCAACCACTTTGCTTTGCATATTATTTTATATACACTGTGATTCTGTATTTGCCAATTTTAACTGTGGGCAGCTGAAGCTGCTGCCTGTTTACTTCCTGGATTTATGCAGACACACAGAGGCACACCTCCAGCTCTGCAGCTCTCATTGGTCCTCTTATGACTCACCCCCCTTCCTTCCTGGCAAACTCTCATGAGCTGTGCATGATGTCATACGCCTAGGCTTTTTTCCAGACAAGAAACAGGAAGTGGGCTGTATAAGGTATTTACTGGCAGAAAAAAATGTTTTACTATCCAAAGTTAAAACAACAAGGGCAGAGGATTTAAAAGATGGAAAGATGAAAAAATGACTGAAGTTCCACTGTAAGCAGATACAAACACAGCAAATTTTACTCAATTCCTGCTAAATTCATAAATATAAAAGTTTAACCTGTATTCAGTTAATAAATACCAAATAGTTGTAAATATTAAATTGAACCTTTTTGTGAAATGGTGAAAATCAAATGTACGCAAATAACAAAATTTCTCTAAAAATCTGGAGGTTTTCATTTTCACTTACATCTGTCAGAGTTTGTAAAAGACCAAACCATATATTTTCTGAAATCACATGACCAGTAGAATAAAAAGAAGGTGCTACTGAATGTTTATCAAAAAAAATATTTAAGCAAAAAATTATTATTAGCAGATACAAACACACCAAATTTTACAAATCTCCTGCTAAATTCCTACCAAATTTAAAACGTTAACCTGTATTGAGTTAATAAATAACACATATTTGTAAATTTTAAATTGCGCCTTTTTGCAAAATGGTGAAAATTGAACGTATGCAAAAATTTCTCTAAATATCTGGAAGTTCATTTTTCACTTGCAGCTTTCAGAGTTTGTAAAAGGACAGGGTGCTGATGCAGTGATGCTTCGTGCCCCCGGCAAACTTGACCCAACCTGTAGTGATGCTGTCCGCTGAATACTACACATTCATGCCAATGGGGAAGCGCTGCAACCTCATGCCATGCATGTGGTTGTGGTGCATTTGTTGGTAAAACAGGCTGTGAGGAGGCGTTGCATCACTTTCTCACTGCCTGTCAGTAGCCACTGGATCTGAACGTGGATCCGGCTTCAGAGGCAAGAGAGATTTAGACAGCCTTGTCTAAAACCACCCTTGCTGTGTTTTTTCGTTTTTTTAAAACATTTTTTTCTTTTGCACATGTACAATTTTAATATTTTTAAATTTTTTTTGGGGAGGAGGGGGGTGTTGCTTTGGAGAGACATTAGAGGTATCCAAAGGGGGAGTACAACTGGGGTAATCCATAGTAGTGGAGGATCTGGGGGTTTAGGGAAAATAATGAGCTTAATACTGGCATGCAATGCCAGGCTGCACTTTCCAAAGCAAGTAAAATCCTTTCTTGTATTAAGAGAGGCATGGACTCCAGAGTAAGGGATATCATTTTGCCCCTGTACAAATCATTAGTAATGCCTCATCTGGAATATGCGGTTCAGTTTTGGGCGCCAGTTCTCAAAAAGGATATCGGGGAACTGGAGAAAGTGCAGAGAAGGGCAACCAAACTGATAAGAGGCATGGAGGAGGTCAGATATAAGGAAGGATTAGAGGAACTGAATTTATTCTCTCTTTATTCTCTCTTGAGAAGAAGAGATTAGGGGGGATAAGATCAACATGTACAAATACATAAGTGGTCCATATAGTGATCTTGGTGTTGAGTTATTCACTTTAAGATCATCACAGAGGACAAGGGGGGCACTCTTTACGTGTAGAGCAAAAAGATTTCATCTCCAAATACGGAAAAGTTTCTTTAGAGCTGTAAAAATGTGGAATAGACTCCCTTCAGAGGTGGTTCTTGCCAGCACAGTAGATTGCTTTAAAAAAGGCCTGGATTCTCTCCTTAATGTACATAACATAAATTGGCAACTAACATTTATAGGTAAAGTTTATCCAGGGAAAATCCAATTGCCTCTCGGGGGATCAGGAAGGAATTTTTTCCCCCGTTATAGCAAATTGGATCGGGCTTTGCTGGGTTTTTTTGCCTTCCTCTGGAGCAACTGTAGGTGTGTATGGGATTGTATGGTTATGTATTTTTTCTTTTTTCTTTTTTTTTTTTTGTTTGAACTAGATGGACTTGTGTCTTTTTTCAACCTGACTACCTATGTAACTATGTATATAACTATGTAAACAGACCTCTAATGTCTCTTTTTTGAAACAGAGAAAGGGACTGAAGATAGCCTCTTTCTCTTTAGCCTGAGCTGCACTGTAGATGAAGGGATAATCGTCTGTATAGACTCCTATTCATGAAATGAAATGAAACATAGTTTCATTCACAAACTGACACATAGTAAATAGAGTTTGCTATATGTCATTGATGAAAGAATACAGGTGCAATCTATACTGATCACTGACTGTATTCCTTCAGGAAAGGAAGGGGGCTGGTGTGACGGAACACTTGGCATCCAGCCTGGGTGCTTCTGCCAAAGAGTACCTCCTGCCCTCCAAACCCTTCCAGCAGACCGAGAGCTAATACCAGCCCTTTTACCCCAAGCATCATACACAGACAAGATGTTGAGGTAAAATCCAAAGGAATGACTGTTTATTAACCACTTCAGCCCCGGAAGGATTTCACACTTTAGGACCAGAGCCCTTTTTGCGTTTCGGCACTGCGTCGCTTTAACTGAAAATTGCGCGGTCGTGTGACGTTGTACCCAAACTAAATTTGCGTCCTTTTTTTCCCACAAATAGAGCTTTCTTTTGGTGGTATTTGATCACCGCTGCGTCATTTCTGATCGCCGCTATAAACAAAAGAAGAGCGACAATTTTGCAAAAAAACCCAAATTTCTTACTTTTTGCTAAAATACAAATAAAAACAAAAATTTATAAAAAAACATTTTTTTCATCGGTTTTGGCCGATTTATATTCTTCCTCATATTTGTGATTAAAAAAAATCGCAATCGGCGTTTATTGATTGGTTTGCGCAAAAGTGGGCGTGTTTACGGATGATGAGAATTCATTTCTGGGGTTTTTATTTATTTATTTATTTTTTACTAGTAATGGCAGCGATCTGCGATTTTTAGCGGTACTGCGATATTGGGGCGGACATGTCAGAACATTTTGACACTTTTTTGGGACCATTGGCATTTATACAGCGATCAGTGCTATAAAAATGCACTGATTACTGTGTAAATGCCATTGGCAGTGAAGGGGTTAAACTGCAGGGGGCGCTCTAAGGGTTAACTGTGTTCCCTGGGCGTGTTCTTACTGTATGGGGGCTGCCCTAACAGGGGAAGGGAAGTGATCACAGCTTCCATGTAAAGGAAGGCTGTGATCACAGTCCTTCCCCCTCTC
>BLSH010248765.1:583889-598147 GCA_018402905.1 Glandirana rugosa | reverse complement strand
GGTTGAGAGGAGAAAAGTCCGTCCGTAAGATGATTACCCTCCTCTAGAGTTACAGCGGGACTTGGGGGATCTTCTGTGGAGTAGCCCATGTAGGAGTGAGTGGATGTTTCGGGAATTTGCGTAATTTAGTGTTGATTTGTGTGAAGATGAGGTACTGTGGACCTCTTGGGAGGTGGGGGTGTGATCTCTGATATGAAAGATGAGGAGGGGTGTATTATCTATGAGATCTGAGCTAATGTATAAGTATAGCGTTTTGCTGGAGAGGGAGGAGTGGTCTCGGGTTTAGCTCGGTGTTAGGGAAAGCCTAGTGTTGGGTCAGTGCCGATGGGATTGGAAGGGTCTTCCAGGTGTCATGGAGTAGAAGTGTGTTTAGTTGTGATTTAATGCGTTTAAGGGCTTTGTAGGTGAGTGAGGATGTACCCGATGAGGTGTCTTCTAGGGGGTTCAGGGCGACATTGAGATCTCCTCCCATTAGTAGAATGCCTGCCTGAAAAGAGGAGAGTTGGATCGCAATGTCGTCGAAGAAGCTGTTTTGGCCGACGTTGGGACTGTAAACGTTCGCTATGGTTATAGGTCTATTCCATAACTTGCCCTTGATGAAGCAATAACGTCCGTTAACGTCTAGGAGGGTGTCTGAGATCTCGAGCGGGAGATGTTTTGCTATGAGGATGGAGGTCCCTTTGGTTTTGGCTAGGGGATTAGAGGCGTGAAAAGAAGTAGGGTAATCCTTGTTCGTCAGTTTCGGTATGTGATGTGTCTTGAAGTGAGTTTCTTGTAACAAGGCGATATCCGCCTTAGCCTTTTTTATGTATACAAGAAGTTGGGATCTCTTCTCAGGGGTGTTAAGGCCCTTAACATTCAGTGAGAGGATCTTTAGAGTTGCCTCTGGGGGGCGAGCGTTGGGGCGGTGCATGTTTGGTGTTCAGTAGGGGCGTTTAGAAGTCAAGGGGTGCTTCAACCAGGGAGGGAAATTTAGGTGTGAGGGTTGGTTAGAAGAGGAGGGGGAGGATATGTGCTTGCGCTGTTATAGGGTGTCTTGAGTTTTGATCGCAGATGATGTGGATAAGGGTATCTATGAGGCGGCGGTGAAGCTAGACCAGCTAGTTCGCCGTGTGTACAGGTGTCGCCTGTGTGTCAACGCAGTTCTGGGAAACTGCGTTGTTGTAGGGGTGTGAAATGGACAGTTTTCGGAAGCAATTGGAAGGCAGGCATGGGGGGCGATCAGAGAGAGTGTAGTATGTGTAAGGTGTGAAGGACCGTCACTCTGTCCGTCCTAGTGAAATTGCTAATGGCGTGGGAGTAGGGCCCTGAGAGGGTGTTCTTTGGGTTGAGTTATGCAAGCCATTGATCTGCAGGTTGCGGATGGCGGTTTGGGTCGGTGTGGATGTGGGGAATGGTCGAATTGTTAAGTTGGTGAGAGGGTCCCTCGGGAAGTAGGCACTGGGGATCCGTTTGTAAGGCGGGGTGTTGTTGAGTGCAGCCCGAAGGGGGACGGTTTGCTTAGAATCGAGGTGACTGATTCTGGTCTATGGTGCCAGTGCGTGTGGGAGTGTGGGACTAGCATATACATTGCATTGCGGAGGTGTATATGCCGCAGGGTGCAGTTTGTCTTGGGCGTTTGAAGAATTGTGAGTGGGGGGTGAGTACTGGCAGAGGGGGGGGGTCGCTTGTCTAACTGTGGTGGAGATCGTTGACCTCATGTGGACGAGGCATAGGAAGGGTAGCTGTACCGGCTTTAATATGCGATGGATGTAGGTCTAATTCAAGCAGTATTCTTAATGTTATTAGGGGGGTTCAGTCGGTGGTTTATCGGGGATGTCTAAGAAAAGCAGATAACAGACCGATGTAGCAATTAAACAAGCAAACAAAGTAACCAGAAGGGGTGGTTGGCCTTCTCCACTGGGGGACCTCTTGGGACCTGTAGAAATGGTTGTGGGAATTGAACAGACGGGGGGAAAGGAGTCTATACTTTTAGCATGGGTATGATTTCGTCCCATTGTGAGGCTGGGATCCCAGTGGAGGAGGCGGGTCCCCATTATCTAACACATAATAAACTTAGGGGTTTAACGAGAATCACCTATGCGGTAACGTGCATTGAGTTTCAAAAAATGTGGGAGAGTGCAGTTAAAACAGAAACTACAAATAATAACTGGGATACTCCACAGGTATGGGAGCGCAGGAAGGGGGTGGGGGGGATGGAGCGGTTCTCCCCCCCCCCCATCGCCCCAGTAACCAAGTCTCTGACCCGAGTATTGAATATTGGATGCTGGTGATGTTCTTCGGGTCTGTACGTTGAGTGTGGAACATTGAGCAGGTATAGTTCCGACCACCACCGACAGAGGCACTAGTGTGTCCGAGTCTTTTTCTCAGCGCCATTGTTGGGACGATTCTAGTGGGGTAGTGGGGTCAGGTAGGTGTTAGTGTTTGAGTAGAGGGGAGAAGACGTCGGTCAAGGATTTCTGGTGTCGGCTCCATGTACTTACTTCCTGGTTGGGAAGTTGATAGGGGGCAAGTTCTCGGGTCCAAGTCCATAGATAACGAGGCCTTGCAAGAACTTAAGGGATCATCCTGGGTGTATGTTGGACGAGTATGGATCTGGGGGAACCTTACTATATCTGCGAGGGGTAGGTTATGGCGTATTGTATAAAATTCGACCATCTCTTTAGTCTCCACTTCTGGGCTACATAGTCTCTGTCTTTATGGTTGCCGTTACAAGTGGTCATGTTTGCAGGAGGCTGAGTTCGCGACCTGCAAAGACGGTTGTGTGCGGGCTGTAGGTAAGGTATGAGTGTGGTTTGGTCTTACCGTCTTGTAGAGTGGGGCTTTGATCTGATGCCTCTGTTCGAGTTTGGAGAGTTGGTCGGTTACACTTCGGGATCTGCGCTGGAGATGGAAGAGGTGGTTCCGACTACGTCCAGATGGTGTGTGTAGCTTTCCTCCCTGGAGGTAGAGTCTGCAAATAAAAGAAGACAAGGACAAGAGGGGGGGAAAAGCACAGGTTTCGCTGTTGCATGCTTGTTTCGGGGGGTAGTGTCTTGCTTCGGTTCGTTTTGTAGGAGGGGCTGGAGCGACAGCTTGTTCCCCAAAGCAGGGAAAAATGTAGATGTGGGTATGTTATTTCCTTGAAAGTTCATGGAGGGATTGGTGAGTATAGGGAGGTGACCTGTGGTTGATTGTAGACTGCGTTGTTGTGAGGAGGTGTTAGTCTCTTCTGGGTCTCCTGTGTGCTGGAGAGACCGGGATGTTTCCGTCTCTGATTGAGCGTCTGTGTGCTGTGGACGGAGAGGGGTTGGAAAATCGTCTGCGTCTTCCACGTGGGGGTGTCGAGTCCCTTCTGTTTACTTCCATCGGTTCTTCTTGAAGTCTGGAGGGGGAGTTGCGATCAAATGACCAGTTTTCAATGGTCACGTGCGGTATCCCCAATGTATCGCAGAATTCGTGGATGTCCTCCTGATATCTGAGATAAGCTACTCTGGTTCCAGTGCCTGCTTGCAGGCAGAAGGGGAACTTCCACCTGTAGGGTATGTTACGATCTCTGAGGTTGTCTAGTAAGGGTCTGAGGGTCCTGCGTTTGTTGAGGGTTATGGGGGAGAGGTCTTGGAATAATTTAATTTCATTGCCTTGGTGAATTATGTGACCCCGGAGTCTGGCTTGTCTCATTATGTCCTCCTTCAGGCGGAAATCAACCAGGCATCCGATTATGTCCCTGGGGGGGTCGGGTTCTCTGCCCCTAGGGCGTAGGGCTCGGTGAATGCGTTCAAAGTCAACCGCTGTTTCAGGGGGTCTGCCCAGCAAGTCGTTGAAAATGGATGATGCTGCTTGTGCGATTTGGTCGCTATCTACCGTTTCTGGTAGTCCCCTTATTCTAATGTTATGTCTACGGCATCTGTTCTCCAGGTCTTCAATGCTTCGGTGTATGTCCCTCAGTTGCGACGTTTGGGCTGCCATTGTGCGACTGTGGGCCGTGATAATTGTCTCGTGTCTGTCCACAGAGTCTTCTATGTCCGCCATGCGATTTGCTATAGCTTGCATGTCGAGCCTCAGGTCTGCTATGGCTGCAGATAAAGTGTTTTTGATGTCAGCTGCTATCCCCCTGAGGTCCTCCATGCAGATGGCTTGTGGTGATGAGGCTGCTGGAGGTGTTGTTTGAGCTGGTGGAACTGTCATGTTGTGATGTGGGTGAGGTTGCGGCATGTGGGCGCTGAGACTCACCTCCAGTTCCTGGCTTGAGGCCTGTGGTTGAGATTCCTCTCTGGAGCGGGACCTGGAGCGAAACATAGCCGGGATATTGGCGCTTAGTTGCGTGTCGGCTGTCCTGGGCGACCTGGAGCGGGCGGAATCTGATTTCCCCATTCTACAACGCGGGGAGGCAGTCTATTTCGGCCCAGGGGTGGCTTGCGGACTGGATCAGAGTGACGGAGCGTGGGGTCTAGGCCGCCATCTGCGGAGGGGGGTCCCCCCGAGTTACTGGTAAAAGCGGGTTGTTTTTGCACGTGTGGGGGGGCCTTGGGGCAATGGGGTGCTGCCTAGGTGCCTGGGTGGTTGATTGTGGCTGTCTGTGGCTGTTGAGGTGAGCGCCGCTCGCGCGCGCTTTCCGGCGGGCCGAAAATTTAGGCCGGTGCTTGAGGAGCGGCCTAGGCCGCGTTTCAGAAAAGTCGTTTTTTTGCCCCAAACTTGCCTTTTCTGATGCCTGATGGTCTTGGCAGTATGCTGGGATGGTTTTTGTTTGTTTTTTTGGCTTCTGTGAGGAGGATGCCTCTGGATAGGGTTTTCCTCTGACGGAGCCTCTCCTGCCTGCGTCCGTCTTCCTTGCTGGCCAGGCCACGCCCCAGGAAGCTTCTTCAGTTTGATCTGCAACTGTCATGGTGCTGCATATGTGATCAGTTATGACACCAACCATTTGATGGTTTGGCAGTTTGGTTGAGGATACCAGCAAATGTGACAGTTAGCAATTCTGGCATTCCAGGAATATAACCGTTTTTTTTTTAATGTTAAATCGATGGGTTTATTTCTGCTTTATGATTTACTGCTGTTCAGGGGCTCTGGGCTTCAGCAAAATGGCAGCCTCCAGCAAGAAGAAACAGGAGCAATGCTGGAGGCAATTTACAGCACACTAATTTTGGTGGCATAATTATTAATCTGTAATTCCTTGCTAAAGAACATTATTTTTTTATCAAATTGTATGGGTAATGTTCTGCTTTAAGCTTACCTGTAGGTATAAGTTGTACCAACGGTGTTTACTACCACCTTGAATTTTACATATTAAAACCATGTTAAAAGTTAGAATGCCTGTCAAGGTCACATGATTGGATCAAATCATACAAGCATCCACTTTACGTATCCCGCCCACCGTAGTAACAGGTAACTGACTGATCATATAAACAAGCATGAGATGACATAATCACAACTATGACTCTGATGGTGCTGAAGAGTGGGAAACCATGCAATACTGTGTCTCAGCGCATTTTGCAAATTGTGCTTCATCAGGAGACTTTTATTAGGGTGCTGATAATGAAGAAACAAACATTGTTATAGATACAATACAGTCATCATGTGTAATGGGTGATATATACCCACCGGCCATTTTATTAGGTACACCTGTTCAATTGCTTAGTAACACAAGTTACTAATCAGCCAATCACATGGCAGCAACTCAATGCATTTAGGCATCTAGACGTGATGAAGACAACTTGCTGAAGTTCAAACCAAGCATCAAAATGGGGAAGAAAGGGGATTTAAGTGAATTTGAATGTGGAATGGTTGTTGGCGCCAAATGGGTTGGTCTGAGTATTTCAGAAACTGCTGATCTACTGGGATTTTCACACACAGGTTTACAGAGAATGGTCAGAAAAAGAGAAAATATCCAGTGAGCGGCAGTTGTGTGGGTGAAAATGCCTTGTTGATGTCAGAGATCAGAGGAGAATGGGCAGACTGGTTCAAGATGATAGAAAGGCAACAGTAACTCAAATAACCACTTGTTACAACCAAGGTATGCAAAATACCATCTCTGAATGCACAACACATCGAACCTTGAAGCAGATGAGCTACAGCAGCAGAAGACCACTCCGGGTGTCAATCCTGTCAGCTAAGAACAGGGAATGGAGGCTACAATTCTCACAGGCTCACCAAAATTGGCCAATAGAAGACTGGAAAAACGTTGCCTGGTCTGATGAGTGTCCATTTCAGCTGCGACATTGAAATGGTAGGGTCAGAATTTGGCATAAATAACATGAAAGCATGGATCCATCCTGCCTTGTATCAACGGTTCAGGCTGGTGGTGTAATGGTGTACGGGATATTTTCTTGGCCCCTTAGCACCAATTGAGCCTCATCTAAATGCCACAGCATATCTCAGTATTGTTGCTAAGCATGTCCATCCCTTTATGACTACAGTGTCCCCATCTTCTGATGGCTCCTTCCAGCTGGGTAATGCACCATGTCACAAAGCTCACATCTCACCACTGGTTTCTTGGACATGACAATGAGGTCACTGTACTCCAATGGCCTCCACAGCCACCAGATCTCATCCAATAGAGCATCTTTGGGATGTGATGGAACGCATCATGGATGTGCAGCCAACAAATCTGCAGCAACTGTGTGATGCTATCATGTCACTATGGACCAAAATATCTGAGGAATGTTTCTAACACCTTGTTGAATCTATGCCACGAAAAATTAAAGGAGAAGTCCAGCCAAAGCTTCCTTTTGCACTGCTGTGACCCGGTTTCAGCAGGGAGTGGACTGAAGTCCGCTCTCTGCTGACGTCACAGGAATCACCAGGTGCCTGGACTGACACCCGGCTCAGCCTCTCAGCGAAGCGCTGAGAACCTGAACCGGCTGCTCCGCCCCCTCCACAGCCCAGTGCTTCAATGAGCGAGGAGGGAGCAGAGTGGAGAGCTGTGATTGACAGTCTACAGCTCTCTGCTCGGGGAACTGTGAAAACCAAGTCATCGGCGCTGTTCAATCGCTCAGTTCTCAGTGCACAGGCGCCAAGGGACAGATGCAGCATCCACCTAGGTAAGTATAATAGGGAAAAAACAAAACAAAAAAACATACTTCTCTTTTAGGGCTCTTTCACACTAGCGGAGCCCATTTTGACAGGCTCCGCTGCTCAGCGGGGATCCATCCGTTTATCTCCACTGAGCCGGCGGATGACAGGCCTGTCACAGCTCCATTCTCCTCTATGGAGAATCGGATGAACATGGACCGTGTGTCCGTGTTCATCCGATCCGATCCGCCAGATGGATGGAAAATAGGGTTTCCATCCGTCAGTTTTTGGCGGATCGGGTGTCAGCGGACATGTCACCGCTGACATCTGTCGCTTCATAGAGAGCAATGGAGCGTCCGTTTGGGTCCACCTAAAAAACTGACAGGCGGACCCGAATGATCCGCCTGTGTGAAAGGGGCCTTAATCACTTCCTTACTGGGCACTTAAACCCCCCTCCTGCCCAGACCAATTTTTGGCTTTCAGCGCTGTCGCATTTTGAATGAGAATTGCGCAGTCTTGTGACGTTGTACCCAAACTAAATTTATATCATTTTTTTCCCACAAATAGAGTTTTCTTTTGGTGGTATTTGATCACCTCTGCGTCATTTCTGATCGCCGCTATAAACAAACAAAGAGCGATGATTTTGAAAAAAAAAAACAATATTTCTTCCTTTTTGCTATAATAGATATCCAAAAAAATAAATAAATGAATAAAAATGATTCATCAGTTTTGGCTGATATATATTCTTCCACATATCTTAGGTAAAAAAAATCGCAATCGGCGCATATTGATTGGTTTGCGCAAAAGTTATTGCGTCTACAAACTATGGGAATTGATTTATGGCGTTTTTATTTATTTATTTTTTTTACTAGTAATGGCGGTGATCTGCGATTTTTATCGGGACTGCGATATCGGGGCGGACATGTCGGACATTTTTGACACTTTTTTGGGACCAATGACATTTATACAGCGATCAGAAATTTAAATGCCCACTGATTACTGTATAAATGTCATTGGCAGTGAAGGGGTTACCCTGCAGGGGGCAGTGAAGGGGTTAACTGTGTTCCCTGGGTGTGTTCTAACTGTGGGGGGTCTAACTGATCCCAGTGACAGGGATCAGTAGATCTGTCATGTCCCCTTCAACAGAACGGAGAATCGCCGCGTTTACATCAACGGTTCCCCATTCTGCAGGTCTGACAGGGGATCGCGGGTCTCGGGGGGACATCGAGTCCACCCGACCCGCGGGCACGCCCACGCAGCGTGCGGTGGACGCGTGAGCACGCCGCCTGTGAGTGCGCGCCAGGAGTGCGCACATGGCCAGGACGTCCATGGACGTCCACCCGGCATTTCAGATCCGCGCTGGAGCCTTACTTTGGCTATAGCGCAGATCTGAACGGGTTAAGGAAGTTCTGAAGGTAAAAGGGGGCCCAAACCGGTACCAGCAAGGTGTAAATTGGGCAATGAGTGTATATTAGGAAGAAGGTGTGCTCACAAGGTATATTAGTGTACATAGGAATGAGGGGCGCTGCACACACAGAGGTTGGCGCTGACAGCGGCGCGGTGGTTGGGGGCTTGGGGCCCATTGTTGGAGCCTGCCTTTGTGTATATAAGCCCCGTACCCAGCTGGGTGAGGACACTGTGTAGCATTTCATATTTCGGTACCATAGGTAATGTGCCTCATGCATCTCAAACCCAAATTATTCACAAATGAACGTTTTCCTTTTTATAATATGGCTTCTTTTATTTTATTTGTTTTTCGGTTCTGTGTGGAGGAAACACTGTGGTGATAAAGTGACACATTCATTGCACCTAGGACAGGGAAGGAGCAGGCAGGCAGTGAGGAGAAGACCCGCTCCCCATACAGATGCGCAGTACCGCCCCGGGGCATGCCGGGACATCTCATTCTACCTCGGCAGCACAGCAGGCGCCCCGGGTCGGATAAGACTACATTTCCCGGCGGCCCCCGGTGACGTCACGCGTCATGTGACCCGGCCCGCTCAATCGCTCCCTTTGTTACAGCGCTCACAGCGTTTGTAAGGCGCTCCGGAGGAGGGTGTGAGGCAAGGGCCTGGCTGTGGAGTTGGGGGCCCCGAGCGGTAATCCCGCTATAGGTAAGAGAAAAAGGAGGGGCTTTGAAGCGAGTGCAGCGGAGGGTGAGGAGCCAGCGGCATTATAACGGGTGATGGCCACGTCCCCGCTGCGGTGAGTGAGTACCGGAAGTGACGTCACTGGGTGCTTAAGCCGTGCTAGAGGGAGCCGAGTGCGGGGAAGTAGAATAGACGGCAGGAGGATGGGGAGGAGAAGGGATGCGAAGATGCGGGGAAGGCTGCGCTCAGCTGCTATAGAGGCTTTATTAACAAACAGTACGAGTAACACAGTGCACGGACAGCCAATCATAATTCTCCTTACTCTAAGCGGGTCCTAAAAGATGGATTGTGATTGGTTGCCGAGTGTCTCATTGACTATGTGCAGTAGGGTTCATGGTGAGGCCTGACCCCAGTCCATGTTTGAGCAGTGCTGGTCCTGGATAGGGCCTCATTCACATAAACACAGGAGAAAGGAATTACAAGCTTTTATCTCTCCCACATCGCTTTCTTCAGAGCTTGGATGCTTCTGCTTCAAGCACTGGGGCAATTCTTTCATTGTTTGCCCACATGGTAAAATCTGCATTTTTTTTTTTTGCTAGAAATTACTGCTAATTCCCCAAAAGTAGTATATTGTGTGAAAGCAGCTCACCAAGTCCCCCTGCTGTCCCTGGGGAAGCAGCTTCCCTCTGGGGAAAGCCTTTTGCTGGCTCTTAAAGTGGAACTAAAGTCACCACAAGGACAGAATTAACCACTTCAATACCGGGCACTTGCACCCCTTCCTGCCCAGGCCAATTTTCATCTTTCACTGCTCTCACACTTTGAATGACAATTACTCAGACATACAACACTGTACCCAAATTAAATTATCTTTTTTTTTTTTAGACAGATGAAGCTTTCTTTTGGTGGTATTCAACCACTTGCTTACTGGGCACTTTTACCCCCTTCCTGCCCAGGCCAGTTTTCAGCAATTTTACATTTTGAAGACAATTGCACGGTCATGCTTCACTGTACCCATATGACATTTTTATTAAAAATTTTCGCACAAATAGAACGTTATTTTGGCGGTATTTACTCACCACTGGGTATTTTATTTTTTGCTAAACAAACAAAAAAAGGCTCACATTTTTGAAAAATAAAATACATTTTTGATAGTTTGTTAAAAATATTTGCAAACAGGTAATTTTTCTCTGATGGGTGCTGATGAGACTGCACAGGTGGGCACTGCTGAGGAGGCACTGCTGAGGCTGCACTGATGGGCACTGCCGAGTAGGCACTGAGGGGTGCTGATGGGCACTGCTGAGGAGGCACTAATGGGTGCTGAGAATGCTCTCATGGGCACTGCTGAGGAGGCACTGATGGGTGCTGATGAGGCTGCACATGTGGGCACTGCTGAGGAGGCACTGATGGGTGCTGGTGAGGCTGCACACGTGGGCACTGCTGAGGAGGCACTGATGGGTGCTGGTGAGGCTGCACACGTGGGCACTGCTGAGGAGGCACTGATGGGTGCTGATGAGGCTGCACAGGTGGGCACTGCTGAGGAGGCACTGATGAGGCTGCACAGATGAGGCACAAGCTGTACACTCACTACTTTACATTGTAGAAAAATGTCATTTCTTCAGTGTTGTCACATGAAAAGATATAATAATACAGGCCTCGACAAACCCCGGGCGCCAGGTCGCCATGGTGACCAGAAATCCCGTTCTGGAGAGTGACAGCCATTCCTTCTCTCCCCATGTTAAAACAGGGTGTCAGATTCAGAGAGCCGTTCTCTGCATAATCTAACAGCTGTTAAACTTGGCTGGCTGAATATTTGTTGCTAGTTAGAACAATAAACACAACAATGTATCTTATGGTTCTTTCAAAGCAATGATCTCCGGGCTATCAGGAAAGTTTAACCATTTAAAGACTAAACCCTCTCTCACATTAGTGCCTTAAAATTAAATATCCAGTGTTTTCTGCTAGAAAATGACTTGGACCCCCCAAACATTATATATTATTTTTTTAGCAGAGACCCTAGAGAATAAAATGGCGGTTGCTGCAATATTTTGTCACATGGTATTTGCGCAGTGGTCTTTCAAGCGCAATTTTTTGGAAAAAATACACTTTAATGAATAAAAAAAAACTAAACAGTAAAGTTAGCCCATTTTTTTTTTTTTTTGTATAATGTGACAGATGATGTTACACCGTGAGAAACGTGACCTTTATTCTAAGCAACAAAATTGTGATAAAGCCCTGTGTACCATCAACAATTACCACTCTATGTGCAGCTGGGTTCCAGTATTTCATGGTGACCAGAAACCCACCAGAGCAATGAAAAGTCACCGTGGGGGACACACATGTAGGCAGGAAGTGGCTGCAAAGAGGCAGCAGAAGATCAGCAGCGCTGGAATACGTTTCACCTTTTTTTTTTAAATTTTATTTACAATGTCACTAAGGCTTTGTTTAGATGTGCAAGTTGGGTGGTAAAAATGTGCAGTGCAGAGGCACTTGATAAAAAAAAAAAAAAAAAAAAATATTTTATTTATTCCTATCACAAGGAATGTAAACATCCCTTTATGGAGAGATGTGGGGTCTTACTCTCCTTTACAATGTAAAGCCTTAGAAAAAAAAATACCATTTGATCTAGCGCTTTAAAAAAAAAAAATAGCCTTGTTTACATTGGGCTGGAACCAGAAGTGAGGTCATGACGTCGCTCCAGTCGACCTAGACCATATAGATGAGCGGAGCCACCTTTCCTCTGCTCATCTTTGTTACCAGATGCTGCAACTACCGGATCAGTTCTTGGGGCTACCGATCATCCAGGTAAGTCCAAGGACCACCAGGAAGCGGCTTCTAAAAGTGATCCAGCAGCAAATCCACCGCTTGGACCATTTTTATTGGCTAGAGAATCGCCGGCTGAAAACAAATCGATCCTAGGTTTATGGCATATTGCTGCAAACATAAATCCGGTATTCCACTTCCAACTGAGGATGTCTTTTGTCTATGACTCGGTCGGCAAGTGGATAAGAATGACTCATTATGCAATAATGAATTGGTTCTTGAGCATCTCTTTACAGTCTTGTAGAAAAGACACAGCCACTATTTACACCAGTCATTTATAACAAGAGATCTGCAATTATTTCTGCTTCAGGTATCAATCAGCCACATGTGGTGCTGAAAACGGCTGCTCTAACTTAACCACTTCACCCCTGGAAAAATTTCCCAGTTTAGAACCAGAGCACTTTTTGCGATTCGGCACTGCGTCGCTTTAACTGACAATTGCGCGGTCGTGCGACATTGTACCCAAACAAAATTTGCATACTTTTTTTTCCCACAAATAGAGCTTTCTTTTGGTGGTATTTGATCACCTCTGCGTCATGTCTGATCACCGCTATAAACAAAAGAAGAGCGACCATTTTGCAAAAAAACCCAAATTTCTTACTTTTTGCTAAAATACAAATCCAAAAAAAACTATAAAAAACATTTTTTTCACCGGTTTTGGCCGATTTTATATTCTTCCTCATATTTGTGATCAAAAAAATCGCAATCTGCATTTATTGATTGGTTTGCGCAAAAGTGGCCATGTTTACGGATGGTGAGAATTCATTTCTGGGGTTTTTTTTTATTATTTTTTACTAGTAATGGCGGCAATCTGCGATTTTTAGCGGTACTGCGATATTGGGGCGGACATGTCGGACATTTTTGACACTTTTTTGGGACCATTGACATATATACAGCGATCAGAAATTTAAATGTCCACTGATTACTGTGTAAATGTCATTGGCAGTGAAGGGGTTAACCTGCAGGGTGTAGTGAAGGGGTTAACTATGTTCCCTGGGTGTGTTCTAACTGTGGGGGGGGGTTGGGCTACCATGGGCATGAGAGATCTAACTGATCCCAGTGACAGGGATCAGTAGATCACCCATGCCCGCACTGTCAGAATGGGAAACCGCCGTGTTTACATCGGCGGTTCCCCGTTCTTTGCCTGTGGCCACTCATCGCGGCTCGCCGGCGGACATTGGGTCCGCTCCTCAGGAGTGCGGCAGGCGCGCGCGCCGCCAGCAGCGCACGCGCGCCCCTTAGCGGCCATTTGCAGATCGCCGTCTTTTTACGGCGATTCGCGGCCAGCATCCACACTGCCGCCGTGAATACACGGCAGGCGGTGGGGAACTGGTTAAGGTGTTACTAAACCCAGGACACTGCATTCATTATATCTGGTCTCTCACAATACACAGAACATGGAAATGCAATTATTGTAGTAAAACTGCTAAATACCTTTTCTCGTCAGCAGTCTTGTGACTTCTATCAGTGTCTGGTTAAAGTTTGCAAGAGGAATTTTCATTCTCCCCTGATTGTCCTATGAGGCTGCTCAACCCCTGATCCTCTATCTGGACAGTGCTGATTGGCCCTCTGCTGATCACATGCACTCTCCCAAGAAAAAAAAAACTTCAGCAATACACACTAAACTGAGCATGTGCAGCATGTCCACAATTCTGTTCTATCAGCAGATAGATTGGGGACTGTTGAAGAAGGGGGAGGGGATCAGAGAAGACCGGATCAAACAGCCTTTTTACACAATGCAGAGGGTTAACTCCTTAGGTTCCACAGTATAACAAGCATGCTTTACTGCATTTAGAGACTGATTTTACTGACGTGGGTTTAGTAACTTTAAAGAGGTTCATCAGTCTGCACAAAAAAATAAATAAAAGTCAGCAGCTACAAATACTGTAGCTGCTGAATTTAAAGTAGGCAAAACTTTTTTTTTTCATTTTGTATAGAGCAATTGAGGGTTATAAACCCTGTGAGATATTTTTTTTTTCTCGCCATCTGTGTCCCATTGGGGAAATTTCCCTCCACTTCCTGTCCTATAGTCAAACAGGAAGTGAGAAGAAATCCTTGCGGATTAAGGGAATTCCTTGGGGCCACCAGAACTAGTGTCCCCATTAGAAGATTTCTCCTCTATTACTTTTCTGGGGACAACACAAAATTTTGGGTGTGGGGTGTCAGTGGGTGGGTGTGGGGTGTCGGTGGGTGGGTGAGGGGGGTAGGTGTGGGGTGTCGGTGGGTGGGTGAGGGGGGTAGGTGTGGGGTGTCGGGGGGTAGGCGTGGGGTGTCGGTGGGTGGGTGAGGGGGGTAGGCGTGGGGTGTCAGTGGATGGGTGAGGGGGGTAGGTGTGGGGTGTCAGTGGGTGGTGAGGGGTGTCGG
>BLSH010248765.1:566790-582109 GCA_018402905.1 Glandirana rugosa | reverse complement strand
CGCCCCCCCCCCCCCCCTACTGAAAATGATTGTTTTTACTCACTGCAGCACACTACAGTGCATTTACATCTCTACATTGAGGTGCACTAAATGGGCGCCATTTAAAATGATTGCCTGTTGCATTGGGATGTGCGAGTAGAATAGCATACGTATGACCTAACTAATTCATTAGCCTATACTGTACATACAGGGCCAACCTGCCTGTTTCATACGGGTACCCACTCTTCTAAAACAGGCATGTACTGCATTTATGGGCTAATAAATTATTTTTCAATCAAGTTTTCATTTTGAATGTGTTTAGGTGAATAAACTGTACTAAAGATATCTGCTTCCTTCCAATTTAGAATCAATATCGGTGTTTGAGGTTTTCACAGAAGATGCATATTAAAACGAGACAAGTCCTAATATTTTTATTTTTCATTGTTATTATAGGCCATAAGCCATCATGGAGCCAAGTACTACCAAGCCAAAAGTTCCAGACTTCCTTTCGAATTTAGGAAAACCCACACTGCGAGGTGTACGCAAGTGCCCACACTGCGGTACCTACAATGGAACCCGAGGCCTCAGCTGCAAGAATAAGAGCTGTGGCACTGTATTCCGCTGCCGAGATGTCAAACAACCAACTAAGGATGCCGTGAAGCTGCTCACTGGTTCTGACATGCAGATCTTCTCAGTCAAACAGAGGGACAAAGGACCTGACCACAGATGTCTGGTGGTATTAGGAATTTCAGAGACCACCATCCAGACAGCTGAAGGCACAATAATCACTCATATTAGCTCAGGACGATGTTTTGCCCCCGGGTGTCTTAAAGCTGCAGCCAGAGGGGTGGTAGAAAATCAGTGCCAGCACATTAAGATGGCCTTGAACTGCCAAGTTGAAGCAGAGGCGCTCCAGTTGAAAAGTTCAGTCTTAAATGCCATGCAGATCCCAGCAGAAATCAAGCAAGACATCTGGGAACTTGCTAGTGAGTGCTTGGGACCAATGGTTCAGAAGGTGACCAAATCCATCTTTGTAGTACGTTGTAAAATCACTCAGCAGAACAGTCTTGGTTACCTTCACGTATACCTGACACGGAGAGATGGCTTACAGAAAGGAGTAGGGCACCTTTTCCAATGTTCCTGTGAGTCTAAAGCACTGGCATCTAAGACCGAGATCCAGGACAAATGTGTGCATTACTACACCTGCCTGGCTGCTTTCGCCAGTGACGACATCCTCTCTGAACAGTTCACAGAACATTTCTATGTCATGTCTGAAGGTAAGAAATGCGTCCTGTGACATGAGAGACAGACATAAAGCTTATTTAAGGGAAAATTCCAAAAAATCAAAGTCATTTATTGAATGTAGTGAAACACTATCAGATACTGTCTGCTTTTTGTCTTTGGTTAATTCATTACCAAGCATTACACACGATGCAAATCCATCCAGTAGGGTCTCACCGATTCCGCTTCCTTTTATCAGCGAGTACGAATAACGATTCTTGGGCCCAAGTACCCACCAATACTTTTGCGGCGCAATTTGAGCCCATACAAAATGAGTGTGTTCAAATCACACTACAAAGAATCGCATGCCTTTTGAATAGGAAAGTGTTCCGATTCGGGTCCAAATCACATGCGGTCTCCCCCACCGTCACCGTTCCTGTGTGAACCCACACTTGTCATAGTGACTTCAGCCTGGGTTTACACAGAAGCGCTGGGGGAAACTGCATGTGATTCGGACAGGAATCACACGGCATTCCTATTCAAATCACATTTGATTCTTTGCAGTGCGATTTAAGCCTAATAATTTTGTATGGGCTCAAATGGCACCGCAAAGGTATTGGTTTCAGTTATCAGAGCATTTGCATGAGTACAAGTACTCGTGCAAATGCTTAATATCAGCACCGGTATCGGTGTAACCCTACCATCCAGCAATGAACACTGCTGTCAAGAATTAGAAAGGAAAGTTGATTTGTAAGGTCAACAGAAGGTATGCGCTAATACATGTTGCATCGACATGTATTTTAGGCATGTTGTATTAAAGGGCTATGGTATGTAATAATCTCTTGCTGCTGAGAGATTTAATCACTACCAGTCACTGCAATAGACTAGAGCTACAAAGGACATTTTTAGTAGGTTAACCTCTTGCCATCTACGTAATGCATATTTAGAGGATGGGCTTTATCACCCCACATGCTGCACATTTGCATTGATGGGCGGCAGAGCTTTCTGTGCTGAAAATACGCTCGTTTATGCTCCCAGCTGTCAAGGACAGCTCTCGGTCTCTACTAAAGATTGGGCTCCTCATCATGTGCCCACTAACAGCCAATCACAGTGGTAGCATAATTGGCCAGCCCTTTTCACTCCCCTGGGTGTAAAGACCAGTTATATGGACACTGGGGCAGGGTTGATAGGGGTTAAATAAGCTTTCTAATATCACTAGCAACTAAATGTTAGGAGTAGCAATTGACGGCTAAACGTTTGTAAAATGGCCCTATAATACGTGATTTCATCTACAAGATTCTACTCATGTAGCTCACTCTAAAGGGAACCATTTGTTCCATATAGTTAATGCATTATTGCTACTTGTAGAGAACAATTGGTAATGGTTTACATATACTGTATATACACAACTGCAAAAAATCTCCTGTTTAGCTTTAGGTTAAAGACGTGACTGCGCTCAGGTGGCTGTAAGCGCACACTTGATATAAAGAAATTAAAATCACTTGTGTAGCTCGGATCTAACTTTAAAGAGACCTCATTTCTGTTGACGTGGAAGGCAAAAAGTGCATTGCACCAAAAAAAAACAGCAGTGGAAACTTTTAGATCATCCTGTAGTGTTATGTGTTGGTGTGTGTGGACTGGATTGAAAACAGAATTGACCCATTTTTGTCCTGTAGCGTTAGATGCAGCAAAATAATTTACAGCTGATCAAGTGTGAACACACAGGCGACCAGCAGAGAACCTGCAATTCATGCTGGCAGAGAAACTACCTCCATATGTGTACGCTATGTGCAAGAAGCTGCAGCCAGGCCAAATTTGTACCCTGTACAAATTCCTGGCCAGTGCCTCTTCTGTTTGCATTCCATTCACAAAAGGTTGCATGTGGTTAGGGGCTCTGCCCGGGACCTGGAAACAGACCGTTTGCAACCAAGGACAGTGGTTCTGTCTGCACACAGCTAATCTGTTTTTGTATGTGGTTATTGCACAGTCCATCAGCCTCTAGCCACCTGTCTTAGGGCTCATTTACACACGTTTTTTTAAAGTAATCTGAATGCAAATCAAAGCAACTGTAACTAAATTAAATGGTTAGCTTACAGTCCTGTTCACATGCTGTGCTTGTTTGCTTTGCATTGCTTCAAAAATTTGATGCCATGTTGCTTTTTTTGTGCTTCAGAGTCTCTAAAGCTTCCATAGAAGATTGTGACAATGTTTGCTTACAGTACCTGAAGCTTTTGAGGGGCCTTTATTCAGTGTTGGCTTGGCTTCGCTTTGTTTTGGAAGTATTGCAGGTTTGAGATATCCCAGGCTGCACTGAGAAACCAACAAGCGAACTGGAAAGACATCATCATCAGTCACTTCCAGTTCATGTGTCTGGTGCAGACATCACACTTAGTGTGCAATGGGGACCAAAAAAAGAGGACTGAACAGCAGAGCTGAGGGACCTGAGCGGGAGAAACTAGAAGATGTCACAAGTGTTGGGCAGCGTGGGAGAAATATAATGGGAGTTGAGCAGCGAGAGAGGAGGCTCAGTAGAGCTGGGGGTTACTACTGAGTGGGGAACCAGCAAAGCTGAGGGTTACTGCTGAGTGGAAGATCAGCAGAGCTGGGGGTTACTACTGAGTGGAGGACCAACAGAGCGGGCGGTACTAATGAGCTGAGGATCTGCCGAATAGGAGTACTAATGAGCTGGGGATCTGCAGAGTGGGGTACTACTGAGCTGGGATTCTACTGGGCCCCTTTAAAACAAATCGGAAATCAATGCATACAGGGCATTTGCCAAGCTTCCAAGAAGCATAATTTGAAGCATCAAAAAAGCAAAGTCAAAGCAAGTGTGAATGAGCCCTTAATGAGCTGTTCATTTTAAAATTTAGTGTGCAGATATAATTGTTTCTCACAGTAATAAATGCCAAAAACCGCACATGCACATAATGTGATGTACAGTTGTTTTTTTTTTTTTTTTTTTTTTTTACTCTTACTCCTAACTCCAAGAATATTGTTTGGAAAGGACTGTGGTAATAGTGTATTGTATTAAATGCACATACCTCTTAGCTATCCTTTAAGATAACGTGATGCCAAAATCCCAAAGCAAATGCAGCAATACCATTAGCATTCACTTATGTGCTCATGCCCATTATTTAAAATACGGTAGTCTGTCCTTTTAGAGTTCTATATTACAGAGTTCTATAATTCAAATAATGCAAAAGGACCGGACATAGTAGGTTAACAGTACTGCATTCACAGTGGAGAACATATTAAATATACCTCCTGCAGTCCATTCCCAGCATCACTCCTGGCACTCACCTTTACATTATCGTGGTTCGATGATTTTTGTGGTCCTTTTAAGCCATTCATTAGAAAGATCAGCCTGTTTTTCTGAAAGTCAGAAGTGTTTTCTCCGCTGGCACTCAAGATACAAAAACTTTTTATAAGAACACAACCAACATTGTTACCTTATGTCAGTAAATAATTATCTTCCTCATGTTTTTTTTTATATACCCGACCCCAAGGTTCTCATTTAGGAGTTCTAGCTTAATGCAACAGAGAGAACTTTGTGATTGGAGCAGAGGCCAGTCGTATCACTTTGACAGGTCACATTTCTTCAGAACTGCAGTAATCTAAAAGAGTTCTTTTTTCATGAGTAATGCAGGCAGTTGGATTCCCTTCTTCCTTCTCTTTTTTAAAAAAAAAACACTTTTTATTAATGAATGTGCATTACAGTAACTGATTCGACAAAATGCTCAACATGAGCACCATAGCAGATTAAGTACATTTGAACCGACATGTATCAGGTTATTTGAGAATGTATATACAGCTTGCTTGGATCAGAAAATAAGATATATATAAATGTCTTGTTAGAGGTGCACCGAATTGAAATTTTAGTACCGAAAATGACAGTTTAAAAAAAATAAATAAATAAATATATATATATATATATTTTTTTTTTTATTCTATGTGACTTTTTAATTAATATCATGCATTTACATGAATATGAATTTATTGTTGGCCATTATCGACACCTTTAGCACAAGAAAAGCTCAAGAAAAATGCATCCCTTTAAATTCTATGTATGTCTTTACACTGGTCCATTGTGCTTCGGTTGTGGTGTTAAAAATCTTGCTTGCTGCATTTTTGGTCAGTTAACCTTTTCATATCCACGCCATAGCTGATTGACGGCTACAGTGTGGATCTAAAATGCAGAGAGGCCGTCAATAGACGTCCTCCCCTTTGGCTCGTGCCAGGCACGCTCTCGGCTGTGCGCGCGCGCGCCGCCGCACAAGCGTGCCCGCGTGCCGGGCGGACTCGATGTCCGCATGAGACCCGCGATCTGGTCACAGAGAGCCAGAACGGGGAACCGCTGATGTAATCATGGCGGTTTCCCGTTCTGTGAGGTGGGGCATGACAGATCTACTGATCCCTGTGTTTGGGATCAGTTAGATCTGTTATGCCCCTATTAGCCCCCCCACAGTTAGAACACATACAGGGAACACATTTAACCCCTTCACTGCCCCCTTAGTGTTAACCCCTTCCCTGCCAATGACATGTATGCAGTAATCAGTGTCTATTTGTAGATCTGATCACTGTATAAATGTCATTGGTCCCAAAAAAGTGTCAAAAACGTCCGACATGTCCGCCGCAATAACGCAGTCCCGATAAAAATCGCAGATCGCCACCATTACCAGTAAAAATAAATAAATAATAAAAACGCCATAATCCAATGTCCATAGTTTGTAGTCGCTACAACTTTGGCGCAACCCAATCAATATACGCCGATATGCAATTATTTTTTTTTTTACCAAAAATATGTAGAAGAATATATGCCGGCCAAAACTGATGAATACATTTGTTTTTTTATTTTTGGATATTTATTATAGCAAAAAGTAAAAAAATTTTTTTTTTTTTTTCAAAATCGTCGCTCTTTGTTTATAGCGCAAAAAATAAAAACCGCAGAGGTGATCAAATACCACCAAAAGAAAGCTCTATTTGTGGGAAAAAAAGGACATCAATTTTGTTTGGGTACAATGTCACACGACCGCGCAATTGTCATTCAAAACGCGACAGTGCTGAAAGTAAAAAAATTGGTCTGGGCAGGAGGGGGTTTAAGTGCCCAGGAAGCAAGTGGTTAAAAAAAAACGCACCAGAAATGCACCTCCCTGTTGAAATGCATTGAAAACGCATCAATAAACTTTGTTCCATTTTTGAGTCACATGACCTAGGAAAAACATGCCATAAGTACAGTAAAATCGTGGTAAAGTCGCACCAAAATCACGTGTTTTCGGTGTCATTATTGGCACATTTTTCCTTATGGGCAAAATGCCAATAACACCGTCTACCAAAATTTCGGTGCATCTCTAGTGCTTTAGACAAGAAAAACAAGCAATTTCAACCTTGAGGCTCACTTTTGACCTTTTTCATAGTTGTTTATAATCTATTAAATGCAATAAGTTAAGATTGATATTACCATTGACATGTTTGTTAAAATTGCACAGGCCTGAAAGAGATAACCGTCTTGGAAACAGACAGCAAGATGGAGACTGTGGAAACTGTGGTGCAGATACATGAAGAATCCTCACCATTACTAAAACCCAAGAAACTGAGAAGGGATGACTCCCCAGGTGATAGCTCTATGCATTTTATTTAAGTTATAAAAACTGGAATTGCTGAACTTTTTTTCTGAACATGCTTGTTCCCTGGCTGGCATGTTGTCCCTCTTCTTAGTGCTTCTTTTGGGTCACTGATTTGGTTGGTAATGCAACCAGTAAGCAAGTAGGATAACCAGACAACTAGCATTTTCAAACAGGTCAGCTGTGGCTTGCCATGAATGTATTGTGACACACTTACTTCAAGCTTGTCTCTGACTTAATGAAAAGAGAGTGGGGTCAAATCGCAAAAGAATATTGCATGAGATATTAGGGTCATCTGAAACATTTAACCCAAATATCTCGTGATATGAAAAATGTCAGTTCACTACAGGTTTATACTGCATTTACAGCAAAAATAAGAAACTCTGTAAATGCCACTTAACAAAGCCCCCGCACCGCCGAGAAGGCTGACCTGTTGCCCTGGCGTTACTTCCGGGTTTGCGGGCTCCGGCACTGTGAGTGGCCGGAGCCACGATGACGTCCCTCCGGTTCATGTGCACGGGAGTCCTTTGTTCCGGCACTATTCGCCGGACCTTCAGAGTGCATGCGCCGATTGCATGCAGGGTGAATACCTCCTAAACCATATAGGTTTAGGAGATATTCATTTTACCTACAGGTAAGCCTTATTATAGGCTTGCCTGTAGGTAAAAATCACTAAGCGGGGTATACAACCGCCTTAACAACCTGTGACTCATCTGCTGTCAGTGGGGATCCTCTGCTGACAGCAAACTGTAAATATGAGGCAAAAATTTGTCAAATCTGATGTGCAGTTACCTTGCCCCCCCCCAATCTATACCATGCCCTTGCTGTCTGGTATGAAGTTTGGGGGGGTCTCATACCAAAAAAAAAAAAAGGGGACGTTGGGCCCCCCTCACAATCCATACCAAATCGTTATCCAAGCATGCAGGTCTGGAAAGGGAGGGAATGAGCATACTTAATTGCAGGCCTTATTAAGTATGTTGACTGTTCAAAGTTTTTGCTGTGTTTATCCATGGTGATGTGGACTTTTGAAGGATGACATTTGTGCTGTTAGCAGAACCTGAAACTTTTGAAGATATCTGTTGTCTTTGAACTTCATTTGCTAGGGTGGCATCCTTTCTCTTGACAAATAAATCTCTCCTTTTTTTTTCTCACTCCTATAACCTGAAAGCATTGTTGTTAATGTGTTCTTTATTCATCATGTGTTTAAGGTACAAACTCTCTGGTACAGGAGGCTACCCTTAACAGTGGGAAGAAGAATACGGCAAAGAAAATGCCAGTCAATTCGGCAGCAAAGAGACCAGGTACACAACACTTTTGGGTGCGGAATTTTCATTGAGATTTTCAGCACTGTGAACATTGTAATGCATGGGTGATATGCATGGTATTATCAGCATTAAAAAATTCTTTGTGATATTATTCTTTCATAATAGGTTTTGTGGTATAGTAAGATAAATTTAGGAGTATGTTCAGCTTAATGGTTAAAGTATAACTAAAGAAAAACTTTTTGGATAGAGTAGAAAGGGATTAGAACCTGTCAGTTTTTTTTTTTTGCCTGTGCCCCTGTTAAGGAGATTTGTCCTTTCTATTTGTCCTGTTTACCGTTATTATTGGAAGTGAATGTAAAAGAAAATCTCAAATTTTGTGTTGTCCCCAGAAAAGTAATAGAGGGGAAATCTTCCAATGGGGAAACTAGTTCTGGTGACCTGGGGGGTCCCCAATGAATTCCCTTAATTTGCAGGGATTTCCTCTCATTTCCTGTTTTGGATATGGGACAGGAAGTGAAGGGAAATCTCCACAATGAGATGCAAATGGCAAAAAAAAAAATCTGACGGGGTATAACCCTCCCTTTCTCTATCCAAAATTTAAAAAAAAAGTTTTACCTATAGTTCTACTTTAAGTTAAAGCATAGCTATGCTGCTGTGGGCCCCCAGGGTGTCCCCAGTCTTTTTCTAGTTCCAGAGTCCTCAGTTTGCTGCCAGTGTTTTTTAATTGGTTGACCACAGCTAACCTACAGTAACTCCCACGCATGCATGCAGGAGTTACTCTGTCCTACACTGAACTTCCCATGCATTGCAGTCTGTATACATAGTGCAATTGTTTCCCAAAGCACTATAGTATAGCTAGAAAGATGGCACATTAGAAGGTGAAATACAAAATAGCAGTCTAAATATCTCTCTTAGTATAGATTTACTTCAAAGGAACTCCTAAAAGGTGTGCATGCTCTGGGTCATTCAAAACATTGAAGTCATTTAATGAGCGCAACAGGCAGGCAAATGTATTTTTGTAAGGAGCATGTGCCATAAACGTGCATCTAAAATAACTGCAAACAAGTTAAAACAAAAAGAAGATGGCGCACAGGTGGATGAGACATGGGATCCAGAGTGACAGCCTGAGTGGTGATAATGCTGGATGAACCATAGACTGGATACAACAGGGCTGGTGGCCATGAATAGAAGGCAGCTCCCAGGAGATGAAGAAATCTCTATGCAGCATGAAGGAACCGCAGCACGGAGCTCTGAAGGGACAGCATGGGTATACCGTCCCTTCAGAGCGCATATATATATAACCGTTTGCATTATCAGTTGTCCTTTTATGCATGGAAAGCATTAAGACAACTGGAAATGTTTGTTATGCAAGCTGTTAATGAACAATAGAAATGATGAAGGGTAAAGCCTAGCACACACTACTAGTTTTGTTTTGTTTTTTTCTTTTTCATCCAACCCAGCTGGCTGAACAAAAAAAAAACAAAAAACTGACAGCTTGGGAGGAGCCGCTGTACTAACTATACAATGTTAGTACAGTGATCTCCCACAAGCTATTGTGTTCTGACAGGGGAGGTTCCCCCACCCTCCCCCGCCAGAACACATCAGTCAGCATTCTCAACCATTGGCTAAGAGTGCTGTTTGGAAGCTTAACTGTATTCCCTAGGCATGTTCTAACTGTGAGGGGGCTGGGCTACCATGGGCATAAGAGATCTAACTGATCCCAGTGACAGGGATCAGTAGACCTCTTACATGCCCACTGACAGAGCGGGGAACCGCCGTGTTTACACCCCCCCCTAACTGCGCACGCGCAGATCGCCGCTTATATACGGTGATTCGCGAGGCAACGCCACACTGCAGCAGTAAATACACTGCGCGTGGTCGGGAAACGGTTAAAGATCAAGTGATCAATGATTTTAAATACTGATGATGATAAAAAAAAAAAAGATTTTTACTGTACATATTGTTGGTGTTTATAAATCTTTGTGGACACCTTAAAAGTCCCATCAGCATTTTTTTCTACTACATTTGAATTATGTTGTATGGTGTCTCTTTCAGTGACATCAATACTGGGCATGTTGGGCATTTTTGTGCTTTTTATATTTAATAAAAATCTTGTGATACATATGTGCTGTCTGTTCTTTTTTTTTTTCTCAGCCTCTAACCAGCTGATGGATGAGGGCCAAGTGTCCCTGACCTTCACAGACTGGCTGTCCAGTGTGACTGAACGAATTCATCAGACTATGCATTATCAGTTTGATGGTAAGTACACCGAGACTGTAATGGATGCTGCTAGTAACTGTGTATACTGCTAAACAAAATACGTAAATGGGTAGCATTATCATATACTCTATCAGTAACTTAAGATTTTATTTGTGAGGGTGTTTTATAAACTACTATCTGCTTTTTTTTTTTTTCTCCCATTCTTCTGCTTCTGATGTCAGTTAAAGCTAAAGTACGGGAAGTATTTGAATTGCATACTTTGTTCCAGCTTGACACAATGTAAGTGTGCATTATTATACCTGATGGATCATAGAATGCCTTATACTCTAACGAGCAGGGCCCTCTGCTTCCTCCTGTATTGTATTGTAATTGTACTGTCTGCCCTAATATTGCGCAAACTGTCGGCGCTATGTAAATCCTGTATAATAATAATAATCATTGAAAAAATACAAAACAATCAGTAAATTGTGGCGGTGCTGAGCAAGCAACCCCCTGTGATCAGTGTGCAGTGGGGCAGCTGCTTGCATAGAACCTAAGCAGAACCTGGAAGATTGCAAGTATTACTGTACTCATTTCCAGCTTCCTCAGTGGTTTATCAGGTATGAGTAACACCTTCTTACATGTGCCAAGCTGAACCAATGCAAGTATGCAATACAAATAATTCCTGGAATTTAGCTTTAAAAAACCTGGTAGGTAAAAAAAAAAAAATGTTCCTTGAAGTGTATTTATAGTCAGTGTAAATCATATATTCATTTTGACATTGTAATTTCAATAATTCCTTAGCTTGAAGTATTGTAAATGCACTTTGGAGATCCCCATACATTTTTACTTTCATATATTCTGTGACACATATTCACTATGCCCTGTGAGTAGGCACTGCTGTGTCACACAATTCACAGAGCCTGCCTTCTGATCTACAGAGGTGCTGAGAGGAGGAGTTTCAGGAGGCGGAGTCAGTACAGGAATCACTGCTTGCAGCTTTCAGGGTACCATGGGATATGTAGTCCTTAGAGAAAACCATAGAGGAGTAGCTACAAAGCATGCAGGGAGTCCAGGAAATTGGCCAGCAGATAGACAACCCTCAGAAAGGGGATTTTTTTCTCAAGTATATTTGGTTATCAAAAGTAACTATTGATTGTATTTCTATTACAATGCTGATGTTCTCCGCAACAGCTGGAGGTCAACAGTTTGATGCCCCTGTTCTACAATGAAAGTTATGCTGTCACCATAGAACTTAACCTTTGAAGTTTGCCTCAAACAGGCCTAATTAACTCATTGTTCACCTTCTCCCCCTGCCTATTATTATCTGCTGCTTGTTCTTTGTTTTCTATTTTTCTAACCATTTATATCTATTTATTTATTTTGTCTTGCATTAAAAAAAACAAAAGAAAAGCCTTTTCATTTTGTAAATATCCTAGGGTAAAGAATCCTAATTTAGCAATACTTTAAACAGGGCAAAATTAAAGTATAGCATTTTATACCTCCCTTTCTTTACAGAAAAATCGAACATTGAAAATATGTTTTGTTTAAAAAAAAAATGTCTATGGATTACAAAACCTATAACCAAAAAAAAAACAAACTATATTTATTATTCTTGTCTATTGGGGTTGTATAGTTATGTGGTTAATGTATCTGACAAAGAATGGCAGAGATATGTGAATGGATGTAGTGTACAGTACTATACAATACATACTGTATAGTAAAACACATACAGTAGGTCTTGTTGCAGGAGTAAATCTCTTGTCTCCAGCTGATTTCTGGCTATAAGGCCTCATGTACACTGCTGCTGATAAACAGATGCTAAGGAGCAGCCTCTGAACTCTCCTCTGTTATGTTATCTGTACATGTTCTATTGTCACGTTTTTGGGGTAGTGTTCAATATGTGCAAAGAGAGATCACACAAGTACTTAAAAGTATAACCTGTATTAAAAGTAATGACGGCTACAGATAAAGATAAAAAAAAATATCAAGAATACTTCGCTAAAGATGCTTGTTTCCCGCCATGGGTCCCTAACATGGAACAGGTGACCACAGACGCTTGCATGGTTGCAAGCTCTAAATGAGACAAAAACCTTATAGGATTTGGCTGTGGTAATATAGAACTTGTTTAAGGAAAAAGACCACCCCCAGCCAGCACCCCTGGTAAGCAACGATATGACCTTCACATTCCTGAGGACAGTGGGCTAGCTTGTCCATATAGGCAGTTCACATGCCAATAAGTTTAGTCATGCAAGGTAACCAGAATAACCAGGATATTAGAGACTGTAATAGATATTTGTGAGGCCAACCTTAATAAGGAATATCAAATATGCAATTTCCCCAATATATGTACACTGAGTAGTTTATAGTCATTTAGTGGCATTTTTATGAAAGCAAAAAATCGCATTCAGGATGAAAGTATATTGGCATTTGAAACAGAATGCTTCTAACAGCGTGCAAACGCGGTAAATCGGGTTTTAAAAGCTTTTTCGTTTATAGGCGTTTTTAATGGGGAAACATTTCTGACCATTTGCAATATGGAAAAAACAGACTTTCCAGAACCCTTGTGTATATATGGATGGATAGATATAGAGAGATTGATTTTTTTCCCCTGCATTGCAGGCATTTGGGAGGGTATACTGATCAGTACAATTTGTTATCTGGAAAAAACTCTTCTAAACTAAAACGCTTGTGAACGCCGCTAAACGCGGCATGTAAAAGTGGCAAAACGGATGTTTTTAAACATTGGTTACTAGCTGTCACGTTCCAGCGTTCAGAAGAGGTTTTCAAACATCCTGTGTACATGAAGCCCTATTGTAGCAAAATGAAGCACTGCATAAATGTGAATCTTGTACTCCTTTTCTTTCAGCCCAGCAGTTATAGGTAATTGAAATCAAAGCTATTGTGCTTTAACTCATTGGCGCTGGCTCCTGATGGCCTTTTAGGGGATTTGGAATGCCGGGAAGCGGGGCAGGGCTTGTGACCGCTGTGATTGGTGGTCACATGATTGGGAAAACGCCTGCTCGAATTGTATGCAAATATGCAGCTGCTTGGCGCCAAGGCCTTGTCACCTAGATGCTGCATATTTATGTGCGTTCCGTGTTAAGGTGGTAGTAAACTGCGGCATTAAAAAAAAAAAATCCCTTGCAAGGTAGTCGCATGATATGCTTAGTATGCATTGCATAATGTATACTTAACTTAGAATGAAGCCCTCCAGTGGTGCGCTATCACTGCTGACAGGGTTTCCTTCTTTACCCAGTCTTCCTTCTGAGTTCACGAGCTCCGGCAGCTTGACGTCACAGCAGCAGTAACGTCAAAAATAAGTCATTCCTGCGCTTGAGGAGAGGGGGCTTCCCATAGTGGTGAACAGGGGGTGTCTGCTTGTGATAACACTGGGTAATGTGCTGCCGTGCTGCCCTTTGATGGACTGGGAAAGTCCCGACACACTGAAAAGAACAAAAACACACAAGGGCGCACTGGCCTAGCGCATTATCCTCAGTACAAAGAATTTATTGTAAAATCATAAAAACATACTCGCAAACAAATTCAGATAATAGGCATTTGAGCACATCACGGCCACGCATCCAATCCACCGTTCACTGATGGTGTCCTATACGGGCTGGCTTACGCATTTCGAGGTCACAACCTCTTCCTTAGAGCCTCTGAGGAAGAGGTTGTGACCTCGAAACACGTAAGCCAGCCTGTATAGGACACCATCGGTGAACGGTGGATTGGATGCGTGGCCGTGATGTGTTCAAAATGCCTATTGTCTGAATTTGTTTGTGAGTATGTTTTTATGATTTTACAATAAACTCTTTGTATGAGGATAATGCGCTAGGCCAGTGCGCCCTTGTGTGTTTTTGTTCTTTCCAGCAGTAACCTCACCGGCTGCCAAAAGGGCGAATATCTCCTAAACGGTGTACTTTTAGGAGATATTCATTTTAAAAATCACAAAGCAGACTTTACTACCACTTTAATGGAAGTGCCGATGTGAAATAAGCCTGACCTCTACCTCCCCCATGTCACTGGAGAGACGGGCAAAAGTAATCTTTGTACAAATATCTGAAACACATTTGTCATTGTGGATGCCATTTACTGTCCTTTGTGACATTCTCTGGTTCATGCACATGAAGGACATTAAATGTCAGTCAGTCAGCCAACCTAAATAGTGATGCTGATAAAACAGCACAGCTCCAACTATGTGCTCCAGTTATTTTGCGGGTATGGGGCAGTATGTACATTCAAAGGATGATAAAGGTTCTTTCTAACCAAGTGCTACTGATTTATTTTTGATTTGTGCTGTTTTGTTAGACCAGCAAAATGCTCTTCTTTAATTTGTTGGAAGATGCATGTCTCAGGAGCCGTGCTGCCATACATTTTTGCAGATATGCTTTTATTTGGAAGGCTACTGTACGTGCAATAACATGTATATTGTATTTGCTGTAAATAAAGTGACCAATATTAAATGTATATTTGCAAAACCTTTGGTTATTGAGTTTTGTAGGTGGAGTGTCTTAAAATGGAGACACAATGGAACATGAATCCTCTTTGCTAAACAATTCTGTTTGTTTTTTATTTGATAGATATGCCACTGAAGTTGCATAGTAGTTGCACTTCGTATAAGTATAACATTGTGTCATTTACTTAACGGTTCATATACCTGTCAGAACCTCTTACGATGTAATAAGGAATTAGTCTTCATATGGACTTTCGTCTATATTATTTTTACATGGACATCACGTTAACCCCTCGGCGTAGGACCGTAACGGGTACCTGTCAGAGACACTCTCGCGCAGTTTCTTTCGGACTCCTTACACTTTATGATCTCCGAGACCAAATGGACGTCTCTCACATTGTTGTGATAATTTGAGGTAGGGACTTATTTCGTGCTGAACCACACTGTGTTACAATATGAATATGCTTCACGTTGATGATACGTTGAAGTCACCGTATAGATAGTTTATTTTTTGTTTGTCTTAACAAATCGTTTCTCCTAAGTACAAGGTAACACAGAGGTAAAATTCTGTGAGGTGG
>BLSH010248765.1:507803-524605 GCA_018402905.1 Glandirana rugosa | reverse complement strand
TGCTTATTAGATACTCCGTATTATTCAGAAAACTTGCCAAGTAAAAAAAGGTCTTCAAAAACCTTTTACACCCTTTTTTTACTTTTGTGAAAAAAAATACGTTTCGACAGCCTGTGTATGTGGCCAGGCTGTGTAAAAGTCTCACACATGTGGTATCGCCATACTCAGGAGGAGTAGCAGAATGTGTTTTGGGGTGTTATTTTTGCTATGTACATGCTATATGTTGGAAATATCTTATAAATGGACAGCTTTGCATAAAAAAAAGTGTTTTCATTTTTTTCCCACATTTTCCAAAAACTTCTGGAAAAAAATGAACCGTTCAAAAGACTTATTATGCCTCATAGATTATTCGTTGGGGTGTTAGCTTTCCAAAATGGGGTTATTTTGTGGGCAATTCCATTGTCCTGGTGTTCCAGGGCCTTCAAAAGTGTAATAGGTGGCTGAGAAATGAGATGCGTAATTTATGCTCGTAGAATGCCTGAAGGTGCTACTTCAATGTTAGGCCTTTGTATGTGGCCAGGCTGTGTAAAAGCCTCACACATGGGGTATCGCCATACTCAGGAGGAGTAGCAGAATGTATTTTGGGGTGTCATTGCAAGTATGCATATTCTGTGTGTGAGAAATAACTTGTTGTTTAACAATTTTGTGTAAAAAAAAAAAAAAAAAATTCTTCATTTTGCAAAGAATTGTGGAAAAAAATTACAACTTCAAAAAACTCACCATGCCCCTCACTAAATACCTTGGAATGTCTACTTTCCAAAAAGGGGTCATTTGGGGGTATTTGTACTTTCCTGGCTTGTTAGGGTCTCAAGAAATGAGATAGGTGGTCAGTACATCAGGTGTGATCAATTTTCAATGATTTGCACCATAGCTTGTAGACTCTATAATTTTCACAGAGAATAAATAATATCCACTAATTTGGGTTATTTTTACTAAAGATATGTAGCAGTATAAATTATGGCCCAAATTTATGAAGAAAAATTACTTTTTTGCAAAATTTTTCAAATCAAACTAAAAAAAAAGTGTTTTTTTTTCAAAATTTTCGATACTTTTTCACTTATACTGAAAAAAATAAAAAACCCAGCAGTGATTATATACCACCAAAAGAAAGCTCTATTTGTGAGAAAAGAATGATAAAAATTTTGTTTGGGTACAGTGTAGCATGACTAATTGTCATTTAAAGTGTGAGAGCACTGGAAGCTGAAAATTGGTCTGGTCAGGAAGGGGGTGTAAGTGTCCTGTAAGGAAGTGGTTAAAATCCATACCAGACCGAAGAGAGGACTTGAGGGGGAACCTTACACCAAAATTAAAAAAAGAACGGCGTGGGATTCCCCCTCAAGCTAGCATGCCACGAGTCGGATCAGTAAAGATGATGATCCGACTTGGATGTGACTTACATTCAAATCAATGGGCTGAAATTGTGCCAAAGTCGGACCAAATTAGTGCAGGAAGCATTTTCAAAGTCGGACCAGGTAAGACGACCCTTATAGGGAACCATTGCTTTTGACGTCATGCGAATTGGAAGTCGGAGTGCATGTCGGACCAGTGTGAACTGGCCCTAAAGCAGACAACCTTCCCCAACCCCCATCCCCTTTCCCCAGCAATGCTGATTAAATGTATTTAGGGAAACCAGAAAATTCCTGTTATCTTTCTTTTATTTATTTATTTATTTTGGAAGAATAAACTTTATTCAAGTTATGCAAAATATTGGGATAACACAAATACAGGAATGGAAGGCAGACCCTCCTCCTAGGAAGGCACACATATACATTTGCGAAATAATTTGATACAGGATACAGAACATGTCTTCATAGTGTGTATGTACACTGCTGTGCAAAAGTTTTAGGCATGTGTGAAAGTATGCTGTACATTAACTCTTTCCTGCCTGCGCTATAGCCGAATGAAGGCTTCAGCGCGGACCTTAATTGCTGGGTAAGTGTCAATAGACGTCTTCCTATGCATGGGCTACCTGCGCGCCCCCCTATCCCAGCCCCTTACCACATGATCAGCTGTCAGCCAATGACAGCTGATCACGTGATGTAAACAGAAGATCGGTAATCGGCTTTTTTTCCCCTCACGATGACAGTGAGAGGGAAAAAAAAACGATCACCAGCTGAGGGACATCGGTCCTGAACAGGGAGAGGCACTGCTGCTATACAGTGCCCTCCAGTGCCAGCTACCAGTACCCACCAGTGCCACCTACAAGTGCATATCAGTGCTGCCTACCAGTGCCACCTATCAATGCCCACCAGTGCCACCCATCAGTGCCTCATCATCAGTGCTGCTTATTATTGTCACCTGCCAGTGCCCATCAGTACCACCCATCAGTGTCCATTACTGCCACCCATCAGTGCCACCTCATTAGTGCCACCTATCAGTGCTGCCTTATCAGTGTAGCATGACTACGCAATTGTAATTCAAAGAGTGACAGCGCTGAAAGCTGAAAATTGGCCTGAGCATGAAAATAAGAGAATCAAATCAATATTTGGTGTGACCACCCTTTGCCTTCAAAATGGCACCAATTCTTCTAGGTACACTTGCACACAGTTTTTGAAGGAACTCGGCAGGTAGGTTATTCCAAATATCCAGGACTCTTATTTACGCTGAAGATAGTTCCTAGGGTCCTTTTACATGCACGGAACATTCAGGTCCGCCTGTCAGTTTTTCAGGCGGACCTGGACGGACGCTCCATGTACTCCTATGGAGTGACGGATGTCAGCGGTGACATGTCCGCTGACATCCAATCCGCTCCGATCCGCTAAATACAGACGGATGGAAACCCTATTCTCCATCCGTCTGGTGGATCTGATCGGATGAACACGGACAGACGGTCCATGTTCATCCGATCCCCCATAGAGGAGAGCGGAGCTCTGACAGGTTAGCTTCTGCACAGAGTGCATAGACGGACCTGTCATCTGCCGGCTCAGCAGGGATCAACGGATGGATCCCCACCGAGCAGCGGTGCCCATCAAAACGGGCTCCTTTCGTGTGAAAGACCCCTTAATTACATTGGCTGTATGTTTGGGGTCATTGCCCTGCTGCAGAATAAATTTGGGACCAATCATACGCCTCCCTGATGGTATGGCTTGATGGATAAGTATCTGCCTGTATTTCTCAGCATTGAGGACACCATTGATCCTGACCACATTTTCAACTCCATTTGCAGAAATGAAGCCCCAAACTTGCAAGGAACCTTCATCATGCTTCACTGTTGCCTGCAGACACTCATTATCTTATCACTCTCCAGCCCTTCGCTGAACAAAACTGCCTCCTGCTACAGCCAAATATTTCAAATTTGGACTCATCCAGAGCACCTGCTGCCATTTTCTGCACCCCAGTTTCTATGTTTTCATGCATAGATGAGTAGCTTAGCCTTTGGCCACAATTCCTGCATGAAGCCCGCTTTGGGTCAGACTTCTCAGGATAGTAAATGGGTGTACCTGGGTCCTAGTGGTTTCTGCTAGTTCTGTGCTGATGGCACTGCTGCTATCTTCCAATGTCAAAGGGAATTAAGCATGCTGCATTAAAGTATAACTAAGGGCAAAACTTTTCTTTAGTTTTGGATAGAGTGGAAAGGGATTACAACCCCCGACAATGTATCTTTCTGTCTGTGTCCCTGTTAAGGAGATTCATCCTCTCTATTGTTCTATTTAGCATTATCAATCAAAGTAAAAGAAAATCCCAGATTTTGGGTTGTCCCCAGAAAAGTAATCGTGGGAAAATCTTACAATGGGAACCTGTGGGTCCCCAAGAAGTTCCTTTAATTTGCAGGGATTTTCTTTCACTTCCTGTTTAGCTATGGGACAGGAAGTGAAGGTAAATCTCCACAATGGGACAAAGATGGCGAAAAAAAAATATGGGACAGGGGTTATAATCCTCCCTTGCTCTATCCAAAATGAAAAAAGGTTTTGCTTATAGTTTTACTTTAGGTTTCTTTGGTTGACCACTATGTCTATGGTCCTCAACATTGCCGTTTCATTGTGCTTCTTCATAAGTGCTTACAGCACAGCTTGAAACCACAGTCTGCTTTGAAATGTTTTCTGATGCTGTATAACTACCTTGTGTCTTGTTGCTGTGCTCAGTCTTGTCATGGTGTATGACCTGTGACATGAAGCTGTCTCCCACCACCTCAGTAGTAACCTTAGTAGCAGTGTCTGGCTGTTCCTTGCCCAGTTTTAAGCCTCCTACACATCTGTTTCTTTCAGTTAATGACTGTGTTTCAACCTACATATTAAATTGATGATCATTAGCACCTGTTTAATATAATCGATTAATCATACACCTCACTCTAATCCTACAAAATCCCTGACTTTGTGCAGGTGTAAGAATTAATGCTGGATTGAAGCCAAGGGGTATGCATAGTGCCTTGAAATTTTCCACATTTTGTCAAGTTACAACAAAAAACATAATGGATTTTATTGGGATTTTATGTGATAGACCAACACAAACTGGCGCATAATTGTGAAGTGGAAGGAAAATGATAAATGGTTTTCACTTTTTTTTACAAATAAATATCTAAAAAGTGTGGCATGCATTTGTATTCAGCCCCCTTTATTCTGACACCCCTAACTAAAATCTAGTGGAACCAATTGCCTTCAGAAGTCACCTAATTAGTAAATAGAGTCCACCTGTGTGTAATTTAATCTTAGTGTAAATACACCTGCTCTGTGAAGCCCTCAGAGGTTTGTTAGAGAACCTTAGTCAACAAAGAGCATCATAAAGGCCAAGGAACACACCAGACAGGGATAAAGTTGAGGAGAGGTTTAAAGCAGGGTTAGGCTATAAAAAATATCCCAAGCTTTGAACATCTCACAGAGAACTATTCAATCCATCGTCCAAAAATGGAAATGGCCGTCCACCTAAACTGACAGGCCGGGCAAGGAGAGCATTAATCAGAGAAGCAGCCAAGAGGCCCATGGTAACTCTGGAGAGGCTGCAGAGATCCACAGCTCAGGTGGGAGAATCTGTCCAAAGGACAACTATTAGTCGCACACTCCACAAATCTGACCTTTATGGAAGAGTGGCAAAAAGAAAGCCATCGTTGAAAGAGATCAATAACCACTTACCAACCGGAAGGTTTCCAGCTTTAGGACCAGAGCACTTTTTGCGATTCGGCACTGCGTCGCTTTAACTGACAATTGCGCGGTCGTGAGACGTTGCACCCAAACAAAATTTGTGTCCTTTTTTTCCCACAAATAGAGCTTTCTTTTGGTGGTATTTGATCCCCTCTGCGTCATTTCTGATCGCCGCTATAAACAAAAGAAGAGCGACCATTTTGCAAAAAAAAAACAAATTTCTTACTCTTTGCTAAAATTCAAATCCAAAAAAAAAATATAAAAAAACATTTTTTTCACCGGTTTTGGCCAATTTATATTCTTCCTCATATTTGTGATTAAAAAAAATCACAATCGGCGTTTATTGATTGGTTTGAGCAAAAGTGGCCACGTTTACGGATGATGAAACATCATTTCTGGGGGTTTTATTTTTTTTTTATTTTTTACTAGTAATGGTGGCGATCTGAGATTTTTAGCGGTACTGGGATATTGCAGCGGACATGTCGGACATTTTTGACACTTTTTTGGGACCAATGACATTTATTCAGCGATCAAAAATTTAAATGTCCACTGATTACTGTATAAATGTCATTTGCAGTGAAGGGGCTAACCTGGGGGGGGGGAGAGCTAGGGGTTAACTGTGTTCCCTGGGTGTGTTCTTACTGTGGGGGGGGGGGGTTGGGCTACCATGGGCATGAGAGATCTAACTGATCCCAGTGACAGGGATCAGTAGATCACTCATGCCCCCAGTAACAGAGCGGGGAACCGCCGTGTTTACAGTTTACGGTGGTTCCCCGTTCTTTCCCTGTGGCCGCTCATCGCGGCTCGCGGCGAACATCAGGTCCGCCTGAGCCGCGGGCACACTCCTCAGGAGTGTGGCGGGGGCGCACGCGCGCACCCTAGCGGCTGTTCGCAGATTGCCGCCTTTTTACGTCGATTCGCGCTCAGCATCCCGACTGCCGCCGTGAAAACACGGCACGCGGTCGGGAACTGGTTAAGAAGTCCCATTTGCAGTTTGCAAGAAGCCATGTAGGGGACACAGCAAACATGTGGAAGAACATCTGGCCAGATGAGACCAAAATTGTACTTTTTTGGCTTAAAGCAAAATGCTATGTGTGGCAGAAAACTAACACTGCACATCACCCTGAACGCACCATGCCCACCTTGAAACATGGTAGTGGCAGCATCATGTTGTGGGAATGCTTTTCTTCAGCAGGGGCTGGAAAGCTGGTCAGAGTTGATGGGAAGATGGATGGAGCCAAATACAGGGCAATCTTAAAAGAAACCTGTTAGAGTCTGCAAAAGACTTGAGACTGGGGCAGAGGTTCACCTTCCAGCAGGACAATGACAATAAACATACAGCCAGAGCTGCAATGGAATGGCTTAGATCAAAGCATATTCATGTGTTAGAATGACCCAGTCAAAGTCCAGACTGAAATCCAATTAAGAATCTGTGGCAAGACTTGAAAATTGCTGTTCACAGATGCTCTTCATCCAATCTGACAGAGCTTGAACTATTTTGCATACAAGAATGGGCAAAAATGTCACTTTCTAGATGGGCAAAGCTGGTAGAGACATCCCCAAAAAGACTTGCAGCTGTAATTGCAGGGAAAGGTTGTTCTACAAAGTATTGACTCAGGGGGGGGGGCTGAATACAAATGCAAGCCACACTTTTCACATATTTATTTGTAAAAACTTTGAAAACCATGTATCATTACATTTTTGGTTGTAACATGACAAAATGTGGAAAATGTCAAGGGGGTATGAATACTTTTTCAAGGCACTGTACCAAATATTGATTTGATTTAGATTTTATTTCTGCTTGCTCAGTTTGTATTTTGTAAATTGATTAAAAATGTAAGATATATATTTTTGAAAGCATTCTTTCTTTATAGCATTTCTTCTCACCTGCCTAAAACTTTTAGAATATGACAGCACCATTGTCATCAGAGGTGGCTATGAGGGGAGAGGAGCATCCTCGCCACCAACAGAGACGGCTGAGGAGTCATAGAAGGAGATGAGGGGTGGTGGGAAGCTCAGCTGAAGTGGGTCTGAAGTTTAAACTTGCTTCAGTCGGTTTTAGTAAGAGTAGACGTGGGAGGATAGGATAGAGCGGATATAGAGAATACAATCGGCTGTTAGTATATCTATTGTGTAGTCTAGCTGTTAGTTCTTCCATTCTTATGATGAGATTCAGTTCAATGGTCCAGTCTTCTATACTAGAAACTGATTTGGACCTCCAGTGTCTAGGAATCAGTGTTCTGCTGGCTGAGAGGAAAAATCTCAGTAGACCCTTAAGAGGGCCAGAAATAATGGAAAGGAGGGCAACCTCTAGGGCAGGGTTTCTCAACCAGGGTTCCGTGGAATCCTAGGGTTCCTCCAGAGGTTGCTAGGGGTTCCTTGAGCAGTGGTCAATTTCTACCTCTCAGATAAATTCCCAATGACATCATTGATCTTTTTAGCTATCTGTAAGGGGGGAATTCTTCCCAATGACCACACGTGTAAGAAGCATTCTTCCCAATGACCATCACACTAATGTATCATGAGTTGTAGATTTTTAATTTTTAGCAGGGGTTCCCCAAGAATGGAGAATTATTTCAAGGGTTCCTCAGTGTTGAAAAGGTTGAGAAAGGCTGCTCTAGGGTATCATGGCATACAGGTTAAAGATGGATCGCCTGCAGGTTCTACAGATGTAAAGCATGGTACCCTCAGCATCTATATATCTTTAGCACTCTGGAAGGGCACTGATACTACAGAGAGGGAATCTCATCTGATTTTTTGAATGCCTAATGTGTTTTTCTTTAGAAGACCCTCATCACCTCCCCAGCTGTTTGGCTGGAGCACATTTCTGTCCTCACTCCACTGACATATTTGCTGTGGAACCTGCTTAGTGACACTCGGCCTCTTCATAATCCTCCCTGTCAGACCCTGCCGCCTCCAGTGCATGTGTATCAAAAGTCTGTACCCCCGCTGTGTACTGCTCTTCCAGACCAGGTCTGAGGTCAGCATACCAACCGTGTAGCCAATATGATCAGAAGCAGGTCAGCAGTATCAGCCTCCATATTTCCCACAGCACAGGTTCCTTGTACAGTCCATGCCCTGCCTTGCAATGTTGTATAACAGAATTACCAAGAGTAATGCACTGTGGAAGTCCACTTGCTCACAGATGGCTTATTAAGATGTAATATTGATTACTACATTACATATAATTGAATTTGCGATTCTAATAATAGACTCAGAGAGGGCTAGTGGAATTACATATCTGGATTTCAGGCTATATCTTCTACATTGCTACACCAAGTGTACAGATCCACCCGCTTTGCACAGAGTATTCATTTAATACTTTATGATAGCTAATAGTTTAGGTGCCCCTTATTACTGCTGTCATTTGATATACCATTGTACTTATAGGGGGAAATACACCTCTTAAAATAATTGTTAGGCTGCCACTATTCAGTCAACAATGTTTCCCCTGGCTCCTTTGATTTTTCATTTGAAGTTTTTTCGAACCAGGTGGTGCCAACAGAGCTACCCACGACTCGGCTTGGACTTTGAGCCATGTGTCGCCAGTTTAAATGTATTCCAAAAATGACTTTTCTGAATAAATTATACTTTTTTACTTTGATTTTAACTTTTAGGAAGATTTTTGTGGTGAGCACTATGATGGTGCCTGAAGCTGGCTCATGACTTGTGGCAGAGGCGTAACTAGAACCTTTAGGGCCCTGGAGCAAGAAAACCTAAGCGTGCGCAGTCACTTTTAATCCAAGCCTCTATCTCAATCGCCGTTACTACGGCAACTGAGATAAGCTGTTCATTGCTGGCAATGACTTCCATAAAGGTATTATATATAGTGAACAGCAATGCTGATTCATTATATATATATATATATATATATATATATATATACCTTTTGTAGAAGAATGAATCTAGTCCCAAGTTTATATTAAACAAAGTATAAATTTACACAATTTAAAATGTTTAACATATAATAATACATTAATTAAAAATGTTTAATAATAAATAATGTATATAATAATATATAATTTAAATGAATTAATAGGTTTTAGTTTTTTCATTTAGTATTATAACTTTTTTACATTTAATTAATTATATGAATCATTTCTGCAGCAGCTTGCTCCGATCCATCCTCTCTGTTGATACTCTGCTTCATTCAACCTCTTGTTCACTCCCCCTGTGTGACGTCGCACAAGAGGAGGACCAGGAAGCATAGGAGAATGACACAGCACACTATCCCGATTCTTAAGGGCTGTGCCGTTTACATAGGAAACAAAATGATCCCAGCATGCTGAGCATACAGAAACGGCACTCATGGCGTGCCGTTTCTGTATGGAAGGAATGTGCAGGCGCCGCTGACATCATTAATTTTTTCAGAAAGGCTTCTCTTCTCTGCTCTCATAATTAATCCTATCTCCTCAGTATTAGAAGAAGAAGTTCCCTGTGTCAGTGTTATATCAGAAATATTCTTATCTATATAGATAACACAGCACGGCTCTCTCTCTCCAACTGAAGTCAGCAGCAGTGCTCAGCCCCTTCCTCAGAAATTCTGAGCTGAGAGAGAAAAGCTGAAAAACTACGACTGATCCTAGTAAGAAGGTGTGTTATCTATACAGAGAAGTAAATATATGTTATAACACAGACACAGGGCAACTTCTTGTTATAATACAGAGCGGATGGGAACTTTTTACACAAGTGGCTTAACAAACACGTTAAGGTTTTAGAACCATTTTAAATTATTTTAGTGTTGGAGAAATTATTCTAAGAAAAATGTTTATTTTGCAAGGGGATAAAAATGAAAGGCTGTAAAGTATATGTAAACACTGAAAATTGACTTATTTTATTTGGTCCATTAAATGTTCCATTGAACACATTTGTTATATCTGTCTGATAAGTGCTGAAGAATACCTATTGATCTTGTTAATAATTCAGAACTGCACTGTTAACACTTCTGTGTTGTCTCAAGGAGTGTAATCAGCCCTACAGACTAATAAGTCCCTATACTGTGGAGATGAGGGCAACAGGAGGGAATCAGTAGTTTAGCAAAAAAAAAAAAAACAGGGCAGGGCTGACACCATTAAGCCCACAAAAATCTATAAGTTGTCAGCCCACAATTAGAAAATAGGAGCTGAGTGTATTTCTGGCAGACTAATGGGTATTTTGCTGTACTCACAATACCTTTTAAGGGATAAAATGTGGGAAATGTGCCTGCATTGCAAAGATGTGCTGCTTATTTTTTTTCCCCAGACATAAATTTTAAATATATAATTTAAGGTGTTTTGTTATATGTGTTTTGATAAGTGCAAAACGACGTGTTCGCCCTAAAATACAGTGCTGTCCTGTGGTCTCCACAGTCTTATCTCAAACAATGTTAAAGGAAGTATGTTAGGACTACAGAACACCACCCCGTATGTTATGGAGGGGAGGGGGAGGTGTCCTTAAAGCTGTTTTTCACTCAAAAAAATAAATAAATAAATAACTGTAGCTGCTGACTTTTAATAATAGGACATTTACCTGTCCAGGGATCCAGTGCTGTCACCTGAGTCAGCCCTTGTTTACTTCGGGAAGTCAGCTGTGACTGCTTGCGACTTCCCACTGCACATGTGCAAGCTGCGCTGTGCTTTGTGAATGGTCCCGCAGATTTCTTGGAGTGGGATGTGTCCCAGAAGGTTGCGGGGGAAGGGGGAGGGGGCAAACTTCCGCTTGGATCACCATGTCGATCTGACCAGAAGAGGGAGCAGATACCTGTCAAAACCAGGTACCCCCCCAAAAAAAAAAAAAACTAGTAGGGAATGAGGCAGACAAGCAGAACTTCCTCCTTTGTGTGAAGTTTTCCCTTAATATTTGCCTAGAAATGAACTTTAACCACTTACCACCTGGACACAGTGCATTTACTGTGGCCGGGCGCCAAGGGAAGACAGGATCACGAACATGTACATCATCCTGCCTGTTTCAGGTTAACGACAGCTGCTCCCACGATCGATGTGTCCACCGCACACACCGGATTGCGGCTCCCGGTACCTGGATGTTGCGATCACATGATCACAATGTCAAGAAAGCTGGTATGAATAAATTTCATTCATAACGGCTGTGTTTCCTATAGTGATGCTGTGATTGGCCCACAGCTATCAGGTGGTACCTGGGCCGATGTCAGCACCCTATACCATGTGATAGCTGTAGGCCAATCACAGCACACAATAGTAAATCACAAATGTAACCAATTCATGGCAGTTCAAAACATTGCTGTTACAGTGATCATCTTTGTAACAGCATTAACAGCATATAAAAACACCCCCCAGAGTAGTACAGTGTCACTATCCTGATGAAAGTATGTAAAAAAAAAAAAAAGAAGAAAATCAGATGTTAAAAAAAGTGTTTTTTATTTAACACACTGTCACCAATCAGTATCCCTGATCACTGCCACATGAGTCATATGATGACACTGTACTGCACTGGTGACATTATGTAGAAAATATATATATATATATATAAATATATTTATTTTATTTAATTTCTTAATTTTCCAAAAAATTGCAAGTTCAAAAAACTTGCCATGCCTCTTACTAAATACCTTAGACTGTCTACCATCCAAAAAAGGGGTAATTTGGGGGTATTTGTACTGTCCTGGCATTTTAAGGACATCAATAAATGAGATAGGCCATCAGCACATCAGGACTGATCAATTTTCATATATATATAAATATTATAGTTTGTAGACGCTATAACTTTCACACAAACCAATTACTATACACTTATTGGAATTTTTTTACTAAAGGCATGTAGCAGAATACATTTTGGTCTAAATGTATAAAGAAATGTGATTTTATGGGATAAGTAGAAAATATTGGATTTTTCTTTTTAACATTTTTAATTTCTTCCTTTATATAGCAAAAATAAACCCAGTGGTGATCAAATACCACCAAAAGAAAGCTCTATTTCTGAGAAAAAAAATGATATAATTTTCATTTGGGTACAGTTGCATGTGCGATTGCCAGATAAAGTAGCGCAGTGCTGAATAGCAAAAATAGCCTGGTCATGAAGGGGGTATACCTTCCAGAGGTCAAGTGGAAGCAGTTTACAGCTTGTTTTGTTTTTTTTTTTTTGTTTTTTTGACTAGCTTGCAAAAGTACTATGGTACATTTTGTATTATACTGTTCAGTGAACTATAATGCCTATGTGCATTTGCACTTATGCTGGGCATAAATCAATCTGAATGATTGATTTTTCTTTCCTTGTATTTATGCAGATAGACACTCAAGGTCTTCAGCTGCTATTAAGCGAGTCTGGGCTTCTGATGTGTTCCTACACTTTTAGGCTGGGTTCACACCTATGTAAATTGGATATGGCTTACACCGCATCCAATTCGCAGGACATTTAACCACTTCCCGACCAGCGCCGTAAATAGGCGGCGGTCGGCTTTGATCGGCTCTACCCGGACATAGCCTGCACCTGCAGGCTATATCCCAGTATCATTTTTTAGAGCTGGCAGTCGGCTATCCAGGGGTAATGACCGATCCGGCTCGGGAGCCGCTCGGTCTTTACCCCAGGGGGTGGGAGGGGACATCCCCCCCCGCCGCCTTCCGCCGCTCTTCTCCAGTCTCCCGTCCCTCCGGCAGACCGGAGCGACGATCGATCCGGCGCATCCGCTGGCGGGAAGGGGACCTGACAGAAGCCGTAATCGGCTCCGATCGGGTCTCCTTCTGCAAATTGCGGACTTTGTCGCCATTCCGCGAGTGTGTGCAATTTTCAACCATGTCATGTATGGTATCTATTTACTCGGCGTAACATCCTCTTTCACAATATACAAAAGAATTGGGCTAACTTTATTGTTGTCTTATTTTTTAACTCAAAAAAGTAAAATTTTTCCAAAAAAATTGCGTTGAAAGACCGCTGCGCAAATACCGCGTAACAAAAAGTGTTGCAACAATCGCCATTTTATTCTCTAGGGTGTTTGAAAAAAAAATATATATAATGTTTGGGGGTTCTAAGTAATTTTCTAGCAAAAAAAAATGTTTTTAGCTTGTGACCACCAAATGTAAAAAAGTGGCCCAGTTGGTAAGTGAAAAACATGTCCATTTCAATGTGCCTGGTTCACATATGTGCATGGCATCTGCACTCCGCATTGCACAGAAAACGTGCGGTGCGGTGCGAATTCCAGGCAGTGCGGTGCGAATTCCAGGCACATTACCTTCAATGGGAACGCATCTGATTTGCAGATGTGTTCTGTTGTGAACAGGCATTCTCTCCCCCTCCTCACTACACCCCCCCAGGTCAGCTGATCTACAGTTAGAATGGAGAGGAACCACTGAACAGCTGCCTTTTCTCTTCGTTGGGGAAAACAGAGCTGGAATTCACACCGGACTGGTGTGAATCCAGCCTTAAAGGATAAGTTCACCTTTTGGAACATGTTACACCTGTAACCTAGTTCTCAATGGACCAAGAGGGTGCTGATGAGCACGCTCCTAGTCCATTCACAAGTCCTCCAGCTTTCTAACAGGAAGCCCTTATGGAGGTATGAGCACAGAAAGCTGAAGGATTTGTCTAAAGGAGCCTGACATTGCATCAGTGATCCACTGATCACAGGTGCAATGCTTTGAAGACACCTGACGGAAAATCATAAATGAACATTTTTTTTCTGGAAAAATATGTGCATTTACTATTCCTATCCTAAAGTGAAAAGCTTGTCCTCAATGGATCCAATACAGTGAGTAAGTGTTGTCACCCTGAGACAGGACCGTCTTTTACTGGCAGGTGAGGAAAGAAGGAAAAAAATAAATAAAGGCTTAAAGTAGAACTAAAGGCAGCACTTTTTTGGATAGGGTAAGGGAGGGTAAAGTTTATTTTCGGTGAGATTTCCCTTCACTTCTTGTCCCATAGCCAAAACCGGAGGTACGAGAAAATCCCTCTAAAGTGAGGGAATCCCTTGTTGTCACCTGGATGGTAAACAGGGCTAATAGAGTGGGTGAATCTCCCTAACAATGGCACAGACAGCAATAAAAACCTGAAAGGTGTTCTAATTCCTCTCTATTATATTTAAAACTAAATAAAAAAAGTTTTGCCTTTAGTCATACTTTAAAAGAAAAATGAATGCAGCCACCACATCTAAGGACTGGTAAGCTGTAATGTATTACATTCTTGTTCTTGGGTTCAGATATACTTTAAGGAAAGGACGAACAAACATATTCTTTATTAGGCATTTATTAAGCCTGAAGCTTGGATGTAGTCTGTAAGTACATTGTTTCCTTGTTACACCTTCATTGAATATGACAATATGAAGTTTCATGGCTTATTATTTAACCTTTTCTGGTTAATGCTAGTCTAATTGCATAAAAGTCCAAAATAAATAAATGGAATAAAAAAATATCAGTATGACAGAAGTGTGGGTGTTAAAATATTATAGCTAACTCAGTTCTTGGAGACGGCTTTATCTGAGGAGGCATCTGCTGATTTTGGTGGCTTAGGTTGGACAGGGGAACCCCCCTTTCCTCCGTCAGATGCATCCTTTTTCTCTTCTTTGTGGATGGAGATTGTGCTTGAGGGGTACATCTTGCCACCAGAATAGGAACCAGAAGAGTATGGGTAGCCAATTCCAAACATGCCACCACCTCCCACTGTAGTTAGACGAGTCTCTTCCCCTTCCAGGAGTTTCCTGATGGCAAAGGAAAAAATATAGTTAACACAGAAGCACTATCTGAAGCAAATATGGCTTACATTATTATTATTATACAGGATTTATATAGCGCCAGCAGTTTGCGCAGCGCTTTACAAAAATGACATGCTGCCAAAAGCCATCAAACCGGGATAAATCATTTCTTGTTTCTTAATTTATGTCATGATGCAACCTCAGTTGGTTTTGGGGATTACAAAATAAGTCAGGGGCATGCCCATCAGCATGGCAGGGCACCCTATGCTTGAGGTCTTCTAGCTTACGTGGGTACTTACTTCATTTTTTTTACAATTCTCCAGATGAAATTATATGGTAAAGCTACACTGGTCATTTAACATGAACCATACTCAATTAAAAAAAAAAATAACATCCTGTCTGAGAGCAGACATCTTAATATGCCTGCTATTATCTGTATATAGTCAGAAAAGCCTCTTCTGTGCCTTGGTCTAATTTAGCTTCACTTAGTGAAGTTAAGCCATCAAGTCTCAGGCCCCATTTATAAACTGCCACCTAACTGTCCAGTAAGAGTGCTTTTATTGGCCACTGAGGCAGTCTCATTAGACAGTGGAATGACAGGGCTTAACCATAAAAAATTCAGAAAGTCAGACCTCGGTATGCTTGACTGGATTCTTAGGGCAATACAAAAATTCTTCATTTCAGATATTTTTGATACATGCAAATCAGTATGTGTGTGTCCCATTCATTTGGAATCAGATGTCCTCTCGTTTTGGTCCCATTGGGGTGTGATCTTTCTTACTGACCCCGGTCCACCATAAATCACGACTCTCAACTCCCTCCCTCCTCCACACAGGGGATCTGATAATGATTTTCCTTGTGCGATGATGTCACTAGCACCTAGTGAGCTGATGGAATGAATAATGGTTCAAGCTACAAAATGGCTGCCTCCATCTTTTGCAGGTGACAGGTAAATCTTATGATCATTTTCTACTCACTGCCTCAGTACTATAGATTCATTACCTGTATGCTGCTATTTCAATGTCCAGAGCCATCTTGACATTAAGAAGGTCCTGATATTCCCTTAGGTGACGAGCCATTTCCCCTTTAGTGGTTCTTAGAGCATTGTCAAGCTGGTTGATGGTTTCCTACAAACAAAACATTACAATAGCATGTCAGTACATTCAGAAAGTCTTCAGAGGTGGTGCAGAACCCCCAAAGCTTGCACAGAAATAGCATACTGCTATCGTTTCAGCATATTTTTTATTATTACAGCTTGTTGAGGTTAGCTGTGTTTTGCTAGCCACATGGGCTTGTCGGTACGACAGAGTATAACACGGCTGTTGTCATGGGAAATACTGTATATAACTGAGAACCGAAGATAGGTAGATGTTGGAGAGTTAATCCAACTGACTGTTCCATTTATCTCTCAGCAATTAATTTAGTAAGATCTCTAAAAATGCAACAAGAACAGTTGGAATATCTAACGATGGACAGAAACATCCAACATTTCCAGGTTTACAGAAACAGACAGAAAACAGGATTATTTCAGTGAGATCCAAATGTTGGAGTAACGGAGGCATAAAAAAGCCAGAGCTGAGTGGGCCCAACAGGTACCGGCTATAAAAAAAAACAATTTAAGGTGGATTGTTTCTTTTAAAAAGGCAAACATTATAAAGCATGTAACTTCAGTAACCTATTAGCATTTAGTATTTTTTTTTGCTAACTGGCTCCCAGCTGGTTATCCCTGTCATTTGATAGTGATCAAATGGCAAAGCAATACTAAGACGGATATATTACACTGTTCATGAGCACTCTAGCATGTTTAAAAAATTGTACCCCCTCAATCGCTATGTGGCTGGGGAAGGTTGCGGAGGTAAACAGAATGGAGGACTTAATGTCCACAGAGAAAGGCACCAGGGAGCGCTTCCTTAAGAAATGGTACTACTGGCACGAGTTTGTCAATACTGAGGAATACAGGGATCTACTTGACTGAACCTCCTTTGTGATCACTTACAGTGGGATCTACGGCAGAGGATACGCGGAGCGCGGGGGGGGCAGGGCTCCCTGCCTTTTTACCCTTCCCCCCTCCCCCCCTTTCCTACCTTCTC
>BLSH010248765.1:492344-507793 GCA_018402905.1 Glandirana rugosa | reverse complement strand
GGAGCGCTTCCTTAAGAAATGGTACTACTGGCACGAGTTTGTCAATACTGAGGAATACAGGGATCTACTTGGCTGAACCTCCTTTGTGATCACTTACAGTGGGATCTACGGCGGAGGATACAGATCCGGAGCGCGGGGGGGCAGGGCTCCCTGCCTTTTTCCCCTTCCCCCCTCCCCCCCCCTTTCCTACCTCCTCATATGCCTGCTCCCCTCCTTCTCCCCCCCTTTTTTTTTTCTTTTTTTTTTTTGCCCCCATTTTTGATCGTGAAGCTCTTAGATAATACCAGCATATGATGGACAATATTCTCTCTATATGTGCATAAGTGGGTTGATAATGTAACAGATAATGTATGACTCAAGACATTTCAGAGGAATATCCTTTGTTACTTTGTTTCTCTTCTCATTGTACACCTTCTTTTTGTACTCCACCCTATGTAAGATTTACGGTATCTCTTTGTCCTTATGTGCTGGAAATAAAGTATTGAAAAAAAAAATTGTAATAAAGATAGATGTTTTTGAATGGAGTGTTCCTGTTTGTGTTACCTGCATTTGGGCAATTTCTTCATTGCTCCTGTCCTCGGTTTCCTGCAGTTGCCTCTCTAGTGACTCATTAGCACTGCGCAGGGCATCGATTTCCAGAGTCCGGGCTTGTAGCTGTCTCCGATACTCATTGATCTCTTCCTTGGCCTGTCGGATGTTATCATTGTTTCGAACTGCCTCCTGGGTGACATTGGCAATCTTGGTCTGGTACCAGTCCTCAGCCGTCTGCTGGTTGCGAGTGGACAGGACCTCATACTGCATGCGGATTTCTTTCAGGGCAGCAGTGAGATCTGGTTTATTGACCACATCCATCTCCACAGTGATCTGCACAAAGAAAAGCAAAATTGTCAAGTATGACGCTGACTGTAGATATTGCAAAGTAAAATTACTCATATTTTCATGGGCAGATTAATAAGTGCAGTGCTGCTTGTTTGGTAAAATTTCCAATCAGCAACATACACTTATATACCATATATTTTAGGAATACCTTTTTGTTGTTGGGGATGAGCAAATCAGGGAATCTTAAAACTTTACAATATTACTAATAAGCAAATTTCTGCAATTTGTGAGGAACCATACAATTTATACATCACAATTTTCTAGATTCAGAATGGCATTTGCTGCACTTCAGACAAATATGAAGTACATTTTCTAGGCAAACCAAAAATGTGTGCTTTGCTTGCCTGGATTATCCTATGCAGACCTCTCATGCTGAGAGAATCTGTTCATAAGCCCTTCTAGTGGTTTCACTGATTATCACCTTTTCTGTTTGTGATATTTTCTTGATTTAAAATGTTCTTGCAGAATAACTTGTATTGCTGGAAACGTAGCATCAAGGGATGAGGCTGTATGCAAAAAACCTTATGATGAATCACATGCAGTGTTTGTGGGGTAAGAGACAATGTCTATGCCAGTGAGGCCCAATTAGGCAGGCCATAGATGGTGCAAATTGCTTTCCTGCAAACATGAAACCAAGAAATTCACACCATTCCCCCATCAACACAGACAGTGCTGACAAGGGGAATCCCTTCTGCCGAGACATTGTGTTCTCCCGCCAGGATAAGAAAGTGATTATTGCTAGCAGATATAGCAGCCGCAAGCAAATTCAGAAGGCTGGTTGTGCCTAAGTTGATCGATTGATCAACTTGGTACATTCAGCCTGTCCACACACAGTTCGAATCTCGGCCAGTTCCTGCTGAACCGGCCGAGATTTGAGTTGTTTATGGCCGGCTTTAGTGGCTTAACAGCAACATGTGGTTCCTGCAACACATCAATTTAACCCTGTCTAACAGTTCACGTTAAAACAAGGTGTTTAGTTTGCACACATTTGAGAATATATGCGCAAGCTGCAGAGGCCATGTCACGGCACCCCCGATACATATGCTGTGCGTGGCAGGCTGGCAAGGTAGCTGGGAGTTTTTGTATGTCGTTCTTTGACATGCACTTCACGTGTTCCTTGCTGCAAAGGCCAGTTATAGGTTGGGGTAGTTGCCATTTGTTTGTACTATAGATGAGACTAAGTCAGGGAAGAGGTGGGGAGTTGCCACTCCAAGCCAGCAAAGGCTATAAATTACAATGCAATAGGAAGATACTGAACTCCTGCTGCGTGATCCCTGCCAGCAGTTACATGAAGGAATACTTGTGCTGGGAAAAATACCAGTTCTGCCCTTCTGAAAATGTTTCCTGGTTGTCATTCTGATCCCCTGAATTCAATACTGTTTGAATAACTGTCCTGAAACAAGCAGCAGATCAGAGTGAGGTCAGAACTCCTGATATGCAGGTTTGTTCCTGGTGACTCTGAAAGTATTGAAGACCTTGGTTCAGCAAGACAGCCAGACAACAAGCATTCTCAGAAGTGGAAGTCAGCATGTTTCCTTAAAGAACCACATGTTGCCATTAAGCCATTAATTGGACCTCACAGGCAGGTAAGTGAGCTGGGAATTTTTGTTTGTTTTTTGACATGCATTGCCCTTCCATGTGCTCCTTGCTGCAATGGCCAGTTTTAGGTTGGGGTGGATGCCATTTGTTCACTGTTGGTGAACTGGCTTGATTTGTGAACAGAGGGGCCCACCCATAACCCAGAGAGTGTCAGAGAGAAGAGCTCTGGTGGCAGAGGAATGGAGGTAATCGGTATTACAGACCTTTCCTATACCCCCCAAACATTTAATTTAGCAAAACACCAAATAAATGGGCTTCTCTCAGTCAATAAAAACAATTATTTATGAGAATAAGGGTGAGGTTCTCCCCTTCAGGTTCTTCAACAAACACCATTTACACAGCCTGACACTGGGACATTGTTTTCTGACTTTCTCTTGAGTTAAACCTGAACTCTTTGCAAAGAGCCACACAACTAAAATGTACATACCCAAACGATGTTGTATTACCTTCCAGGTGATTTGTAATTCTGCCCATCTACATTTGTGATGCATGTACATGTGCTAGACAGCACATGTACTGGATGGACTGCTGTCTTTTTTCAACCTTACGGACTATGTAACTATGTTTGACCATTCTTCCAGAAGCAGATTTGTGAGGTCAGGCACTGATGTTGGATGAGAAGGCCTGGCTCGCAGTCTTCACTCTAATTCATCCCAAAGGTGTTCTATCAGGTTGAGGTCAGGACTCAAGCAAAATCAAGGACCATAAGGACATAAATGAGCGAGTTTGAGGTGGAGGAACTTGACTGGCCTGCACAGAGTCCTGACCTCAACCCGGTAAAAGGCATCTGGGATGAATTAGAGCAGAGACTGTGAGCCAGGCTCTCATCCAACATCAGTGTCTGATCTCACGCTTCTGGAAAGATGGTCAAACATTCCCATAGACACACTCCTAAACCTTGTGGACAGCCTTCTCAGAAGAGCTGAAGCTGTTATAGCTGCAAAGGATGGGACAACTCAATATTGAACCCTACTGGACTTAAGACTGGGATGGCATTAAAGTTCATGTGCGTGTAAAGGCAGGCGTCCCAATACTTTTGGTAATATAGTGTACATTTGATTATTTGTAACGGAATATACAACTGCATTAAATTCTGTTTTATTATACCTAATACCTGTCTCTTAAAGGAACAAAGGACTTTCCTTACGTTAAGGTGGAAGGCTTCTTTATTGGAAAAAGATCTGCATTCTTAGTGCTGGTGACCTGATCAATACTAGTCATAGATATGAATACATTATCCTAGATTTAGCACAGAATCTGGCAGAAAGAACATCCATCACATTGTCCTAGCTTGACCTTCATCAGACCTAGCAAGGAAGGTGTTAACCCATGAACAGCTGACAGTAAATCCCAGAGGTGTCCCGGGGTATTGTGGGTAAGACAAGTGCATTAAAGGAACAGCTGGACTCAGGGGATTGAGGGAATAAAATGCAGCCTGGATACTGCGATCTTTAGAAATCTTATTATGATTCATCTCCCAGAGGAAGCGTTTTTATCTGCAGAGCTATGAATCTCAGCAAGCCAACAGTGCGCAAAGCCAGAAAGAATTTATAGTGTTAATAAAACATAAAAATGGCAGTAATATCCAGCTACGACTTTCACTCTTAATTTCCATATACTGCAGCACCTAATGATTAGCCTTGGGGGATGGATGAATAGAAGATGGAGATGGTGAAGAAAAATTCAATCAGGAATTGGGAAGTGCATGAGAATAACAGATGGCTAATCCAGAGATCAAAAATGGTCTTGGGATTCTATAATGCATATAGGTCAGATCTGTCTGTCATAAAGGGGCTGATTGCTAGTTCTGAGTACAAAAGATGAACACTGTAAATGGCGTCACTGTCCATACAGCCAATGACTGAGGATTGCTGCTTCCTTAATATTCACATAAAGAATTTTAAGTACATGTAAACTCAATCGCTAAATTAGTACACTACTCATTTTTTTGTTGAATGAAAAAAAAAAATTGAAAAAAAATGCTGACAATTAAATTTGAAGTGACATGAACAAGCTAAATCCTGGTACACATGGGCCGAATGTCGGGTGGCATTGGCTGATTCAATAGAAACCAGCCGACATTTGGCCCGTGAGGATTGCAGCGGGTCCGACAGAAGCTGGCTGAAAAAGGTCTGCTGATCAGAGCCGTCCCCCTTTCAGAACACAATAGCACTACAGGGGAGATCGCTGTACTAACATCAGATAGTTAGGAAGGATGGGCTCAGGAACCGAAAGTGCAAGGTTCACTTCCTGGCGGGCTCGGGCACGTTCGGTTCCAAACAAGCCTGAGCCCATCCTTACTAATGATCTGATGTTAGTACAGCGATATCCCCTGTAGTGCTATTGTGTTCTGAAAGGGGGACGGCCCCTCAGCCAGAACACTGGCCGAGAGCTCTGATCGGCAGACCTTTTTCAGCCAGTTTCCGTCGGACCAGCTGCAATCCTCACGGGCCAAATGTCGGCTGGTTTCTATTGAATCAGCCGATGCCACCCGACATTCGGCCCATGTGTACCAGGATTTAGCTTGTTCATGTCACTTTAAATGTAATGGTCAGAATTTCTAGATCAGAGTTCATTGATGTCTGGTGATCCTGCCATGAAGGTCCTTGTTCTGGCTCTTCCTGTATAGGGTGACAGCACTATCTCACTCTCCTTGCGCTGTAAAACGAGCCTCCGCCGGAGACTACAATTGGCCTTTTTAACAAACAGTACGCATGCATGGTCTACGGTTTCCTGTTAGGCTCCATGCACACTGGGCTTAAAAAAAAAAAATGTTACGAGCTCAGTGTGAACAGGAACCACCCCATAAATCCATAAATTCATTGCAGAAAAGGCTGGTGAGTAGACCCTGACCTCACCTATATTTTCCTTGCTATTCTTTCATCTGCTGCCGTCTATTCATATAGACTTTGCTAGACCCTGGAGGCCGTGGTTGGTGGCCTGGGAGTTCGGCGGTGTTGCTTATGCTGCTCCTTGGAGGGGTCGCCCTAGCCCAAAGACCGAAAGTCCAGGGCTGGGGGCCATCCACCGGGAGTTGTGTCTGTGGCCCCGTTCTCCTGCTGGGGCCCCGACCATGGGATTGATCACGCATGGAGATGGTGCGGACCGTGCTCCTCCCCCTCTTTTGTTTTCTCTCCCCCCCCCCGTTTTTTGTATCTGCCTTTGTTAACCCCCCCCCTTATTTCTATCTTCCCCTTTGTATTTTTGTTCAATGTTATTGGTTTGGCTACCTGAACGCCTCTTTTTAGAGGACAACCTGGCTTATATTGAGCTTTTGCTATACTTTCACGTCTTTTGTATTTTGTATCTGAAAACTTCTAAAATAAAGTTTACATAAAAAAAAAAAAATGTCTGTTCTCTTGGTAAAAACGCTTATATAGAGCATCTTTTGTACAAAGTTTAGATGAGTTTAGAAGAGTTTTACGTTTTTTCTGCCAGTAAGCTCCAATCAGAAACGCGATCTAGAAGGGGTCCTCTAAAGGTTGAGCTTAACATATGCCTCTTAACGTCCTAATGTGCATGGCCACCTAGGATAACATTTGTAGCTTCTACAGGCAGAACACCAAAACTCCTGTAGAAGTTGTTTACTTGTTTTATTGCAGTTAATGCAAGTGGTATTAATCCCAAGACCAAAAATGTAATTTATTTCAGCTTACCAATCCTTAGATGTGGTGGCTAGAGATGGGCTGAACACCCCCCTGTTTGGTTCAGAGCAGAACTCCCGAACAGGGGAAAAGTTCTAACCCGGACTTAAAACCCCACTGAAGTCTATGGGAGCCGAACAGCAAAATCAAAAGTGAATATTTTGAAGGCTTATATACAAGTAATTGGCCATTAAAGGCATGTATGGGGGTCTGGGTACTGTCCCGGGGGATATGTATCAATGCAAAAATTGATACATGTCAAGTGATTTTAATGATGCTTAACGTGCAACAGTAAAAATGAAAAATTCCTTTAAATATAGTTAAATATAGGGCCTGGGGGGTCCCCTACCTGTAAAGTGGCACATCTTTAGCACATATAGAATATGCTGCAGCAAAAATAGACTTTCTAAAGAAAAATTAGTCAAATCCCATTTAAAATGACATCAACATGGAAGCAAGTTGCTTTGGGGCGGCGTAGGCAGAGTCCCCCTGCCCCAAAGCACCCATCCCCCATGTTGAGGGTATGTAGCCTGGTATGGTTCAGGAGGGGGGGGAGGGTGCTCACAGATAAGGGTCTGGTATGGATTTTTTTTTGGGGGGGGGGCACTCCGCACACGCTTGCCCGCTATTTCTCTTGAACGAACCACCGTACCGGTACGCCGATTTGCAGGATCTAGCCAACCTGCCGCCATATACGGCGGCTGGTCGGCAAGTGGTTATTTTTTTTTTTTTTCTTTAACCAGGAATTTTTTTTATTCAGCTCTCAGCGGGGAAACCCATTGACAGCTGATGACTCATCGGTTGTTAAGGACGCAGCCCCACTCCTTAACAACCAGCTTATACTGCGCCCTGATTGGGCAAAGCTTTGCCCAATCAGGGAGCAAAATGCACTGTACAGCACGCAGTGCAATGCAGGGTGTTGGAAAAACAGCCAATGTTTGGCCCAAACTCATACTCAGACCGAACCGTTTGTCCAAGACTAGTGGTGGCTGTATCAATTTTCATTTCTTTGGCTTGTCCCCCTCTGTTTTCACATGGTGATTTGGCCAGTAACACACCTCCTGTATTAGAGTGCCCCACTCTGGATGAAGGAGAATAGGAGGAACAGCAGACAGCAGCATTGTCATTTGAGGGGAGGGTTGTGTCAAATGTACTACCAGATTTAAATACACTAGCAAACTGAAGCCAAACTCCAGCTAATACTTTATAAGCAGTTACAGCAAACAGTTTTTTCCCCATTTCAGATTGAATAAAAGCTGATCATTTTAAGTACCCCTGTCAGTGATAAATGGTTTGATTTGCTGGCTGGATGACCAGAACTTACTGACCGTATTGCGTATATATACGTTGCAATTTGCCAGTGGTTTACCGGGGTTAGGCTAAAGCTATCAGCCATAACCCCCGGTATTTTTTCTTCAGCTGGCTTTCTCATGAAAGTGATCCGAACGGCTCATGAGCTGCTAGAATGCTTTCAGAAGTGGCAGGAGGGTATTGGTGCTGACAAAGCACGCTAGTCGTGTGAAACGTGTCACCTACTTCCCCCTGCCTTTACATCATTGAGTGCTGTTTTTATCTTTCGGAAATAAATCGTAATTGCAGCGTGTATGGGAGTGCGGCCATCCTTTGTCTTTATATACAGGGGATTACCCCTATTGCTCGCTGGTGTTTTTCGGCCTTACCGTTTTTACCGGCGACGGTGCAGCCGGCTGGTCACCGAAAAGATAAAAGACTATATCGTCTTTGATCGCCTCTATGGGACCAGAGTGAGGTCATGACGTTACTTCTAGACCAGGGTGGAAGCAAGTGCATATGTAGGTCGCACATGCATGTGTAAAGGATGTTCACATTACACATGTGAGGTATCACCGCAAAAGTTAGAGTGAGAGCAATAATTCTTGCGCTAGGCCTCCTCTGTAACTCTAAGAGCCGTTTCACACATAAGCGTTCCGACTTGTGGGGCGACTCAGCGGGACCCCGCACAGAGTGACTTCAGCGCAGCATGCAAATGACTTCTGTAATAGAAGTTAATGCAAGTTGAATGAAGTCACCCTCAAAGTAGTACAGGAACCTTTTTCTCAAGTCGCGGCAGTGTGAACCGGTTTTCAACAGGTAACCTGTAAACATTTTGAAAGCGTTGGCCTATGGAGATTTTTGAGTATCGTAGTTTTCACCATTCCTGTGTGCAATTTTAAAATGTGTTAGGTATCTATTTACTCAGCCTAACATTATCATTCATATTTTACAAACATTGGGTATATATTTGGTTTTGTTTTCTTTAAATTCATTAAACTGTATTTTTTCTAAAAAAAAAAAAAAAATGCGTTTGAAGTAACACAAATACCGTGTGAAATAAAAAATTGCAACAATCGCCATTTTATTCCCTAGGGTGTCTACTACAAAAATTATAGAATGTTTGGGGGTTATAAGTAATTTTCTAGCAAAAAAAGATGCTGATTTACCCGCATCGCACCTCTCCCGCAGGCAGTTCAGACTTCCCTCTGCGAACCGCTGCGGGTGTCAATACAATGCAATGCGAACTATGAACTCGCACTGGAATCAGATCGCATAGGTGAGAACACCTATGCGATCCGATTCCAGCGCGGGAAGAAAAAGCTCCTGCATCTTTTTTAGTGGCAAATGTAATGCGAGTTCAGCCATACAACTGTATGGCTGAACTCGCATTGCTCAGAGATCGCATGTAATCGGCACCTCTGGTGCGGGTGCGAATCACATGCGATCTCTGAGATCGCACTAGTGTGACCCCAGGCTCAAACTTGTAAACAAAAAGTGCTGGAAAAAGGCTTGGTCTTTAAGTGGATAAATAAAATCTGATTATTATTATTATACAGGATTTATATAGCGCCGACAGTTTGCGCAGCGCTTTACAATATTAGGCCAGAGAGTACAATTACAATACAATTCAATACAGGAGGAATCAGAGGGCCCTGCTCGTTAGAGCTTACAATCTAGGAGGGAGGGTTAAATGATACGAAAGGGCAATAACTGTGGGGGGATGATCATTTTAAGCACCCCTGTAAGTGGTAACATGGTTTGACTTGCTGGCTGGATAACCAAATGAAAATAGAAGAAAGAAAGCCTAAAATGAAAACAAATACAGCCATCCCATCTAATGCTGGCCATACACGGTTAGAAAACCGTTCGTCAAAAACGTTTGGAATTTAAAAAATCTGTCGAACGAGCATGTGATAATACCATCATTGTATCAATAGATGTTGGCCAATTATCAACTTATTATCGATCGATAACAACATAAACGGTAGATTTTTTGTCGATCGATTACACAATCTGGGGTTCAATTTTAACATGCAAATGCGCTGTGGATTTGTTAGAAATGTTTTCAATCGATTCCACTACTAATGTTTCGAAAATCCTTTGTTTCGGCACAAAAAATCTATAAACAAATACATTTAAAAATCTGACACATTGGATTGTTTCTATTGGCATAAAATTTGCATTTCAATAATTTAAATTTGCCCACTAACATTTCGAAAGTCGAACGATCGAGCGTATCGAATGCTTTCTCAAATGATTTTCTAACCGTGTATGGCCAGCATAAGAATTGGTAAGCTGCAATATAAAACAAATGTGTGCTCTTGGGTTTAATGCTGCTGATTTAAGTAATTACTGGGGACCAGGATTTCCTTCACACAACTAGTTTCATCTGAAGGACAAAACAGCTTGTTCTTTTCTCTGGAATCAATAACAATCCATAAAGCCTTTAAGAGCACCCAAAGAAGCAATCGATCGTTCAGAGGAGAAAAGGTTTTCATACCAATTGCATCTTATCTTAGAGACAAAAAAAGGTTTAAATTCTTGTGGTTTTCATTTCTCAAATTTGCAACTTGATACTGACATAGTTGGCTCTTAAAGTGAATGCTTGCAAATCCATTCAGTACTCTAAATACAGATATAAATGATTTCTTCATTATGAAATTGCAACATTTTATTGAATTATAACAGATAAGGTTTGTGCTGGAAATGGACTGATATCTGAAATCTTACATGTCCAAGTGAATCTCATATACTATCAAGATGAAGAGAGACTTGGTTATAAAATCATGACTTTATTTTAATTTTTTTAAATCTGAAAGAAGATGAATACTCTCAGAGAGATGTTGCCCATATCACTTTCTAGATGTGAGTTAGCATACAAACTGGCTATCAATGTGTCAACGTGAAATAATCTATTAGGTCAATAAACCGTTAAAATGTAAATTAACTTATATTAGTTTTTAAAGAAGGGGCTTGGTTTGCTTACAGACCATAAATGGTGGGTGCCCAGCCATGCATGTCTAATTCGGAGAAGGGGGGGAATGGGGACACTTGAGTACAAGGTCTGTCTCAGGTAAAATTGATAGCAATCACCAGGAAAAACATCTCCAGGAATGCTTAGCATGTAGAGTTGCCACCTCATCCCTTTAAACCCGAGCACATATGGATTACTCAGGTTCTGTGGCTAATTTAATGCAGATAGGTCACCAAGTGAGTTTAATTACCGCCATAATCAGCCACAGAACATGTGTAATTAATATGTGTTTGGGTTTAAAGGGATGAGGTGCCAACCCTATAATAGCATGGCAATGCCTGGTGAAGGTCCACAACGTTGCCCTGTCTAACCATACCTGTCCAGATTTTGTGAACAACCTCTTATATCTATGTAAGTGCCTTTGCAAGGTGTATACACTTGGGAAGGGGATTGTTCATATGGTGATGATTCAACCACTCCCAGGATAAGCAGCTTACAAAGTACTCCTTATATAAATGGCTCTTCCAGCCGGACACATTTATGGCAATAGAGAGGGGAAGGCAGAGCCAGATCGTCCACAAATTAAGCCATGCATGTCTAATTTGGGGGAGAAGGGGGATTGGGGACACTTGAGCACAGGTCTGTCTCAGATAAAATTTATAGCAATTAGCCAGGAAAAACACCTCCCTAAATGCTAAGCAAGACAATGTCTGGTGAAGGTCCACAACATTGCCCTGTCTAACCATAACTGTCCAGATTTTGTGAACATCCTCTTATATCTGTAGGTGCCTTTGCAACGTCTATATACTTCGGAGGGTGATTGTTCATATGGTGATGATTCAACCACTCTCAGAATAAGCAGCCTACAAAGTGCTCCTTATATATATGGCTCTTCCAGCCGGACACATTTTTGGCAATAGAGAGGGGAAGGCAGAGCCAGATCATCCGTAAATCAACCTAGACAGAGGCCTGGTGGATTAGGGTTGCCACCTCATCCCTTTAAACCCAAACACATATTAATTACGCAGGTTCTGTGGCTGATTAAGGTGGTAATTAAACTCACTTAGTGCCTTATGTCCATTAAATTAACCTTAGAACCTGTGTAATCAATATGTGTTTGGGTTTAAAGGGATGAGGTGGCAACTCTATGGTGGATGCCTAGAGGGCCCAGCTGCAAACATTTGGGCTCCTGCAGTAAACCAGGGGGACGGCACAGCTGATGAAAGTTGTACACATGGGCCATTCCAGTACAGACAATGCCAATTCAGCAGCTTATCCGTGCCTGTTGCAATCATTATAAGTGCATACAGAACATCTGGATAGGTATTTGCCAAAACTGCTACTTTGCCTAGATCCACACTTGGCCTAATCCATATTAGGGGGAGCAATGGCTATCTAACCCATACAGCTGCTTGTTTCCCCTAACACCAGCAAAGTGGCCCACCTGCAGGCAACCACCACCGTCCCCTGATCCCAGACTGGGAAATTGTCATCTCAAGTCTATTAATGTTGGTGCTATAAAAATCCTACATAATAATCATAATAGTTATAATATTATTAGCTGAACAATGGTAATAACCAGATAGAACTGACTGATATCTGCACATTAGTTAAAAAGTTTTATAAATGGGACACTATTTCCTGCACTTAAATTAGGCCTACAATTTAAAAAAATGAGGAAAAAAGTATTGTTTTTCTAATGAACATTTCTAGCTGTAGGCATCTGACTTTGACTGGCCATGATCTGCTTTGACTGTATGTGCAATGCACATTGTAGATTTCCTATGGGAGCCCTTTAGTGTCTTTGGTATTTAAAGATCACTGAGCCACCCATATTCATTACGCTCTACTGTGTCAGAAGTTTAAATTCCAACATATATGATGTTTTCTTTAAAGTATATTTAAATCCCAAACTTTTTTTTCATTATGGAAAGCGTAAGGAATGGTTAAAATGGCCATAGGGTTTTCTACCATTTATGTCCCATTGGAGAGATTTCCGCTCATTTCCTGAGCTGTAGACACAAGAGGAAATCTACCCAAAGTGAGGGAAAATCACTTCTTTATGTAGATTTCATATCTACTCCTATTTTGGTGACAGCTCATAAATGTAGATCTTCACAAAAGTATGGATGCAGATACAAATTCAGACAGCAAACTGAGAGGGGTTCTAACCCTTCCTAACTCTAACGCATGGGTGATCAACCTGTGGCCCTGCAGCTGTTGCAGAACTACAAGTCCCATGATACATTGCAAGCCGCTGACAATTACAAGCATGATTCCCAATGGCAGAGGCATGAAGGGACTTGTAGTTCTGTAACAGCTGGAGGGCCACAGGTTGAGAACCCATGCTCTAACCGAAACAAAAAAGTTTAGACTTTCCATGTTAAATTATTGTCGGACTGGACTACATTCATTAAATGTTCCTGCACACTGGAAAATTTTAGGATCTAATGTCTATGATATTTGTCCTATCACTATCAATACACCCCCTTTTAAATGACTGATCAATTCACATCTATATCTGCAGTGGACTCCTAACTTGCAGGACCACCATGATATTTACATGTAATTTGTTATGGTATACCTACTTTACTACTCATAGTAGCACATTACATAAAGGCATTTACTCCTGGTGTCATGGTAAGGACTGGTAATCTTTGATTATTGTGGGGTCATATTTTATTCTATGCTTGAAAGGAATTACTGCAAGGTAAGTGAATGCAAGTAGTATCACAAAAAGACATAATTGGATTCTTTACCAGATGGTTGTCTATGAAGTTAAATCTATCCAGTGCCATGGTGTCCCCATCCCAAAAATTAGAATTCCAGGTGTCCGGCAATGCTAGCTACCATCTAAGTCTGAACACAGAAGTATTTTGCTGTGTAATAGGTTTTCTTTGGGAACAAATAAAACCAACATACATGCTGGCTTTTAGGAAAGAAGTATTAACAAAATTTATGGTTACACCAGAATAGGTATCAAGAGCTCAGGAAACCAGCAGACATTGTTTTTGATATAAAATTATAAATTATTATTATACACGATTTATATAGCGCCAACAGTTTATGCAGCCCTTTATAATGTAGAGGAGGGACAGGCCCTGCTCGTGGAGCTTACATTCTAAAGGGAGGGTATAAATCTGATTTTCATTAGAAGATAGGTGTAGTTTTAACTTATTTTTAAGTTTAACTGGAAAAATATTAATGGCAAAGCATAGGCATCCAGCTGCTGTAACATGAAAAACAACCAGATGTATGGAGCCCTTAATGACCCCACAGCAGCTCCCAAACCTATGAAGCCTGGAGCACTAAATAACCCCATAGAAGCTCTCAAACCTCTGAAGTCTGGTGCCCTAAATAACCTCATAGAAGCTCTCAGACCTAAGAAGCGTGGAGCCCTAAATAACCCCATAGAAGCTCTCAGACCTATGAAGCCTGGAGCCCCGAATAACCCCATAGAAGCTCTCTGGCCTATGAGGCCTGGAGCCCTCAGTGACCCGATAGAAGCTCACAAACACAGAAACCTGGGGCCCTTAATGATCCCATAGAGGCTCCATTCTCCTTAACATGATTCCCCTCTGGAGGAAGAAGTCTGATATTCTGAACATTGATCACAAACCTGGGTGTCACAGACTCCACCTTACTGCACTCTAGAATAAGGAAGACCAAGATAGTGTGATCACCAAAGGCTACAGATATTGCAGGCTAACCATCTGTAACCTTGCATAAGCTAAAGCAAGCATATTGCTTATTCTAACCCTATGCCAGTAAAACGCCTTCCAGTTTAATGCCCAACAATTTATTATACATAAATGTACCTAGGTGTTGATATTAACCTTCAAACATTTGGTGAACCGATATAACCCCCTGGGGGACTCTGCAGGGTGTTGTCTCTCTCTCTTTTTCAGCATTGGTGAGCTGAGAGCATTGGTGCGCCCCTGCTCTCATCCCAGGAGGGGTTTTTGCAGCAACCTTATTCTGGTGTGGTCGATAAATCAAAAGAACACAATGACATTTTGTATATTGATTATTGACTGTTATGACAATTATACACAGATGAATAACTATATGGTAATTATATATTTGTTATTATAGGTTTCCATTTTTGATATAGAGCTATTCTGTACTTATCTCCTAAAGAAGTAGAATAATTCCAAGAAACGTGCCAAACAATCCCTATGTCTCCACCACAATATCTAATAATTGCATATGATGGACTAAGTAACATGACATATATTATTATTGCTATGATGGCAATTAAATGTTAGATGGAGACATAAGTACCATGGCTTACATTGTGATTTTTTTTACAAAAGTTTATTTTTTATCTTAAAGGATGTTACTAAAATATTATATAATATAATATAATATTATATTATAATTTGGGTACCTTAAAATCCATTTGGGCATTCATATATTGGATGTGGCACTCAACTGAGCCCAACATATGTTTGATATAACTGCACCTATCCTTCAAGCATTAGACCATATCTTTGGCATATTCACCCAAAGATCTAACATCTACAGTGCACTGAATGATGATCACTTAGCAGTTAGCACCTGACATTCTTTCTAACTCATGCAGTCCTTCTCTCCTGAAGATTATCTCAATGTATGTATGCTACAAATTGACATCCTTTGGTGCATACAGTATTGGTGATGCAAGGGGTAGGCAAGACAGGGGTCTTCCTTGGGCATTGTGGTATCATGTGAGGTGGGGGTGCTGCAAAGAGATTGGGGGAAAGGGGATTTGTGTTGGAATGTGGAATTTTGGGGTAAGTATTTTTCTATGAGGGAACATTTGGGGGGTGGAGGGGGTGTTCAGAGTGGTGATCTAGGGGAATTTGTCTTAGGAGGGGGAGTGGGGGGGAATGATTTGTGCTAAGAATTTGAGGATTGAGGGGGAAATTTGTGCTGGGGGGGGGTGTACTCAGAGGGGATATTTTATGGGTAAAGGAATTATGTTTTGAGGGGTGTTTTTTTTTTTTTTTGGGGGGGGGGGGGATTTCAGCAGGGGGCAGATTTGCACTGGGAAGAGGGGGGATTTTTCCTTAGGGGAA
>BLSH010248765.1:451519-474500 GCA_018402905.1 Glandirana rugosa | reverse complement strand
CACCCCCCCCCCCCCTCAGGGGAGGGCGACGAAACCTATTGTCGACTCGCTAACGATAGTGTCCTTTCGTCTGGCAGCCGAGATTTTTTTGCTATTGCTCCACTACGCACGTCGTTAGTAGTCTGTATGTCACTTAATGTAAATTTTGTTTGTGTTGAACTTTGAGTATTGATCTGTCTTTATTTAGATGTATGGTGAAATCTGACGAACACTCGATTCTCACCCCCAACATCGAACTTCTAAGAATCATCTACCGAATGAAATGTGTGTTTTTTTGTGATAATGGAACACTCTTGTCGTGTCTAGTAAAAGAAAGTCAACGGTCTTTTTGTTTGTCCTTCGATCGTACATTATTACGCCGACGGTCTGCTTTCCTGTGATAGCAATCGCTCAGCTGTTATCCAAAGCAGCGGGAGGGGACTCCCCCCCCCCCCCACGCCAATGTCCATGGCTTGTCTGAGCTCTCTCGCGTCCCACCGGGAGGCCTGAGCGACCAGCCGGAACTTCCGCCGGCTGGCCGGAGACCCAAACAAAGCCAGAATCGGCTTCGATTGGGTCCAGGGGTATATCATGAAATTAGTGGGCCTGTGTGCAAGCTCACACCGCACAGATAATCCCAACCAATCCCAATGTCAACCAGGGACAGATCATCCTTATGTACAGTGTTGGTCAAAGCACTGTGGGCCCCTCCACCCCTCAGGGCCTGTGTTCAGTGAACACCCTGCACCCATGGATGATACGCCACTGATTGGGTCTCAGATCTAGTAACCTGGAAGCGATGTTATGACATCACTTCCAGTTTATGGAAGACTTAAAGGCACCAATTTTTAAAAAATACAGTATTCAAAACATCCAAACTTGGTGTTTTGAATGTTTTTAAGTGCAAAGGAGGAATTTGGGGTCTTATAGACCCCAGATCTCTTCATAAAGAGTACCTGTCACTGCCTATTACTGTCACAAGGTATGCTTACATTTCTTGTGACAGCAATAAAAGTGATCAGAATTTTTTTTTGAAAGAGACAGTGTAAAAATAAAAAAAAAATTAAACAAATAAGAATTTTTTTTTTTCAAAGGGCTCCATCCCTCCGTGCTCGTGCACAGAAGTGATCGCATATGTAAGTCGTGCCCAAAAATGCTGAAATATGTTGGTGTTAGCAAGTGAGACAGGCTGCCCAGGCTGGGAAGAGTTAAACCTGCTTCTGCAGTTTCCCAGTCTTTCTGGGCTTTGCCCTCCTCTGTGCTGTAAATAAAAAGGGGAAGGGCTCTGCACACAGGGAGCTGCTGCATGGGAAGAAGACACAGACAAGCCACAGCATGTAATGTCAAACTCTTCTTGGGATTACTCTGCTTGGTTGGATCATCCTAACTGTCTGTGCCTGGACTTTCAGTGATAGCCAAGCCATGGACAATGCCAAAATAGACTCTCACCTCTCAGAGTTATACTTGGGCAGCCAAATTACTATAGCTAGAGTCAAGGGAAAGACATTGTTCATATTTAACTGAATGCCTCAACTTGTTCAGCAAAGTACACTAACTAGTATGAGCCTGGTCTGAAGTTATTCAAAGGAATGCATGTTGGTTCTGGCGTATCTAAAGAACCAGGGTCTGTAAAGCACAATGGGGTATGAAGTAACATCACTACAAAGGGTTAATCTGGCAAGAGTGTAGTTGCTAGGAGTAACTGAGTACATGACACAAAGCAACCAGTCGCTAGGCGTGGTAGCTGATAAGGTGACAGGTCCTCCGGTAGCGAGATGTCGTTGTCTGGCTCCCTCCCTAGCGGTCAGCATCCAAAAGCAACCGGATCCAAATCTGCTTTACAGAGATCGTTGGCCTAGTCACGAGCTATGAGAAGTGAAGGGTTTAAGAGTGCACGCATGAGGTCCGCGCTATGTGTTCAGTGTGACCCCATTCTGTTTCTGGAAATGAGGTAACAGAGGTACGCTGGACTGCTGGAGTGGGCACAGGCTCAGCACATTCCCCCTAGACAAGACTAACACTCTCCCCCGCCCACCCACCGGAGGGGGGGGTTGGGAGGGGGTGTACCTAATGGGAGCACCAGCCCTGGCTGTAGTTAGCTAGTTTTCTAGAACTGTGACTGCTGTGCTTTGGATTGGCTGCTGTGCCAGGCGCTGCCACCAGATTGGCTGGAGTGCTGATATGGAGCGTATATAACATCTGAAACCCAGAAACTTCCCAGATTTCCATGTGGTATGCTAGGCGACTGCATTGCTATGTCAAGAGAGGTACTACCCTGGAAAAAGCCTATTCCAGTGGTGGACATAGGCCTTGTGTCCTGGCCGATTGCGGTATTTGCCCACTGCATGGTATGAGACAGAGACAAGCTACGGGTCATCTCCCAAAGATGCATGGACTTCACCCCTTGAGTAACAAGCACCAGTTGCAGGTCACTACTGTACTACCCCCTGGAAGGAATGGAGGAGCCGTACCATCTCAGCAGGGATGGCCTGCTGATCCCACAGATACTTTCTACTCCTTCCAGTCTCTCCATTATCGCAAAGGTCCCGAGCCCACCTGCCTCGTTAAGCACTGTCCCCAGACAGGATGTTCTTGGGTTGGCCTCCCCCAAGGAGATATGACGACCAAATGATCACCTGTTCTCAGCACTCTGCAAGTCCTCCTGTTGCTGCCCTGCTGGCACTAACAGTGGTGGCGAAGCCTTCTGAGCCCCTTCCGGTTGTCACCAGTACCAATGTCATGCCAGATCCTTTCTTGTTCAATAATTTTTATTGCAGGTATATCAAAAATGTTCTGCAATCTGCACTTAGTCCGCTAGGGGCTATGACTAGCAACATTGAGAACATAACTGTACATACACAGCATAAGTAAAGGAGGAAGGGCCTCCTTCTCAAACAGGCATATCCAACTTAAACAAAACATACTGTATATGCAGTTTGGGCATAAACCCCATAATTGCCAAGGTGATGAGGACTTTTATGTCAACACCTCCTTAGTGGGCAGTCCTGACACCAATAGGCAGCCAAAGAGGGATTAAAAACCCATCAAAAGAAGAAGAGCAGAGAGCAAGACAAAGGAGAGAGGGAAAAGTAAAGTAGGAAAGAGAGAAGAGGAGTAGGGACCCAGGGTTGCCCTAGACATTAATTAGAGCTGACCCACGCTTGTCAGGGGGAGATCAGGGAAGGCATACGTCAACCATGGTTCCCAGACCTTGAGGAACTTGGCGTGCATGTTGTGGAAAATATTAGACATTTGTTTATATAGCATCATGACCATAAGATGGTCCCTCACTCCCTGAAAGGGGACTGTAGCTTTTTTACAGGCCTGGGCAATCGTCAATCGTCGAGGCTGCTATGAACAAATAAGATGCCAATTTTTGCTGACCAGTGAATAGGCCCGGAATGGGGCAATGTAACAAATTTGGCCTCTTTCCAAGTATTTAAATTGGAACAAGGAATACAGCAGACCAAACACTCGGGACGAGAAGCCCACCAGTTGAGGGCAGGTCCACCAGATATGCAGAGCATCCCCACGATGGCCACACCCCCAAAAGCAGCGATCACTATAAGTCAGATTAGCATGGGCAATACAGGCCAGAACCCAATACCACCGCAACAACACTTTATATGCTGCCTCTGAAGTGGCAGTATTAAACGAACATTTAGCAATCGAAGACCAGGCCTTGCTCCAATCCACCAGGTCGATCCCAGTACCCAGATCTCGTTCCAACTGAGCCACATAGAAAAGTGAAGTTAAAGTTGAGAGATTTGAGTGGCCAGAGAATATTTGGAGATATGGGGAATCCCCAGGCCCCCCTGTAGCCTATAAAGAGAGTAGCCCTAGAGATTCTTTTGTGTTTATTAGTCCAGATAAAGCATATAATCCTGCTCAGGAGCGGTCGGAGGAAGTGTGGAGGGACTTGCACAGGTAAGGTACGGAAAGGTAAGATCATAAGATCATAATTTTTACCGAATTGATATGGCCTACTCAAGACAAGTATGGGAACTGGCAAGACTGCATGAAACAAGTCAGTGATCGAAGTAAGGGATAATAATTGGCAGCGAACAGAAAGCAATATGTAGGGGTCAATCGGACTCCAAGATAGTTAATGAACGAGGACACCCAGAGAAAAGGACAGTGGGGTTGCAAGCACGCGACCAGGTCGGGATCCAGAGAGATGTTTAAAGGTATTTAATGGGGTTGTAAAGGCAGAAGGTTTTTTATCTTAATGCATTCAATGCATTATTTTCACAGTTAAGTCCGCATCAATAATAAAACAGACGATCACATTACCCTGCTCAGTTCTCTTGCGGTTGCTATGGGCGACGACTGGCAGCCTTACAGGTAAATCCCAGAAACAAGCCCCCAAATGTAGCCATGTCCTCCCTTGGGAGTGGCTGGTAGTTGTGGTTCATCTTCCGCTGCCCTCAATCCCACAATATTTCACGCATCCAAAGTCACTGAACAGGCCAGCTCTTGTTTTTGTTTGTTTTATTTAGGGGATTTAACTTGAATGGGGAAAAGGGGTGACTGTGGGATGCCCCAAAGAATTACTTTACAGGATCAACTATATACACGACCATATATACATCTCTACGTCCTCCAGCACTTTACTTGCAGACCATTACTCCTCTCACTTCTCTCCAGCACTTCACTTGCCGACTGTTACTCCTGACCTGAAGGGAAATCAGGCTCACTTAACTCCTTTCTCTTCACCCCAGCTAGCACACGGTGAGGCCTGCACTCGATCAGCAGGACGTCCGGACCACCCATTACAGACCAGGGTCAAGGACCCCTCTAGTGTAGCTTAATACGTTGGTGCTAGCTGGGCCTTTGATGGACTACAACTCCCAGCCCATCCCTCTTGCAGACCACACCGGTCTGATTTCCTCTTCGTGACACTCCTTACCCTGACTGGCTCCTGAGACCTCCACAGACTGTCCACTATTCCTCTCCCAGCCTGCTCCAGTCTTTCCTCCAGCTCCCAGGGTCTGTCAATCACCGACTCCAGTGGATACTTTAAAGTGTTCTCAGTAGCACCTCTGCTGTTCTCCTACTCCCTTGTGCTGCTCCAGGAATCAACTCTATTTGTGGCTGCACCGGGTAGAGGCCTCCACAGCACCTCTGCTACATCTTCATCACTTCCACCCGAACTTCTCCTCCCACCTGCTGGCAGATTACTGAATTTAAGGAGGCCTGCCCCCTGCCAATCCAGATTGGGGATTGGTCAGGGCTCCTTAACATACACAGCGAGTGACACCATCCCCCCCTTCCAGCACTTTCTGTAACCAGGGGAGGAGTATTCAAGGGGTGTCCCTCCCTGCAATCTCCAGCCTACTCTGAGCCACTCCCCTGCCCAGATCAAAACATTCGGGCCTACAATCAGGCCTGACTAAATTTTGCCTCTCCTAGTAAAAAAAGACCTCTACAAAAATGCCTACACTTTGGGGGCACTACATATATACTGTGATTCTATACTTGCCAAATATGCTGCAGAAATCTCCCTCCACCAAGTCTGGCTGCAGCCATTTTAACTGTGGGCAACTGAAGCTGCTGCCTGTTCACTTCCTAGATTTACACAGACACACAGAGGCACACCTCCAGCCCTGCAGCTTTCATTAGCTCTCTTATGACTCATCCCTCCTCCCTTCCTGGCAGAGAGCTGTGCATGATGTCAAACGCCGAGGCATTTTACCAGACAAGAAACAGGAAGGGGGCTGTATAAGGTATTTACTGGCAGAAAAAAAATGTTTTACTATGCAAAGTTAAAACAACAAGGACAGAGGATTTAATAGATGGAAAGATGAAGAAATGACTGAAGTTCCGCTTTAAGGAGTTTCACCTTCTCTAATCATTGAAAGTGAAAGTAAAAGAAAATCCCACATTTTTGTTGTCCCTAGAAAAGTAATAGAGGGGAAGTCTTCCAATGGGTACACTAGGTCTGGTGGCCTGGGGGTCCCCAATGAATTCCCTTAATTTGTAGAGATTTCCTCTCACTTTCTGTTTGGCTATAGGACAGGAAGCTAAGGTAAAATTGGCAGGGGTTATAACCCTCCCTTACTCCAAAAAAACATTTTGCCTATAGTTCTACTTTAAAGCGGTTGTATACCCCTTTTACTGATTTTTACCTACAGGTAAGCTTATAATAAGGCTTACCTGTAGGTAAAATGAATATCTCCTAAACCTGCATGGTTTAGGAGATATTCACCCTTCATGTAGCTGCTGACATCACGGCGTATGCCTTTCCTTGCCAGAAAGTCTGCCGGAAAGACGAGCTCCCATGCGCATGCGCGGGAGTAACTTCTTGCGGCTCCGGCCACTCACAGCAGGGAAGAGAAGGATCCCCCGAGGGAACATGTCAGCTCCCTCTGCGGGGACCGAGCGGACCCATCGGCACTTCATTCTAAGGTAAGTATTTCATAATGAGCTAGTATGCAGTGTATACTAGCTCATTATGCCTTTGCCTTACAGGTTTTTTTTTTTGGAAGTATACAACCGCTTTAAGAATGAGCCTGGAAGCCAGAAGAATTTGCGTTCTCCAAAGAAACAGAAAAATGTCATATTTAATATGTTGGGGATCCTTATATGACCTGACTCATCAGTTGTACACCTTTGGACCTAAGGCTCCATTCACACTAGTGCAATATTTTGATGCATTTTGCAGTTTGCAAGAATGCAAGGAATTTTTTTAACATGGGTTCTTATGGAACATGTTCACATCAATGCTTTTTTGTGCCTCTACGTTTTTGAAAAGGGTCAGGAACTTTTTTTCATGCAACAAGCAGCGTTTTGCATGTAATAGACTTCAATAGACAAGCATGAAAAACGCAAGTGCTTCTTTTTTTTACCGCGTTTTTGCCGCATTGTGCAGTTTAAATTTGCCTAGCAACAAGATTTTCCAAAAAAAAAAAATTATATATATATATATATATATATATATATATATATATATATATATATATACGAAAAATGCAATACGCGGCAAAAACGCGGTAAAAAGGCGGCAAAAATGTGGTAAAAAACATGGAAAGCACAGCAAAAAAACTGTGACGAAACGCTGAAAAGCAACATGCATTGATGTGAATCGAGCCTTCGGCTTGGTTCACACCAATGTGTTTTTTCATGCTTTTTGCAGAAATGCAGGACATGTTTTTTAACATGGGTTCCTATGGAACACGTTCACATCAATGCATTTTTGTGCCTCTGCATTTTTGGAAAGGGTCAGGAACTTTAAAAAATTTCAATAGACTTCAATGGAGATACTGCAGAAAAGCATGTAGTGCATTTTTGATGTGTTTTGCATTATTTAATCTGCCCAACAACAAATTGGTCAAATAAGTGCTTTTTGCTGTGCTTTCTGTGTTTTTTACCGCATTTTTGATGCGTTTTTACAGCGACTGCCGTGATTTGCGGGGGGGAGGGGGGGTTTAAATTTTTTTGAGGGAAATTTTGTTTCTAGGCAGATTTTAAAATGCAAATCACGTCAAAATCGCAGTCAAAGCATATAAAAACCACAGCACTCGCGTTTTTCTTGCATGCCCATTGAAGTCTATTACATGCAAAAACGCTGCATTTTGCGGGAAAAAAGTCCCCGACCCTTTCCAAAAACGCAGAGGAACAAAAATGCATTGATGTTCCATAGGAACCCATGTTAAAAATTTTCTCTGCATTTCTGCAAAATGCATCAAAAATGCATTAGTGTGAATGGAGCCTAAGGCTGGATTCACACCTATGCATTTTTAGTGCTTTTTGCATTTTACAGATTTGCACTGTAGAACATGTTTTATAGGAAACGGACGTAGATAAGGGGGGTGTTTGGGGTGTTCAGACCCCCCCCCCCCCCAGAGCATCCTGCCAAAAATAAAAAGTGTCTCTGCCCTGCCGCCTCTCAAGGCGCCAGCACCGCAACAACAAACAGCGGAGCACAGCAGATAGTATTGTGGGCAAAGTGGATGCAGCAAGTCGGGTGTAAGGCACACAGGCACTTACGTCACGCTGTTATGACCAGGCTATGCTGGGTTACCCCTGGCGGACAGATCATAGACACAGTGGGAGTGGGTGCGTCCCACCTACCATGCCTGACTGTCTCTACACTCTGTACTTCCCGCCTTGGACTTCAGAGGAGAATGGAGCGGACAATGTGCAAGGTAGCAGTACTGCTGCTAAGGAGCTGAGCCTCCCTCTTTCCTTTTCAACTTGCTTGCTGTCTGAGAAATGGTCATCACAGACCACTTACCACCACTGCTGTGCTGCCATTGAGGTAAGTGAGCCTGTGGCAACTGGCAAAATTATTCACTAAACACTGGATTCGTGTGTTACCATTTTCCACTGCTTGGTTGGTACTGACAGTCCAGCCTGGCTCTGTCAGCTATGTTGTGGTGCTGACTGCAGAGCCAAAGGGCTGAGGGGTTACCAGGCACAACAACATTGCTGCCAGAGCCAGGCTGGACTGTTTGCTGCCCTCGGTGCCCTGGCCCTTTTTTAATTGTGTTGAAAAGGCAATAATAAGCCCCAGTCAGGGCCGGCTCTACCAGTAGGCGGAGTAGGCGGCCGCCTAGGGCGCACTGTCGCCTAGGGGCGCCTGGCCACTGTTGATCTGTCACTGACTGCTCTGCATTGATTCATGTAAAAAGTGACACTGTCTGACTGAGATAATGAGATTGTATTATCACATGCCATTTGCAGATGTATATAAAAATAGTGACTGATCTGCCAAATGAGCCCATGAGGCTGTATTTGGCGAGCACAGGTGAAGCTGTATTTGATGGGCAAAGGTGAAGCTGTATTTGATGGGTGCTGGTGAGGCTGCATTTGATTGGCGCTGATCAGGCTGGGCAGGGGAAAGGGGTGGAGTCAGGGGTGGAGCCAGGGGGGCGGCAAAATGAGGTTTCGCCTAGGGTGTCAAAAATCCTTGCACCAGCTCTGGCCCCAGTTCACACTAGGATGTGGTGCAGAAAACCTGCAATGCATCTCCCGCTGTCTTTAACGTGGGGCAAAAGGGGCAGCTGCCCTGGGCCCAGCCCCAGTCATTGTTGTGGGGCACAAAGCAGCTGCCTCTTGCACCTGCACTGCCCGTAAAATACTACTGGGGTGGAGTTGGGCTACAGCTGTGCGGCTTGGTTCCCGGCTTGGTGCTCCGTCAGCTCTTCCAATTCCCAACCAACCACTGCCTGACCTGCCATCACGTGACCTCTACATCCCCTAACAGCCAATCACTCCACCCCCTAACAACCAGACCTGCGATCAGTGGGAAGGAGAGGTAGGGACGGCTACTCCCTCTTCTGTACAGTCCATGCTGAAAGTCTGGGACCTGTCCTCATTGTCGGGGTCACACAGTAAGTAAATGACATGTGTGGTGTGTGGGGACACTGATAGCACCTGTTATGGTGATCAGGAAGGACCATTGTGAGTGTTCAGCAAACAATGTACAGGGATAGGAGATCAGACAGTACATGGATGGTCTCTGACCATCTCCTGTAGAACAACTGCAGTCTCTGACCATCTCCTCCAGTTTGTCTGCAGTCTTTGACCATCTCCTGTGGTACGTCTGCAGTCACTGACCATCTCCTCTAGTACGCCTACAGTCTCTGACCATCTCCTGTATGCCTGCAGTCTCTAACCATCTCCTGTAGTATGTCTGCAGTCTCTGAACATCTCTTGTACACCTGCAGTCTCTGACCATCTTTTGTAGTACGCCTGCAGTCTCTAACCATCTCTTCTACGCCTGCATTCTCTGACCATCTCCTGTAGTATGTCTGCAGTCTCTGACCCTCTCATGTACTTTGACTGCAGTCTCTGACCATCTCTTGTACGCCTGCAGTCTCTGACCATCTCACATAGTATGTCTGTCAGTAAATGATATGCACAACCCTTTGGTGTGTCGGGGGTTGCAGTTGGGGCCCTGAAAACCTCATCAGTTGACAATCACTGGGATGCAGTCTTAAACCAAGCTATACATCCACACAATAAATGGAGTGTATGAGAGTCAGAACAAGCTGTTATGGTTTAAAGTAGACCTTTCACCATGAAGGTCTCTTTCACACACACTGCAGTCCCAACTTTCATAGCTGTGCGTGCTCTGCTCATTGCTAATAACACGTTCTAGGAGTTTTCTGTCTATTGGTGAGTCCCCCACCTCCCCAGTCCATGGTGTACAAGTAGTGAGATGATGTGCTGTAACATCCAGCAACCAATCAGTGAGAGGTAATGATGTGCTGTAACCTCCAGCAACCAATTAGTAAGCAGCCATGATGTGAATGGGGGGGGGGGGGGTTGCCTGCCCAAGATACGATGATACAAAATGACCATTGGAAATGCGTTTCTAAAATTGGTCCATGCACGACTTTGGTGTAATGCAGTGCAATCTAAGCCCATTCAAACTGAGTAAGCTCAAATCGCACTGCACTGAATTGCATGTAAATTGCACAGAAATGTGATGAAGTTCCTGCGTGAACCAAGGCTAAGGGTAGTTCACACCTATGCATGTGGTGTGGTGGTGTGGCCTGTGTGTGTGGGAATGGGCTGCTGTCCCTGCGGGTTTCTAAAAACATAGCTGCAGAGAAAACACATTTTAAATAAAAAAAAAAACATTTTAAATTAATTTAAAGCTGCTTGCTACAGGGGCACACAGTGCACAGTGCTATCTGCGTTTTTTTACCGCGATTTTGCAGCGATTTGCGTTTTGCATTTTGTTATTTTTAATATTTTTTATAATTTTTTTTTTGGGAAACTTTTGTTGCTAGGCAGATTTAAAACGCAAAACCAAAATTGTGGCAAAATCGTGGTAAAAACGCATAACTTGCATTTTTCTTGCATGCGCATTGAAGTCTATTACATGCAAAACGCTGCTTTTTGCATGAAACAAAGGCCCCAACCCTTTCCAAAAACGCAGAGGCACAAAAAAGCATTGACGTGAACATGTTCCATAGGAACCCTTTTTAAAAAAAATTCCCTGCATTTCTGCAAAATGCAAAATGCATCAAAAAACGCCCTAATGTGAATAGAGCCTAAGGCTGGATTCACACCTATGCATTTTTAGTGCTTTTTGCATTTTGCAGATTTGCATTAGGCTCCATTCACACTAGTGCGTTTTTTGATGCATTTTGCAGAAATGCAGGGAATTTTTTTTAACATGGGTTTCTATGGAACATGTTCACATCAATGCATTTTTGTGCCTCTGCGTTTTTGGAAAGGGTCGGGACTTTTTTTCATGCAAAAAGCAGAGTTTTGCATGTAATAGACTTCAATGGGCAAGCATGAAAAATGCAAGTGCTGCATTAAAATAAAACACTGCAAGTGCTGCATTTTTTTAACGCGTTTTTGCCCGGTTTTGCGTTTTACATCTGCCTAGCAACTAAATTTTCCCAAAAAATTATAAATAAATTAAATATAAAAAACGCAGAGCGGTAAAAAAATGTGGAAAGCACAACAAAAAGCAGTGAAAAAACGCTGAAAAGCAACATGCATTGATGTGAATCGAGCCTTAGGCCCCTTTCACACGAGCGGAGACCGTTTTGATGGGCTCTGCTGCTCAGCGGGGATCCATCCATTTATCCCCGCTGAGCCGGCGGATGACAGGACAGTCTCTGCACTTTGTGCAGAGACTGATCTGTCACAGCTTCATTCTCCTCTATGGAGGATCGGATGAACAAGGACCGTCTGTCTGTGTTCATCCGATCCGATCCGTCAGGCGGATGGAAAATAGGGTTTCCATCTGTCAGTTTTTGGCGGATCGGAGCGGATCGGGTGTCAGCGGACATGTCACCGCTGACATCCGTCGCTTCATAGAGAATAATGGAGTGTCCGTTCGTGTCCGCCTGAAAAACTGACAGGCAGACGCGAATGATCCGTGCATGTGAAAGAGCCCTAACAGTCCATGTAACTAGGTTTCCTATGGAACACGTTCTGTAGAGCAAATCAGCAAAATGCAAACAGCACTAAAAATACATAGATGTGAATCCAGCCTTCCTTTCACACATGCGGACCGTTCATTTCATCCGTTCAGTCACATCAAAACAGATTATTAGCGGTCAGATTTTCATCCGTTTTTTCATCCGTGGTCATCAGTTTTTTTTTTACATCCACTACCAATGCAAAAATGGATGAAAAACCGCTCGTCGGTTTACATCCGTTTTTCGTCTGATCTGATTTTTTGACGGATGAAAAATAGGGCTTTCACCCGTTCAGAAAAACGGATGTGGACGGAAGCGGATGAAAACGGATGGAAATAGATGATCATCCGTTGTCATCCGTTTTTCCATAGAGATGCATTGAACGTCAATGGATGGATGAAAAACGGACAAAGGAAACAACAGCATTGGAGGTTGTATAAGGTAATAAGGTAATAACTAATGCACCGCAAGTGGCAGCGATAAGAAAGAAAGATTTATTTATAGCCTGACAAAAGCTCCCTGGTTTCTGCTTAAAAATCAATATAATTAATGGAGGCGACTTAATGTCACTGTATATAAATATGAAGTTTTGGTTCTTAGTGTGCCTGCCAAGTATTTTTCTGTATTTGTGCATCTGTTAATAATAATTAATGGCCGCTTATCTAACAAATGATCACTAGTAAAAGGATGTCCATGGACATCTAGCAGGCAGAGGGGATAATGGCAGCAGGAGAGGCTTGGCTATGCTTTTAGTGCAGACACTGCAACCTTGGAAGATGCTGTGCCTGCATCCAGTGCACAATCCTACAGTGTAGGCTGCAGATATCCCCCCACCGCAGCAATGAACAGCCAGGCCTGCAGCATCTGCAGAGGTTTGTCCCACAGAGAAGTTATTGACGCCATGTTGCCGCAGAGAGGGGGAGAGAAAACTCATTTGCATGCAGGCTGCCTCACTGCAGAACCCTGCAATGTGGAGGTGGAAAACTAACCACTCCAGGACAAATGAATGATTCAGGAAGTCCCAGGGATCCCTCTGTATCCTGAAGACACTGACTACACACGCCACACATTTCGCTGTATCAGATGGCAGGCGTCCAATGCTGACGCGTTCAATGTGAGATTTCTGCATGCATTAATAAAGCTGGAAAGGACTCATTAGGTTTCCTTACACAGAAGCATGCTAATCTGTTAAAGGGGTAGTCCACTCTACATGTAGACAGTAGGAAATCTGTATTTCTAAAACAAGGGGCAGGTTTTGGCCTCAATTCACAGAGCTGTAGCACAAGGACAGGGCTTTCTATGTTTAGACTGAAATTTTCAAACCTCACGTGACCCAGCTGAAAATAATTGCCATGTCACATGTAGGGTTGCCACATCATCCCTTTAATCCAGGGCACACATTAATTACACAGGTTCTGCGGCTGATTAAGGTGGCAATTAAACTCACTTGGTGCCTTAGCTGCATTAAATTAGCCACAGAACCTGTGTAATTCATATGTGTCCTGGATTAAAGGGATGATGTGGCAACCCTAGTCACATGTCATGGGGGGCAGTTATCAAGCACACGCATTGCAAACCAGGCTGCGTCTCCTTCAGCAGACCCTACACCAGGATTGCAGATCTCTTCCTCTGTATTGGGTGGTTATAAAATAATCAGTAAAAGATTTCTGATTGGTCAAAATCTGCTGCCTAATTTGGCTTGTTCGTTTACCTGCCAAACATTATAAAGCTCCTAACCCTTTCACTGCCAGAGATGTTTTTTCCTTTTGTACTCACATGTTTATATGCACATTTTAGACCGAAAGATGAGCTAGAAACCCTCAAATATTCTGAAAGCAGAGACCCTGAAGAATACAATGTCATTTTTTTTTTTAGCACATATGTTTATTAAAGTCTTTGTTAACCCAAAAAAAAATATATATATAGAGATCCTGGTCCCTTAAAGCGATTGACTACCCGGAAAAAATAAAATAAAAATAAAATAAAAACCTGCAAGACAATAGCATAATGAACTAGTATGCACCGCATACTAGCTCATTATGAAATACTCACCTTGAAATGAAGTTCCAACTGGGCTGCTCGGTCCCCTCTGAGGGAGCGGACATCTTCCCTCGGATCTTGCTTCCGGGTACGCGGCCCCGGACAGTCACAGTGCCGGAGCCGCATACCCGGAAACAAGATCCAAGGGAAGATGTCCGCTCCCTCAGAGGGGACTGAGCAGCCCGGTTGGATCTTCGTTTCAAGGTGCATGCGCGCGGGACCCGTCTTTCCAGCAAGGTCCGGAACTACTGCCGGCCTTTGCCGGGACATACACGGCGCATGCGCCGTAATGTCGCAGTGGATTAGAGAGGGAATATGGACATACACGGTGCATGCGCCGTAACGCCGCAGCGGATTAGAGAGGGAATATCTTCTAAACCATACAGGTTTAGATGATATTCATTTTACCTACAGGTAAGCCTTATTATAGGCTTACCTGTAGGTAAAAGTAAACAAAATGGGTAGACAACCGCTTTAAAGAAGAATAAACAGCACAGTGCTTTTTCTGTTAATCTGCCTCCTCTAAACTGTAAAAAAAACCCTGAACCTGATATGTCCAGTATCCCCCTCTCTGCATCAGTGGAGGCTCGTGCATAAGGGCTGTGGGGCTCCGCCCCACCAAAAAAATAAGTAAGAAATAACAATAAAAATTAACTATAATTATTAACCAACAGCAGCACAGCTAGATAGAAACTAGAAAGAAAAAAAACCTTTGGAATCTCTCTCTAGCTGTGCTTCTGTTGCTAATTGCTGGAATAGACAGATTAGATAAGAAAGAGAAGTGTAATCTGCCTAGTAACAGGGCAAACGTCCCAAATCTCACTAAAAAACGCTATCTAGAACACAGTAAAATGAATTCTCCACCATCATTGGCTGCTTTCCAACATTGCATTCTGAGTATAGGAGGTTTTTAGGACGTCTGAATCTGCAGACCTTAAACTGCCTAGTCCATTTGGTCTCTGCCTGGGGGGGAGCCAAGATTTTCTCTGCTTGCAGTTACACATTCTAGCCTGCTGTCTAGTCATGTCCCCCCTCCACAAGTCACACTCCGACACTTAGTCTCTACCTCCAGCAGTGCTTCCTCTCTCCACAGGGACCCTTCCCCCACCCACCATCCTGCACAGAGCAGAGGGAGAGGACATGGAGGAGCCTGCAAGGTCAGATCTCACACATGACAGTGAGCTCCCAGCAATACACAGGCAGTGATTAGTCTGCATCCATAGATAACAGATAAGGCTGACACAGGTCTTTTCCAAAGCTCAGCAGTAGGATAAGAACTCTGAGCTGGCATGTAAGTCACAGGGAGTTCTCAGGGATACACAGGCAGTAATCTGCAATCAGTCTGCTGACATTGGGGAACCACAGAGCTCAGCAGCACCGCACACCCTCAGCTCTTCATGCTTTACTGTTTAACAGGCAGCTTTTATCAACACAACAACAACTCCTGGTCACTTCTTCATCTCTGCATTCAGTGCAATGTTGGCAATGATTCATGACTTGGGCGGCACAGTGGTGTAGTGGATAGCACTGTCGCCTAGCAGCAAAAGGGTCGCTGGTTCGAATCCCGACCACAACACTACCTGCCTGGAGTTTGCATGTTCTCCCTGTGCCTGCGTGGGTTTCCTCCGGGTACTCCGGTTTCCTCCCACACTCCAAAGACATGCTGGTAGGTAAATTAGATCCTGTCTAAATTGACCCTACTATGTGTATGAATGTAAGTTAGGGACCTTAGATTGTAAGCTCCTTGAGGGTAGAGACTGATGTGAATGTATAAGTAAAGCGCTGCGTAAATTGACAGCGCTATATAAGTACAGAATTAAGACTGACAGCTGAGTTATACTGTACATTGTGTACAGAGTGGGTGGAGCCTATAAGGGGTGTGGCTTCTAAGAAGTGGGATGGGGCAAAAAGGAAGGGCAGGGTCTGGCGCCCCACCATCTTAAAACTTCACCAGCCGCCACTGCTCTGCATAGACAACAAAACCAGGGCTTCTGCGCCCTGACCACCGTTGTCTGTAACGTCAGCAGCTCTGCTCTAATCTCTCCCTCATTCCCTCCTCCCAGCCTGTCAGCTCCTTTCTGCATGTGTCTCCGATTCGCTAATATTAATAATATTAATGTACACTGCCAGCCCCTCCACTTTATTAATGCAGAGTACTCTGTAAATATTTTATATAACTGGCATTGTATATCATTCTTTTGAGCTGTCTTTAGGCTGGTCATGTGACTCGTGGCCGCTTCTCAGCTCCGAGACCAGGCATCTGCAGGAGAGACTGAGAGGGCCATGTGATCATCACGACTGACGTCAGAGGGAGATCCTGGCCCCTCCTACAGATGTCATCCATCGGAGCTGAGAAGCGCCCACGAGTCACAGGACCGGCCTGAAGACAGCACTAAATATTTACACCGCTCATTTTTATAAAATATTTACAGTGTGCTCTGCATTAATAAAGTGGAGAGGCTGGCAGTGAATGTTAATGGGTTAACAACCACTTTAAAACCATGTTTGCAGTTAAAAAAGACTAGTTAATTTTTGTGAACACAAACACAAAACATTAGACTCTAGTAAACTCTGTGCTAATGTAATCAACAAAACATCAAAGGAATATAAAAAATGTATATGAACAAAAAAAATGTGTAACCAATATCATAGTCAAGATAACTGCTTCCACTAGTATCCACAGACAGATACTACAAACATATATACATAGATAAATGTGTAGCGCTATTCCTTTAAGAATAGTAAATACAATACACATACAATAGTGAATGCAATGCAAACAAAGTAAGTGCAAAATTGAAACACAGGGGTTGATTTACTAAAGGGAAAAAGACTGTGCACTTTTCAAAGTGCAGTTGCCCTCTGCAAGTGCAGCTGCTCCAGAGCTCAGTAAATGTGCAAAAACTCTGCTGACTTCCATCATCCAATCATGTGGAAGCAAAAATGTTGTTTTTTTCATTTTCCTTGCACATGATTGGGTATTCTTTGCCAAGTGAAGCATTACCTCATTTACTAAGCTCTGGAGCAACTGCACTTGCAGAGGGCAACTGCACTTTGCAAAGTGCACAGTCGTTTTGCCTTTAGTAAATAAACCCCACAGTCTCACTGATTGTGAAATATTATGTAAAAGTCCACTAAAATTATATAGTGTGTAATATTGATTTCTTGTGACCACTTAAATTCTCCAAACCCATCGGGGACACTCCACTAAATATACGCCCCCTATCTAATCCAGAGACCCCTTATTATGGAGATCAGAAACACTATCTCAGTGGTTCTCAACTCCGGTCCTCAGGACCCACCAACAGGCCAGATTTTAAGTATTACCTTGGGGAGATGCAGACTAGAATACTGCAATCACTGAGCAGCAAATGATATCACCTGTGATGTATTTCAGTTATCCTGCAAACCTGGCCTGTTGGGGGGTCCCGAGGACCGGAGTTGAGAACCACTGCTCTATCGTAACATTAAACAGATGGTAGCCAGCAAAGGAATAAGAAAATCGCTCCAACATCCCCAGGTTATCCCTCTTCATTTCAGGGACTACTCATGTTATAGGTATCTCAAAGAAAAGATCATACATAGCGTAACCCTGTAAAATTAACCCCAATTTATTGTAAACATAATGTACTCACAAATCAGCAGAAGAAATAAAGCTCATCACATTCCGCTATATAACATGCACGCATAGTGATGTCAAATCACCTGCCCCGCCCTACGCACCTTTCGTCAGAAATGTCATCTTCAGGGGAAAGAGGAACACCTTCCTGTTCTATGCCAAGTGGAAAGCCTGCCATTGTATGGTAAATTGGCACAGCAGTACTGTACTTTTCCTTTATCTCCTTCCCCTTTTTTATATGCTGTTTGTTTTTTGCACAGTACAATGCCACTTTACTGACTTCCAACTAGCACGGTGTAGGTCCTCAGGCTTTCCCTGAAAGTCTTTGGGGGGAAGGCACATGGCCTTTTGTTCAGGTTCTCCCCCTCACCTCACCTAGTACTTGGGTAGACCTTGATTCAGCAGGTCTCCCAAAGAATGAGGTCTGCCTGGTTCCTACTGGGTGGACCACAAGTACCTCAGTCCCCGTCAGGAGTCTTGCACCCAAGGGGCTCAGGTGTTTTTGCATGTTTGCACAGCGCATTGGCATTTTAAACTTGCCATACATAAATCACTTTTTTGCATTCAAACAGCAGGTTGAATGAAAAAGAGTGACCTGATTCCCCCATCCACACCTTCAAGCTGGATGAAGGAATAATTTTCGCTGTGCTATAGTGTTCCACTGTCAGAATACACCGATCAGTGCTCCCAGCTATAACCAGCAGCATTGATTGTTCGGGAAAAACTTGACAGGCTGGTTCTATAGAAGTCGATTGGTAGATTGACTTCTGTACTATAAGCCTACTCATACATGGATCAAAATTTGGCTGGTCCCTACTGAACTTCAATCCATGTACGGCCGTCCTGAGGCTGCCCTTTCTCACTCTGATTAGTAGGGTGTAAGTCCTTGGGCTTGCCCTGAAAGCGTTAGATGGAAGGCATGTGGCCTTTTGGTCAGGTTCTCCCCCTCCCATGCTCCACCTAGCACTTGAAAGGGGTATGCCTGGTTTCAGCCCCATTCTCGGTCAGGAGTCTGGCGCCCTGGGGGAACAAGTGTTTTTTGCACCATTGAACAACATGATGGCACTTTACACCATCTACACATTTGAGGTGGATGGGGGAATCAATCCAGCTGTGCAATTGTGTTCTGACTCTCCAATATCAGAATAATTTGATCAGTGCTGCCAGCTATAGCTTGTATAATACCTGGGTAGACTTTGCTTTGGCAGGTCTCCCAAAGAAAGGGGTCAGCCAGGTGGATCACAAGTACCCCAGTCCCCATCAGGAGTCTTGCACCCGGGAGGATCAGGGCCAGGGCCCTTTCTCTTATGTGTACACCCTGTGCACTTTTTTATGTTCTCATTTTTTTATTTGCACCTGGAGTTAGTTTTGAGTGTGTGTACAGCGGAGCTTAAAAAAATATGGCAGGATAAGGCTTCTCTGCCTTTTGGCTAAGATCAAGTGTAGTATCTGTTCTTATCAGTCTTTTGGAAGAAGAAAGATGGTGTCTCTAAAGCAGACCATAAATGAGTCATTTTTTTTTAATTTGACCAATGGGTTGAACGAAAAAAAACTGACTTGATTCCCAGAATATCCTCCCTGCTGAGCCTTTGCGTTCTGACAGTGGGGAGACATTCCCACTGTCAAAATACACTGATCAGCACTGCCGGCGCTAATTGAACAGGGAAAATCCAGCAGCCTGGTTGTACAGAAGTCAATCGGTAGATTAACTTCTTGACAACCAACCTGCCCATACTGGCCGAATGTTGACCAATGTATGGCCGGCTTTAGAATGGACGGGCCTCTGGTTAGTATTTTCCTGAAGTAATAAGGTGGGTACAGGGCAAGGATCCTTTTCCTTCTGAGTTGAACCTGGCCTGGTGCACTCTGATAAAGACACCTGACATAAGGAGGCGCTTTGATGGGGAAACCTGCTGTAAGGTGGGTATCTCTGATGGGGACAGCTGATGTAAGGGAGGAGTTTAATGGGGCAGCTGATGTAAGGGGGACTTTGATGGGGACATCTGACATAAGGGGGGACTCTGAAGGGGATAGCTGATGAAAGGGGGGCTCTGATGAGGACACCAGACCAAAGGGAGGACTCTGATGGGGACAGCTGATGCAGGGGGCTCTGATGGGAACACCTGATATAAAAGGGGACTTTAATGGGGGCACCATACGTAAGCAGGGACACTGATGGGGACAATGGAAGATGTAAGGGAGGCTCTGATGGGGACACCTGACGTAAGGGGGGACTCTGATGGGGATGGCTGATGTAAGGGAGGCCCTGATGGGGACACCTGACGTAAAGGGGATTCTGATAGGGACAGCTGATGCCAGGGGGCTCTGATAGGGACACCTGACATAAGGGGGGACTCTGATGGGGAAACCTGAGGTAAAGGGGAGTCTGATGGGGACAGCTGTCCTCATCAAAACGTAGAATTTCTGTGTAATACCGGTAAATTGAGGAAGTGGTATATTTTAGCCACAAAAAGTGTCTTTAGTGTAATAAATAAACCTGATGTTTGTTTTAAATATGATAATTCTGACCCATTCATAGGTAGTAGCACAGTTTACTACCTGTCCCTCTGCACTTGGGAACTCAGCAGACTTTTTATTTTTTACAAACAAGATATGTTCCAATACACGTCAGCAGGGCAGAGGATAGGGTCAGCAATTTGTAGGGCAGTGTACAGAAGCCATTCGTTTGTAGGGCAGTGTACAGAAGCCATTTGTTTGTAGGGCAGTGTACAGAGGTCAGCAGGGCAGAGGACAGAGGATCAGTAGGGCAAAAGATGGGAGGTCAACACAGGAGTGTACAGGACAGGGGTCAGTAGGGCAGCAGACAAGGGTCAGTAGGGCGGAGGACAGGGTTCAGCAGGGCAGAGAGTGTGTACTATTGTACACACTTGTCATGGTTCCGTGTACATTGATCCAGCCCTGGGTTTTACCTCCTGTTCAAGCTGCTCAGGTTCCTCCCAATCAGTCCCGAATCTAGGTATTATTAAAGCGAAGTTCCACCCTAGTGAAAGTCAACAGCTACAAAAAGTGTAGCTGCTGACTTTTAATAATCAGACACTCACCTGTCCCAGGCTCCAGCGATACAGCCACCTGCAGCGCCGCTCTTCTCCCCCCTCCTCTGTATGGCACCGGCATCACAAGTGTGGGCACCCGGCTTTGGCTTCAAATTCGGGCACGCACTGCTCATTTGCGAATCGCGCTGTGCTCTGTGAATGGCCGGCGTATCTTCTGGAGCCTGTGACGTGCCCCAGAAGATCGCCGAGAAGGAGGGGGGAGAGGAACTAATAAATATTAGCCCTCCGCAGGTAGAGGGGAACCAAAACACCAGGGATGGTGTTGTGCAAAAGAACAAACAAAAAGATTCCTCTTAATCCAGCGCTGGGGGTGATGGCTACAGACCAGTTGAGGCATACCTCAGGGAAGTCATAAAAATGTCTATGCCACGGTTTGTGTAAAAAGATTTATTGTAAAGTCAAAGTATTCCAACAATGGAAAGGGTTAAAACATGGCTGACAGACAATCAAAACATCATGCTTGATATTGAACTTCAATCTCACCCAAACCTCGGCAGGCTGACTTGAGAATATCAAGGCCGAAGCTGGAGGCAACCAAAAGGTATATAGTTGCCAGATGTCGCATGGGCATCTACCCAAAGGAAGAGATGAGGCTGTTACCTGAATGCTGGATACACAGTGAGAGGCGCCCTGACGCCGCTTTGTGATTTTAAAGAGATTTTACAATTCGTCTTGGAAAAACGTTTTTATTGGATAAATAAACTAGTTTTTATATACTACACTATGGAATCCGTTTGTCTCTTCCCGCATGCTTAATTTTTGGAGTAAGGATCGCATTGAAGGAGTCTAAACGACCGGTGGGTCGTACTGTTTGGCCATACGGAAGGATTGCGATTGGAGAGAAAAACGCACCCTAATTGGAAGAGCAGAACCCGCAAAGAAACCTTGATGCGCACAGGTCCAAACCTGCTCAGGTGAGAGTTCTGTGAGCACTGACCCAGTTGAAGCACCTTAAGAAAGGAATCCTTTTTGGGGTTATTAACCACCCCCCTGCACAAAGAGGCTTCCCACACCAGTTTTGGAGCACGAATCGTTTTATGAACATTTGGAGCACAAGTCACTATTGATCACCTTAATCACTTGATTTGAAAAAGGACATTTTTTACTTGATACTTTTCACTTGATACTTTTGCACTCGTTATAATTTCTTATTTTATTGATTATATTGCACTACCACAGGCATTTATATTTTATTTTATTTTAATTTTAATTGTGTAACATTTTAATACTTTATCATCACGTCATTTTATATACTAGGTCTGTGTTTTATGGTTACAAGTATTTATATGCGTGTCTAATATTGCCAGATTAAGACAGTAAGGCTGGGTTCACACTATCCGACAAAAAAACGGCCCGACTTTGATCCTACTTTGCTGTACGATTTGCGGTCCTACATGGGGTCAAAGTCGGACCGTTTGTCTGTGAACAGGGATCCGACTTTGATCCCGACAATGCCAGGCACTTTGTGCTCTGGGGATCTTGAAGGGGAACTCCACGCCAAATTTAAAAAAAAAATGGCATGGGGTCCCCCTCCAGGAGCATACCAGGCCCTTTGGTCTGGTACAGTTTTTAAGGGGAAACCCCACGCCGAAAAACCAGCGTGGGGGTCCCCCCAAAATCCATACCAGACCCTTATCCGAGCACGCAACCCGGCAGGCCAGGAAAGGGGGTGGGGACGAGCGAGCGGCCCCCTCCCTCCTGGACCATACCAGGCCGCGTGCCCTCAACATGGGGAGTATGGGTGCTTTGGGGCAGGGGGGGCTCTGCGCCCCCCACCCCAAAGCACCTTGTCCCCATGTTGATGAGGACAAGGGCCTCTTCCCGACAACCCTGGCCGGTGGTTGTCGGGGTCTGCGGGCGGGGAGTCATCGGAATCTGGAAGCCCCCTTTAACAAGGGGGCCCCCAGATGCCGGCCCCCCACCCTATGTAAATGAGTATGGGGTACATCGTACCCCTACCCATTTACCTGGGAAGAAATATGTACACAAAAAAACCACACAGCTTTTTAAAATATTTTATTAAATCTGCTCCGGCGTCTTCTCCCCTCTCCGGTGTCTTCTTTTCTTCAGCTCTTTTGCGGGGTCTTTCATCTATAAAGAAGGGTCCATTTACCCATCCCCATGCTACATGGGGTATGAGTAAATGTATCCCACCCCCCGGCCGTAGACCCCCGGGGGAACAATTTCCCCCGAAGGTCTAAGGCTACTGAGGGGCGGGCGTCTGGGGCTGTTGGTGGCCGGTCCCAACAGCCCTTCTCCGGGAACAGGAGTAGTTGTACCCCTGTTCCACGAAACCCCACCCCCCGCGTCTCGGGGGGGACGGGGTTTCGTGGGTATGAGGGGTACAACTCCCGTGCGCCGGACCATACCAGGTCCTC
>BLSH010248765.1:418932-436245 GCA_018402905.1 Glandirana rugosa | reverse complement strand
AGTGTCTGTCCGTGGGCTCCACCCGTTTGCAGTGTGGCTAATTGGCTGGCGGAGAGCGTACGCCAGCGAAGTGGCGAAAAGAGTTCCGTGTCGGTGACACTCAAGTCGGTTTTGAGACAAAACAAGAGGGTGTGTGTCAAAAGGGCGTGTGGAAGAGGGGAAAAGGACAGAGTGGGATACAGAAATTCAAGAATGAGGAAAGAGGTACAGGAACGAAATGACAGGCATAGATAGAGCCGACGGTGTTCAACGGTCATAGAACACTGTATAGTGGAAATTTAGAAAACTCAAGAAAGTGCGTGGCACCCAAGGTGAGCCAGGAGGTGACTGGCCAGGTAATTGATAGCTCGGGTGCCTGTCTGTGATGGGCACAAACGTGTGGACTAGAGCCCCAGGGCATGCTGGGGCAAGCAGCTGGAGTCTGGTACAGCCTATGTAGGAATGTTTCGGTCTGTAGATTTATGACGCATGCTCGGTCTGCTTAACTATTGCACTGTCAGCAAGTTGATGTTCAGCGACCTTGTCTGTGAGGTGGAGAGTCGGTCTCCGAAAAGAGAGTGTAATGCATAGACATATGTGACAGTAACTAACGCCCAACCTTAGTATGACAAATGGTGAATGTAAAATCGAAGATTTAGTGACAGAGTGCTGCAGAATTTGTGACAGAAAAGACTCGTGAACTACACCTGACTAACGCTCTATCATAAAGGACCTGGTATGGATCGAACCTGTAGTAGGGGTGACATGAGTGAAAAATGTATATATCTTTATTTTCCTACACGGGCTGTCCCACCCTTGTTATGCGGGTGGCCCTGATGAAGAAACGATCCCTACGTTGGGAGGTTTTTTTTTTTTTTTTTTTGGGGAAAACGTCCAACCTGATGCAGGATGGGACTTGAAACTCGACTGATCTAAGGAGAAATGACAGAGAAAACGATGAGTGGCCCGTATGTTAATGCCACTTGAGACGAGTGGCCGATTGAGTGCCACTAAAATGATGTGTGGCTGATTGTGTGCCACTGAGAATGTGCTTGTAATGGGGTTGTATTTGTCCTTGCTCAAAGTGATTGGTGATGCGTGCTCGCAGTGTTTGCGAGGAGTTTATGTAAATGTTTGCAGTGATTTGCAAGGTTTAGTTTATGCATGTTTGCAGCAATTGCGAGGAATTTATGTAAATATACATATGCAGCGATTGAAAGGAGTTTTAGACAGTGAGTGTTCGCAGTGATTGCGAGGGGTTTGCAATGATGCGTGCTCGCAGCGTTTGCAAGGAGTACAAAATACGTGTTTGCAGCGATTGCAAGAAGTTCAAGTTTGAAATGCATGCTTGCAGCATTGTGAGGAGTGTCAAAAGCGTGCTGGCAGCGATTTGCAAGATGTTTAGTTAAGCATACTTGCAATGTTTGTAAGAAGTTGTGTTTGTACATGCTGACAGACCGCAAGGGTTTGTATAGTTAAGTGATCACAGCATTTGCTAGGGGCTTAAATGGCAAGATGTGCTTGCAGCGTTAGAAATGCCTGCTTGCTGTAATGTATGGAGTAACACGTACCTGTGCTTGCAGCGTTTGCAAGACATGGTGCTCGAATGCATGTTTGCTGCGATTAGAAAGGGACTTGTGCGTGGGGGAAAGCATGTCGCTGGAAGTGTGTTTTTTTTTGGTTATCCCCCCCAAGGTGTTGTTCGTTCTGTGCTTGCAGTGATCTCCAGATGTAGTGCAAACAAAGGCGTGATTGCAAGAGCCTGTACTGATAAATTTGCAGCGATTGCAAAATTGACCTATGGATAGGTGAAGCATGAAGATAGTAAAAATGGAAAGGGGGTATATTGTGGCCGAACTAACCGCAACTGTGCTTGGCGTGGAACTTGAACCGATGCCATAGATTGATATGAATCGGTAGTAAGGAAGAGACACAAACCGATGCGAATCGGTAGTGGGCTTTAGCAAAATGTGGGTCAACTTAAATTGCATGTGAACTGATTCGCTTGATGCAAATCCGTGGTAGGAAAGAACATGAGCCAATGCAAATCGATAGATAAATTGATGATAATTAGCGGCATGACACAAACCAATTCGAATCGGCAGAACTGAACTGACAAACTGATGCGACTCGGTAGTGGAACGACATGAACCAACATGAATCGGTAGTAGGAAGTGACATGAATTGATGCGACTCAGTGGTAGGAACTAACATGAACCGATGCGACTCAGTAGTGGAACGACATGAACCAACATGAGTCAGTAGTAGGAAGTGACATAAATTGATGCGACTCGGTGGTAGGAACTGACATGAACAGATGCGACTTAATAGTGGAGTGACATGAACCAACGTGCGTCAGCAATAGGAACTGACATGAACCAATGTGAATTGGTAGTAAGGAATGATGTGCGATTTGGTAGGTGGGGGGTGGGGAGGGGAACAGTATGAACTGATGCGAGTCAGTAGGAAGGGTAACCGACCAGGAAGATAACATGGAACGGGTAAACAACATGACTGGTATAAATCAGTAACTAGGTACATGTTGGACTGTGGTAAGTATCTGACATGGATCGTTTTGTGGGGTAGGACATGCACTGATGCAAAAACGGTAGTCAGGAAAATGATCTGAACAGAGTAATGGCAAGAACCAATCGGAATCGGTTGAAGGGAAGGCATGCACCGATACGAATCGGTAGATAGGGTAATAAAAACGAAGAGAGTAAGTGACATGGTTCGATGCGACTTGGTGTGTGTGATGCATCCGATACGAACCATTGTGACTAGGCTTGAATCAGATTGTCGTGAGTATGCAATGGATTCGCTACAAATCGATTGTGAGGTGAATGGCATGATCGATACGAATTGGTTGTAGCATGCATGGAACGAATTTGATACGAGTTTGGTTGTGGAGTGTACGATGGCATCAACTGAACACACACCAACCACCCAACCCCCAAGGCTAATTGAGTGCAGCCAAGGCCCAGGTGGGTTTAACTACCACCTCAATCAGCCACAGAAGCTGTGCAAACAATACATGCTAATCACCCAATGGATGTGATGGCAACCCCCATAGACAGTGAATGCTGTGAGCAACAAAGCCTTCATCGAATGATATTGGATAACGGCTGACAGTGACTCAAGGCTTGGCTCTGCGAATGAATCATAAAATAGGCAGAGGGAACCATCAAATCTACCATGCCTGTGCCGTATGATGTTGGGACCGACAACAACTTGGAGGCAGCTAAGTACAAAAGGGGGATGCAGGATAGGAAACATTCCGAATTGTAACATAGCGTATGAAAAGAAAGGATTCGAATCCTACCTGCAACAGCGAGCGAGAACCGCCGACAAAGACCACAAACAGTAGCTGCAACACCCTGGTAATCAAATGCACAGATTCACAAACATGAAGTGAGCTGGGGAGAGCCGGCCCAGTGACATGTGCTATCATGCACTGGAACCGACAAAGAGCATGGAGAGTGAGGGTGCTTAAATACCCTCCGGGCTCCTCCCATAAATTCAGGCCAGCCCACTGGCCTTCCTACTTGTTGTACCAACTTCTCTGTACACACGATACAACGGTCGTATGAGCGCTTGTTGGTATGACCAAGTTTTCTAGTTTGCTCATACAACTGCCTTGTACGACCGTCGTATGTTCGGCTGTTCTAATCGCGCATACTAACGATCGATATCGCATACAACGGTCGTTAGTACGACCTGTTGTATACGATCGTCATCCTGTGTGTACAAGGCTTTAGTTGGACTTTTAAGGTGCTGAAAATTATATCTTTGAAAACCACCAATATGATAAAATATAATTTTATCTGTCTTTTTGCATCCAATATTGTAACAATGCTCCTTCAAGCACCAATAAGGAGACCTATCCAGTACCCCAAATGGCCGAGGTAGTCCCCTGGGCCGGTCTCTGTCCTCTTATTTTGCTGCGTGGAGGAATATTGTCACAACACTGTAATAGCTGTAAAACTCACAGAGAGAAGGCTGCTTGAAGATTTTAGATATTTATTTGGGATAATAATGGTGGTAATTAAGAGGGAGAGTCATGTTTTGTTTATTTACTATGCCTCTGTATCTGACATTTTTTTTTTTATAAATTAGGAACAGTTTTATCAGATGGCTTTTTAATATTCATTGTATAAATAAAAAAGTAGATTGTATCACACTGGGGGCTTTAAAATACAGGTATATAATTTTTTTAAGCACCTTAAAAGTTGCAATTCAGGTCCTCCTTTGTCCGGCTGGAACAGGGCGACTTGGCGACCCTATTGAGAGATCCTGAACTTTCTAAACCATTATCTCGGATCTACCAAGCGTTGATGCCTTCCATCCAGGTTGGCCTGGATGGTCTGCCTGAGCAGTGGTGGGCAGAGGTGCAGGAACTAGACACTGAAGATTGGGAGGATATGTGGGATGACCCACTACAACCATTAATTGCAACTCGGTATAAGGAGATACAATTTAAAATATTACATTATTAGACACCACAACACCTGCACCGAATATATCCCTCTTCCTCCACTGATTGCTGGAGATGCTCTGGTACTCCCGCAGGTTTTACACATATATTTTGGGAATACCCAATGATTCAAGACTACTGGCGAGAAGTGACCCAGTTTCTTCATGAATTAACTACCATACCCATTCCTATTACAATCAGTGTTTGTCTCCTCAGGTTAGTGCACTCGCTGGCCTTCTCTAAGGCCATGTGAACCCTGCTAGGTATCCTTTTATTCTATGCCAGAAAAGCCATAGTGCTTCGGTGGAAGTCGGCTAGTCCCCCACCTTGTCACTATGGAAACACATAGTTAACACAGTAATACCTTTGTACAAGGCAACATATTTATCTAGAGGATGCCCTAAGAAATATGAAAAAGTCTGGCATCTGTGGACAGATTCGGGTTCCACGGTTGATGACCAGGACTTGGTGAAGTAGACTTTTCTAATTCCCTGTATTATGTCTTGGGACTGGCTGTTCTTTGGGGCCAACACCAAGTTTCCTGGATTGAATAGGCAGCCTTAGACCTGTACATGAAAAATAGTATGACATTGTGGCAATTAGCATGCGTGGCCTGGGTGATTAGGGGGGTGAATGAATCTTACCAGTAAAATTACTCCTTGTTCATACCCTTCCTACAATGGACCTGAGCTGTGTTTGTTTAGAGTTTTAGAGTTTTTAGCGTTAATAGTAAGACTTTGTGCACCTATTAGCCGGGGTATGCCCCTATGGCTATGTTTTTTACATAGTCAAATATGTCCATTGTAAGTTTTGCGATCCCGTGGAACTATGATATTTTTACATGAAAGCATAAAGTTCAAATAAAGAAAATTAAAAAAAAAAAAAAAACACCTTAACAGTCCTGATAGTTGTGTATGACATTATTTCGAATTTTGGAACATAGGGTAAGACCTATCTACCAGCCCAGACTGTGCTATTGTAGTCATAAAATGAATTATAACAAACATGGCTCACCTAGCTTTGGGAAGACCACCTATGTCACAACTTTCTCATCAGTGGGAGTAAAGAAGTACGTTTCAATGGGCACTGCAATTGGTACTACACACTTCTATCTTTTGTGATCTTGCATCAGCAATTAAGAAGCCAATATCATAAAGTTCCCATGTGTACATACTGCCTAACATTGCAGGAGGGGGAATATTTTTCTAGAAGTTACTGCTTTGATTATTCATAGTTATTTAGTTACAGTATCTCACAAAAGTGAGTACATCACTCACATTTTTGTAAATATTTTATTCTATCTTTTTATGTGACAACACTGAAGAAATGACACTTTGCTACAATGTAAAGTAGTGAGTGTACAGCTTGTATAACAGTGTACATTTGCTGTCCCCTCAAAATAATTCAAGACACAGCCATTAATGTCTAAACCGCTGGCAAAAAAAAGTGAGTACATCCCTAAGTGAAAATGTCCAAATTGGGCCCAAAGTGTCAATATTTTCCAGTACTGCCTTAATCCCCTTGGGAATGGAGTTCACCAGAGCTTCACAGTTTGCCACTGGAGTCCCCAGTACCGGAAGCACTCATGCAGCCCCAGACCATGACACTCCCACCACCATGATTGACTGTAGGCAAAACACACTTGTCTTTGTACTCCTCATCTGGTTGCCACCACACATGATTGAAACCATCTGAAGCAAATACGTTTATCTTGGTCTCGTCAGATCACAGGACATAGTTCCAGTAATCCATGTTCTTAGTCTGCTTGTCTTCAGCAAACTGCAGGCTTTCTTGTGCATCATCTTTAGAAGAGGCTTCCTTCTGAGACGACAGCTATGCAGACCAATTTGATGCAGTGTGCGGCATATGGTCTGAGCACTGACACCCAAAGACAACCTCTGGATAGGGTGCTGAGCACATGCACTCAACTTCTTTGGTCGACCATGGCAAGGCCTGTCCTGAGTGGAACCTGTCCTGTTAAACCTCTGTATGGTCTTGGCCACCGTGCTGCAGCTCAGTTTCAGGGTCTTGGCAATCTTCTTATTGCCTAGGCCATCTTTATGTAGAACAACAATTTTTTTTTCAGATCCTCAGAGAGTTCTTTGCCATGAGGTGCCACGTTGAACTTCCAGTGACTAGTATGAGAGAGTGAGAGTGATAACACCAAATGTAACACACCTGCTCCCCAGTCACACCTGAGTCCTTGTAACAGTAACGAGTCACATGACACTGGGGAGAGAAAATGGCTAATTGGGCCCAATGTGGACATTTTCACTTAGGGGTGTACTCAGGCCTTTTTTTTTAGAGCAATCTACTGAGCAGGCCAGCAACACAAATCACTCACTAAATTAGCAGGAGAGTCAGCGCTCCACTGGCAGACAAATAGTCATTTAAAATACATAGAAAACATATGCGGGAGGGTGGTAAGCTTGATAGGAGAAAAGACATGTGCAGTCATCGGCAGCTCCTCAATGGATATGGGGTCCCCTCAAGACAGGCCTGATGAAAGAGGCGGGGCCTCAGAAACATGGTGCGGCCCGCCCCCCCACCTGTTCTACCAGCCTGTAGACACACTGACAGTGGTGTGTGTTAGAATTCCGGACACTCCTGGCGTGTGCTATTGCGGCTACTCACCAGTCCGTTGAGGCTGCTGCTCCATTTTACCAACTCTGTGTGCAGTATACAGCGTTTTTAGATGTAAGTGTTTTCATAATAAATCGGGGTTTATGTTTGACATATACTGATCTGGCGCCCTCCTTTATTGTTTACATGTACTGAGCTGCCCCCTTGTCCTCTGTGATGACCTTAAAGTGAATAACTCAACACCAAGTTCACTATATGGACCACTTATGTATTTATACATGTTGATCTTATCCCCCCTAATCTCCTCTCAAGAGAAAAGAAATTTGGTTCTCTAATCTTTCCTCATAGCTGAGCTCCTCCATGCCTCTTATCAGTTTGGTTGCCCTTCAGTGCACTTTCTCCAGTTCCCCGATATCCTTTTTGAGAACTGGTGCCCAAAACTGAACTGCATATTCCAGATGGGGTCTTACTAATGATTTCTACAGGGGCAAAATTATGTCTCTCTCTCTGGAGCCCATACATTTCTTAATACAAGGAAGGATTTTGCTCACTTTGGAAACCGCAGCTTGGCATTGCATGCCATTATTAAGCTTATGATATATCAAAACCCCCAGATCCTTCTCTGCTATGGATTCCCCCAGTTGTAAGTTGGAGACATCCTGTAAGGACGTTATTTCATTGCACTTCACTCCAGGAAGTTTGCTAGTCGGTGAGTGGACAATGATTAGGAGAGGCAGAAGGAAGAAACACATCTGAGATATTGGCATCCTTTTTACACATCTCCATGTTAACCTATGTGTTCTAATGGCCAGAATTTGCATAAACGTGCATGAACGCACGTGGAAAAATTTGTCTTTTTTACCACGTGTTTGCTTCTGCTAAACTCCTGTAGGAGAAAACAGTGTCAAATAAATACAGTGTACATGAAGCCTTAGAATTTCAAAGATGTAACAAGGGTGGTACATTAGATTTAAGTGAATGGAGGCCGGTATGGGTCATTTTTAATTCAGGATCCTTGTTGCAAAAAACAATAATACATAGCCTTCATTTTTTAATAGATTGGGGAATAATGATTAGGACCTCTGTTAAATCAGATTTTAAATAATGTATGTCCTTTTATTTCCCGTTCTGTCTGACACATACAACCTGGAAGTGTGGAGATCTATTTAAGTGGAACACAGACCGCAATAATAGCCTGACAAAGGAAGGAAGGAGAGAGAAGGGAAGACAAAATACTATTCCTTTTAACCCCTAATACTAACCTTAACCTCTAAAATCTTGCAACGACCTTAACATGCACTCAGGCTGTGTTCACACGCCCCTGTTCACTGTTTCAGGTCCGATTTCGGTCCAAATTTTTGCCTGAATTTGGACCTGAAACAGACCAGAAGACGCACAGGACCCCCATGCAATTCGTCCTGCAGCCACTCCGGAGATGTGTGAACCAGCTCCATAGACAGCAGGTCACAATCTCCTGACATGCGAATTGGATGCGAGCATCCAATTTGCAATAGTGTGAACCCAGCCTACACAGGGATGCACCTGCTGCGAGCCACAGTCTACAAGTATCAGCATTAAATTCATGCAGTACCATATACATCAGTTTCATAAGGACATGGGAGACTGTGAAAGGGTTGTTCAGCTACCTCTTATAATGGCTGATCACAGAAAGAAAAAGGAAGAATTGTTGTGTGTGGGTTTGGGAAGTGTTATATTAAAAACTGCAGATGGTGTCTTTAGCTATGGCTGACATGTGCTTTATCATTTAACCACAAGGTGGCACTAGCGTTCAGAGCCATGAGAAACAAGCTGTTATGGTGAGCCATACCCTTGACCTAGGATGGCCGCAGTTACCTGTTTAAGGAAAGAGTTATTTATGTAGCATAACCTTATACTTTATAAACACTGCCATAAAATGTCAGGAGGGTGCTTTTCGCAGTCTGCATTTTTTTTTTTATTGAGGGACGCTGCTTACATACATATTTATGTTAAGTGTGTTACAGTGCAAATTAAATACCCCATCTGCATTAAATACATTTATATTTTATTTACAAACTATGGAGAAGTCTGAGTTTATGTTCTACCTAAGACAAATAGGCTGTTGACTTTACAAGAAAAGTTTCACTTTGCAAGGGAATTTCCCATAGTTTATTGAAGTCGAAACTTTGCTGACTTCCATCATCCAGCCGACCAGTTGAGTGCAAGCAAAAATACATTTTTTAAATTTAAAAAAATGTGAAGTGTTTGGCGCTCACCCTTACTGAAACACTGCGCAATGGATATTCAAAAATATACAATTCTAAAAATAGATAACTAAAACATAATTGTAACGTGCAATCGTATATAAAAAATGTAGATATACAAACAATTCATATTGGTATACACATGATCAGTCCAAGAACAGAGAAATTCATGATTTCTTTCATCAGAAAGTTCATCAGATAAGCAGAGGATCCTTAAACCGTGCTCATAAAGTGACAAGGTGCAAAGAAATCCTTTTCTCAATGGAGTGCTTCACCACCACACGTGTGCCAGGGGTTTACACTCACCAGAACACAGATGTATCATAAGCCCAATATTTCAAATAGCTGTTAAGGGCCGGCAGGAGAAAGGATGATCCAAACATCCAAAGGGATCTGTACTGCTACTCCAATTTTCCTCTCCCCCGGTGAAGTGACGATATATTGGAAATATAATAAAAAGCCTTCATAGTGCAACACTATTTTATTAAAAAAATGAAGATAAAAACAAACAAGTGCAAACTCACATGGTTCGGTGCTTATAAGTCAGCAGTGACATTTCCAGTGTGGTTGCATGGGGCTAGCCTGTCACGATGCGGCGTGTGCTCCATCGCTTAGTATGTCAAAACCAAAGGACCAGATGTGACCTGGAATAGAGGCATGGCTCCAATGCATTTCGTGTTTGAAAAACGTGTCATCAGGAAGTAAAATTTTCTTTAAATGGGATTGGGTTGTCTTTGCAAAGTGAATTTTACCTTAATTCACTAAGCTAAGTGAAAATTCCCTTGGAAAGTGAGCTGCCTATATGCCTTTTGTAAATAAACTCTATTAGGGCTATTGATTGGCTTTCCTGCCCACTATTGGCTTTTTAAATAATTACCATCAAGGTCACTGATGATATGAAAAATGTAGTAACTCATAGCAACCAGATTTGACCTTGTAAAGTAGCCTCAACAATCAAAGATGGCAGCTAACTAGTCGCTGGGCATTACTGAGCTTTAGACATTACATGTTCTTTTTTTGAATAAGCACAAGGAGGAGGAGAAGCCGGCTTTCAGCAGTTGCAGGAGGAAAATAGAGGGGATCAGGTCCTGTATATGCTGCCCCCACCGCCCCTCCTGTCCAAGTGTAAAACAGAATGTGACAGGGAGGTCGCAAGGGTCCTGTGGAGCATGGGGCAGGGTTGCCATTGCGAATCCTGATGCTACAACACTGTTTGAGGGGTGTGGTAAAAACACATCTCAACCATGAGTTTTACTGTCCCCTAAACCACAAATGTAAACAAGCCCTTACTGTCCTGAGCCCCCCATATGGATGCTTTCTAACTGATGTGCTGCGATATTACCCACACCCGAATGCAGCACAGTGCACCTTTGCCATAGATGTCTTTTATATCTTGTGGGTGTGGTGTATTTTCAGAAAGCGCACCAAACCCGCAAGATATAATAGAAGTCTATGGCTCAGTGCACCACAGGAAACCCACAGGTGCACAGTGTGAAAGCAGCCTGATAGTTGTAAACCCTATTATAGGTGTTAATATGCCTATTGCAAAAGCACAGCGTATGTGGTGTTTAATGGGACAGGAGCCGGCGTGGGGAAGCATAGACTTATGCAGAAGCCGTCTGCTTCCTCTGCTGCCGGCGCCAGCTTGATGCACTCGAGTGCTCTGGGATGCCAGGTCAGCAAGCCCAAATTGCGATCAACAGGTTGCCAACCTGAGAGCTACTAGGGTCACATCAGAGAGCTCCGAGGGCCACATGTGGCCCATGAGCAACAGGTTGCGCACCCCTGTTGTATAATATGAACAGCGGGCCTCATAGTGGTACACAGCAAAAGTAATAGAATGTTTTTTTTTCCGCCGGGAGCTCCACTTTAAGGTGCTTCAGTCCGACTCCTTCTGTTACAGAGGGCTGTAAGGGACATGGCATTTCATTTTTTTTGGGGGGGGGGGGGTTGGATACCTGTTTTTTACAGGTATCCAGCTCCCACTTCCTCTCCTAGCGCTGCGGAGCCGGAAGGAAGTTCAGCTCTCCCCCCTCCCTCCCGGCAATCTTCTGGGACACCTCACAGGTCCCAGAAGATTGCCCGGCCATTCACAGCACGCAGTGCGGCTCATGCATGTGCAGAGCGTGCCCGGCTTTGAAGCCAGAGCTTGGCGCCCACACTTCCGAAATACTCATTTTGTGTGTCTGATTTTAAAGGAAAATTTCTCTTTGCGCTACTTGAAATTAAATAGAGGCTTCCCTTATTCTTGAGGGTCGCAAGAAGTATCAATACCCCTCTGATTTTTCTAAACCTGTGGGTCCTCTGCCACCTCTAACACACTGGGCTCAAACATTTCCTTGATTTCCCTTTAAATAATAGCACCAGTAATGAGGTACACCAAATTGAGTTGAATCAGTAACGTTTACTCAAAAGATATATCAAAGAAAGACTCAAAGAATAAACTTGAATTTTAACTCCAAGGGTGGGATTACTTACACAAAGTATTATTGGTAAAACAATAACTATCACACCTTGATTCAAAGATATTGCTTAATGTATGGTAATTTTCTTAGACTTAATAAATGTATATACTGCCCATGTAAGTGGGACACAGGAGAGTAGAGGAATGACTCCTGCTAGTGTCAGACCACTCTCTACGGCTCACTCACATAAGTACAGCAAAGTGATAGGTATTCAAGTACAACTCCAGCAAACAGTAAATATAGCATTATTCATCCTGCTCTTATTGAGAAAATGCAGCCTTGGTAACTTCAACAAAGTGATGTACTGTTACTGCTTGGCAATTCAAAAGATCTTCAGCTAGCTTTCCATTGTTTTAATTGTATGCAAGGAATATTGGTTGATGGGACAAATAGCTAATCCAAGAGGATAAAGTATGAGCAGAGAAACACACTTTTATAGTAAAGTAAACTGTAGCAAACTTCACAGTGATTACTGACTTAGCAAGAATAACTACAAGCAGCAGCAGACTAACGGATAGCATGGATGTCTGTGTACAGTGTCCAAACTCAGTGTGCAAGCAGATCTTTGCATCAAGCATAATGGCAAATGTAGAGAAACAGTGATGTCTATACACAGTGTCTGTTAAACTGGGCTTTCACCCGCTCACCACACTGGAACAGAGGATGCAGATGAGGATAAGGATGTTGTAAGTGAAGATGATGATGATTTCTCTGGTATATGGCTCAAGGGATGATCTCCAGCCTCCACCGCACTGCAGCTCACATGGATCTGACACCCCTGCAGGGTGGATGGAACAAGAATGGCCTTCAGGTTGTTGCAGAACAGGGTAGTCATGCTGTCCGCTGGTGTCCCTCCAGATATCTGATTGATAAATCTGTAAAAGCAGGCCGCAACTGCTGCAGCTTCCTGTAACAGATTCCCTGCACACAGATCCATGCCAGTCCCGAGAGTGCACAACAGGCCCAAAGCCTAGATTTCTTATAGTCTCTCCCAGAACGATCTCCTCCTCCGTCAGCCCACTGGTAGTTGTAGTTTCACCCAATACAGCCAGAGGGTGAATCCTTGCAAACAAACTACATGTCCCAAGATGCCCCACTGTTTTCCAATTACAAGAGTCACAGGTCAGCCAAACTGGAACACTAGAAGGAAGCAGCTTCCTTATAATTAACACCAAAAGCATCTCCTGATTGCAGGAAATGAAAATATCCAGCTCCTGGCTATATTGGCAATAGGTGTTTCATTTTAGTGAGACATTTTTTAAAACTCTTGCAAGCTTAAAGTGATTGTAAACCATCACCTTTTAAGCTGGATGGGTTGTTTTACAATAGAAATGAAATTGTGAATAGATTTAATAAAAACAATTACCTTTTTAAAATGATAAATGGTTTTCACAGTTTTTTACAAATAAATATCTGAAAAGTGTGACATACATTTGTATTCAGCCCCCTTTACTCTGATACCCCTAACTAATATCTAGTCGAACCAATTGCCTTCAGAAGTCACCTAATTAGTAAATAGAGTCCACCTGTGTGTAATTTAATCTCACAAAAGAAGTGGTAAGGGGGGACTTTAAATGAAGCACAACAGGTTCTTAAAAAAGTTTTTATTGAAAAATGGTTGTTGTTTAAAAAGAATTAGGAATATTGCTATATTCATCAGATAGGTACATGGTAGACAATTCATACGTGTATATATTTGTATATAAAAAAGACATAATGGGCATCTAGCCTCTCCATTTCAATCAATACACATAGCATAACAACATATACATAACCAATAAAACATATAAAAAGAAGAATGGAATTGTTTCATTGCATGTTTGACACAGCATATGACAGCTCTACGCGTTTCGTGGAGGTTAACACACACTCTTCAGGAGCATGCATGTGACTAATAACTGTAATTAATAAAAAAGAATAATGTAGTAAGGGTAGTATCAATTTTTTTCCCAAATTGAACTGAAATAGAACATAATTAAAGCTGACATACCTGCAACCATGGTCACACTATGAAGCGCAGCCGTGTAAACCTGATACACCCCAAAAGCGGATACCTCACCCGGGAGCTGAGGTGGGGGGGAGGCAAACAACCCAATGCCTCACCGAGGACCATCTCCATGAGTGAATGTGTGTGATGGAGGGAAGCCGACCCAATGGAAGTGGCTTCTGCAATATAAACAGGATTGAGTGAGAAAATAAATGTGTATGGAAAAGAAAGAGGAAATGAAAAAAGGGTGAGGAGCCATGAAAAGTGCACAAACAGCTATAGCAAACCACCATCAGAACAAAAATCACCACGTGCTATGAAAAGGGTATACAGTACCTGAAAGATTGATGAAGGATAGGACTGGAGAGGATTTGTGTGTGAGTCTGACATGATAGAGGCAAATAGCGTGTGAGACAAGGAGATGGAACCTTATAGGGCCGGGCTGCCACACCCACCACCAACGTTACATCAGAGGCAGGTGACGCAGGAGGGAGGCGCCAATGAATGGGCCCACCCTCGGCGCCACCAAGAGCCACTCATGCATGACCGCTAGGTGTACATCGCGCCGGAGGGGCAGCACCATCTGGAAAGGCGCCAAACCTCCGGCGCGTAGGACGTGACGTCGACGCCAGGGAGCAACCGCCCCACCCACCCCATGGGGGGGAGGAGGGGCCGCCACCCAGCGTCGCAGCTCCCGGGAGAGACAGGAGCCAATTGGCTCCCTGCATCAAGTCCAAAACAATGTGCAACCATAGAATGGAGGAATGCTTAAAACAAAAAAAGAGAGGTTTGTAATGATAAAGTTGAAACCAAATGAATATTGGGTAAAAATTGTGTAGGATAATAACTAAGGAAAAAAAAAGAAAAAAATAGGAATTGATGAATTAAAACCTGTGTGCTTCCATCCCTATTGTTTGTAATAGAAAGGAACAAGGGGACAAGGGGACATATTGGGACTTTATATGAGGTCATGTTGGTCATAGACCTCCATCCCTAATTCTTTTTAAACAACAACCATTTTTCAATAAAAACTTTTTTAAGAACCTGTTGTGCTTCATTTAAAGTCCCCCCATATCCCTTCTGTTCTGTGAAGCCCTCAGAGGATTGTTAGAGAACCTTAGTGAATAAACAGCATCATGAAGGCCAAGGAACACACCAGACAGGTCAGGGATAAAGTTGTGTGTTTGTGAGAAGCCATGTGGGGGTCACAGCAAACACGTGGAAGAAGGTGCTCTGGTCAGATGAGACCAAAATTTAACTTTTTGGCCTAAAAGCAAAACGCTATGTGTGGTGGAGAACTAACACTGCACATCACCCTGAACAGGGCTCCAGTCCTGTGGGAACGCATGGGAACGACGTTCCTGCACTTATTCCACAGCAGGAAAGCCGTTCTCATTAGCAACCACCGCTTCGTCCTGGTGGATCATCCATCATTCGATCCTGTATTCAGCCAGCAGAGCCGGGGTGCGGGTCTGGCAGAGGCGGTGCGAGTGCGGTGCACCTATTGGTCGGGAGGCTAGTGATGACTCGATGATGGTATTCCCACCAGGGCAACACACCGCGCCAGGAGCCGAGCTGGCGGAACGGAGAGCTGAAGCGGCGTCTGTGTGAATAGGAGCACCAGGAGAGGGAGAGCAGTCTGTCTGTGCAGTGGCGTGGCTATGGGAGTGTGGCCCACACCAGTTGACACCATCCCAACCATAGGTGTGCGCAGCCTATTGCATTAGGGTGTGCACCCCAAATTTATAAAAACATAGACGGTGTTAGTAGGGTAATGGATGGTGTCAGTAGAGCAGTGGACTTGTCAGCAGGGCAGAGATTGGTGTCAGTAGGGCAGTGGATGGTGTCAGTAGTTTTTTATTTTTATTATTTTACTTATTTATTATTTTTTACGAGCCTCATTGGGGGGCTTTGGTGAAATGTCAGCAGGGAAATCTGTTCCGCACAGGGTGATTAGGGTGTGCCCAGGCACACCTGGCACACCCCTTGCGCACGCCTATGATCCCAACCCATCCGTGACAGCATATGCTGCATACCCCGTGTACTTACCGGCTGGGAGCAGTCCTCCCCCAGGCACTAGTGACCAGCAAAGACAGGCCGATCAAAGCCTGGCAGAACAACAGCTGGACTGGTGACAACAGAACTCTATAACACGCACGCCACTAGCCAATCAGAGAGCCGTCCAAGCCAGGTGAGGGAGGACAAGTTCGGTACCTCAGCTTAGAGGGAATCCTAGGTATGTAAATGAGGGGCGGGGCCAGAGATGTACACTGAGGCTAGTGTTACTTTTCTTGGCTGGAAACCTTGGTGGAAGGTGGATGGAGGACTAAAAGTCCCAGCCTGGGACCCTGGGTAGGTGGCACAGGGATCAATCACTGCTCTGAAACTATAGCCACATGATATGTACATATAAATACTGCTGTACTGTATATGTCAGTTACTGGTCATGGTCTACCTCTTGAAGTCCTAATTTGTTTGCTCTATCTTGTAATAATGTCCTGTAGGTTTGGGAAATACTGCTATGGTATGTAGCTGTGGCAGGCAGTGTGGGTGTGGGGGTAGGGCAGGGTGTCCATGCCAATGAAGGTCAATCTGCCCCAGGTGCCACATATTGGAGAGGGGGGTATCATCCCAGTCCTCCCCTCCCTCGGTCCTGCTGCTCCAACGGCTCCTGTAACAAGGTCCCGCCTCCTAGAGTCCAGTGATAGGTGGAACAATGTCAGTGTCACCGGCATGTATTATAGGAGATGGGACCTTGTTACAGGGGCAGCTGGAGGAGGAGGACCGAAGGAGGAAAGGACAGGCGCGCTGGGATGACACCCCCCCTCCCCAATGTGTGGCACCCGGGATGGACTGACTGGCACTGATCAGGCTGCATTGCTTGGGGCAATGATCAGGCTGCATTGCTGGGCACTGGTGAGGCCACCTTGCTGGGCACTGGTAAGGCTGCATTTGATGGGCACTGAGGACTGAGCAGCCTGGGCCCCACTTTGCACAATCAACACAGGCGGCCTGATGACATTGTGTGTGTGTGTGTGTGTGTGTATGTATGTATATATATATATATATATATACACACACACACACACACACACACACACTTTTTTATTTTTGAGGTGGGGCGAGAATCTTGGGTGAGTTCCCACACTTTTTTTCCTAGGACTTGACCCCTGACCCTCAACACACCATCCCCACCGTGAAACATGGTGAAACATGTTGTGGGGATGCTTTTTTTCAGCAGGGACAGGGAAGCTGGTCAGAGTTGATGGGAAAATGGATGGAGCCAAATACAGGGCAATCTTACAAGAAAACCTGTTAGAATCTGCAAATACTTGGAACTGGGACGGAGGTTCACCTTCCAGCAGGACAACGACCCTAAACATACAGCCAGAGCTACAATGGAATGGTTTAGATCAAAGCATATTCATGGGTTAGAATGGCCCAGTGAAAGTCCAGACCTAAATCCAAGAGAGAATCTGTGGCAAGGCTTGAAAATTGCTGTTCACAGACTCTCTCCATCCAATCTGACAGAGCTTGAGATATTTTGCAGAGAAGAATGGGCAAAAATGTCACTCTCTAGAT
>BLSH010248765.1:358801-376348 GCA_018402905.1 Glandirana rugosa | reverse complement strand
TCTCCTGAGTAAATTACTTTTATTTTTACCTGTTGACCTGTATGAACTACAGCAGGTAGGCGAGCTTCCCTCCTATGCTTCCCTGGTTTGCCTTATTAGAGGTAAGGTCACCCATGATGTAAAGCGTATAGTTATGTTTAGTTACATGTAGATTATACTGGTTAATGCTGGGTTTGAGTCACATAAATGAGTCCTCTTTATAGATTTAAGAAATATTTTGGCGTTTAATAAGAAAGTTTATACTGTTTTTAAGAGTGTATTTAAACAACAATAAAATTCCAAGGCCATTTAAAAGGCAATTCATTGGATAGTCTGTTTTATTTCAATATATTACAGAGGTTGGTATGCAATGCTGTGGGTTGGGGGTGTGGGCTGTGCAACCCCTTGACATGGGGAGCAAGATGACATCATCCCAACATCATCCCACCACACCCACCATGACATCACTTGCTCTTGATATAGTGTGCTCTTGAAAAATGGTCTATCAAATGAATGTGCACTGAGAATCAGACATTATATGACTGTGGTATCCTATGCCTTTGGGAATAGGACTTCACTCCCAGCCTCCAATACTAGATGACCCTGGAAAACATCATGACAGCTTTCTTATAAGTGTGTATATGTGAGGGGAGGAAATATGAAGGTTTTTTTTAAAGTGAATCCATATGGTGTTAGTAAAAAAAATAGCACGCTGACAATTTGCGCAGCGCTTTACAACATTAGAGCAGACAGTACAATTACAATACAATTCAATTCAATACAAGAGGAATCAGAGGGCCCTGTTTGTTAGAGCTGTTATATAGCAGGCTATGGATCCCTTAATGTCATGCATTTTTATAGATCCATCTATAGTTAAAGTTGCTAAACCTTTAAGAGCACCTAAAAAATGTAAAACAGCTTTTGTGTCTGCTGATTTCGCATGTTAAAGGAATGAATTAAAGCTTGCTCACACTAGACTGCTTTTCCCTGCATGCTCAGTACAGAAATAGACCCTTCATGTATAGATCAGCACCAGCATATGGGAGCTGTTTACATAAAGTGCATTGCTTTGATGAACACCAGGAAAAAATATTGCCTATGGCATTTCCAGCCAGCTGATTTGCTTTTCCAATTCAGGAAAATTCTATGGGGCTTTCACGCTGTGTTTAAAAATGCATCTGAAGTGTAGATGGATTTAATATGTATTAAACATATGTAACTTGTGTGAGTATAGCATTATATGTGGGATGAAACGTTCATTGTATATTTCCCCTTCAAACATTGGGAAATATTTTTGAAGCCTGCTTCCAACATCACTTACAACGGAAGTAGCCAAATAACCCAGTGCAAAATAATAATAATAATTCAACAAATTATTTTGACAAAACATTTAAAGCTGAGCCCCAGCCATTCATCACAGTTATAGAGTAATGAATTTATCTTGATATCATTTACCTGTGTTTCAAAGCAATGACTACACTTAGGGCCATGGATAAGGGGGACCAGGCAGCAGGATGAATCAAATGCAGGCAGGAAGGGTGATCGGGGGGCAGTTACTGGAACTGATCCCCTGTATGGCTTTCTCTGCAGAAGCTGAGAGCGGGCTTCTTCTCCTTTCTGCTTTCAGCCGCTGCAGAGAGTGCCATACAAGGGATCGGTTCCAGTAATTGTTTCTCCGCCACAGGATGGAGAGTGGGGGAAGGGTCCGGTAAATATATTATATTTACCAGCCCCTTCTTTCCTGAATGAACACAATGAGTGATCGGTGCCGATCACGCACTGTGTTCATTCATAATTGAACCTTAGTAAATCGTGTTTATTTGGGTCGAGGGCCTTGTCAGGTTGGCTGTATGGGCAAGGTAAGCTAGCTCGCTCCATACACTCCCAAACCATCTTTCAGTATATTGGTAGAGTGTCAACACGGTACTTTCCCCTCACAGCTTAAGACTGCTAAATGCTGCCCTACTACCCCTGTACCTAAGTAATACATCTGAGTCTGCTATTTCTGTCTTTGCTATGGACACAGCTTTATAAAGATACCACTGCTACTCAGTATATAACTCTTTGAATGCTTACTCTCCCATTTATTCATGATGTGCTGCTAACATAGGAAAACCTCTATTGGAAGACTCATGCATGCATCTCTTTTTTGACTATCTACACCTGCAGTTAGTGAGAGGTACCTCTGCAGCAAAGGGGGGAAATCAAAGGTAGCCCCGGGGCGCATATGAGTAGCATACCCAGCATTTGGCAACTATTGCGGGGATCCGCATAGGAGTATGCACCTCACATGCAATTGATCCGGATGACCTTATGGTGACATTGTTTTATAATGTGGTGGAGGGATAAGTGGACTGCACTGGTTGTATATATGTTAATTAGTCACTGATACTATTTTATTGACCATTTTTGACCTAATTAAGTACTTTTTACACATACCCCAGCAAGTCAAGTCTACTGTTGTAGTAACTGCTTGGTTATATTAGGGAGGCTTTACCTCCACCATGTGATGACTAGGGATGGGCCGAACACCCCCCGGTTTGGTTCGCACCAGAACATACAAACAGACAAAAGGTTTGGGCGAACATTCGAACCCTATTAAAGTTTATGGGACCTGAACATGAAAAGTCAAAAGTGCTAATTTTAAAGGCTTATATGCAAGTTATTACCATTAAAAGTGTATGGGGACCTGGGTACTGTCCTAGGGGACATGAATCAATGCAAAAAAAAAAGTTTTTAAATTGATTGTTTTTTCAGGAGCAATCATTTTAATAATGCTTAATAATAATTTCGTGCTTGGGGTCCCCTTAGTATGCCTGTAAAAGGGCACATCTCTGTGATGTTTAGAACATGCCCACAGCAAAATGACATTTGTAAAGGAAAAATTGTAATTTAAAATCACTTGCGGCTCCCGGCAATATACAAAAAATCACTGAAAAAATTTGCGTGGGGTCCCCCCCCCCAGTCCATACCAGGCCCTTCAGGTCTGGCATGGATTTTAAGGGGAACTCCATGCCAAAATTAAAACATTTTTTAATGTGGGGTCCCCCCAAAATCCATACCAGACCCTTATCCGAGCATTGAACCTGGCCGGTTAGGATATAAGGGCGGGCGAGCGAGCGCCCCCCTCCCCTTTCTGAACCGTACCAGGCTACATGCCCTCAACATGGGGAGTATGGGTGCTGTGGTTGTGGGGGTCTGTGGGCAGGGGGCTTATCGGAATTTGGAAGCCCCCTTTAATAAGGGTACCCCCAGATCCCAACCCCCCCATGTGAATCAGTATTGGGTAGATCGTACCCCTACTAATTCACCAAAATTAGTGCCAAATTATATGTGTCAAAAAAGAAAAAACCACAAGAGACAATTAGGGTGTCCTTTATAAAAAAAATAAAATAAGTGTCCCCCGTTGTAATCGATCATCCTGCATACGACCTGGAAAAAAAATGCAACAGCTCCTCCCTAATGGGAGGGCTCCCGCTGACTGAGCTCTCTTTGCTTTGACAGTTTATTTGTAGTCAAGGGCGGGGCAAACTAGGGATGTAACTGAGTGATCCAGCCCCTCTGACATCACATGACGTCAGAAGGGGGCAGGGTTACCCACCACGTCACCGGGTGGCTCCACCCTTGCATAAAAATAAAATGTCAAAACAAAGCAAGTGGAGGCGACAGCAGCCCTCCCATTGGAGGAGGAGCTGTGCGCGCCGTTCTCTCGGCACGCATTATGGGGCGCTCCGCGGCGGGCTAACTCATTGCGAACGCCCAAAAATGTTCACAATTTGACGGACGGTCGAATGCCCGATGTTTGAGTCGAACAGAACCGCGGACCCATCCCTAGTGATGACCATTCTTATTCTTGTGCATATGTTTTGGTTAGAAAGCAGTACACATTCAATAGGTGTTTGGACACTGGTTGTGCATCTATACATAGTAGATATTATATGTCCCTATTGGTTGTTTCTATTGACTGTATGGGGCCCTGTGGTTTCTAACAGCAGTCCTGTCTACACTGTATTATGTTGTGATGTCAATCCAACACTGGAAGTTTATCAACAGGAAGGAGAGAGCAGAGTGATGAATATTAAGAGGGTAACTGCTTCTTTAACCACTTCAGCCCCGGAAGGATTTCCCACATTAGGACCAGAGCACTTTTTGCGATTGGGCACTGTGTCGCTTTAACTGACAATTGCGCGGTCATGCAACGCTGTACCCAAACAAAATTGACCTTCTTTTTTCCCCCCACAAATAGAGCTTTCTTTTGGTGGTATTCTATCACCTCTGCAGTTTTTATTTTTTGCGTTATAAACACACCGACAATTTTGCAAAAAAAAACCCCAATATTTCTTACTTTTTGCTAAAATACATATCCAAAAAAAATATAAAAAAACAAATTTCTTCCTCAGTTTAGGCTGATATATATTCTTCTACATATTTGTGGTAAAAAAAATCGCAATCAGCGTTTATTGATTAGTTTGTGCAAAAGTTGCCACGTTTACAAACCATGAGAATGAATTTATGGCATTTTTACAATTTTTATCGGGACTGTGGTATTGCGGCGGACATGTTGGACATTTTTTACACTTTTTTGGGACCATTGACATTTATACAGCCATCAGAAGTTTATATAGCCACTGATTACTGTATAAATGTCACTGGCAGGGAAGGGGTTAACCTGCAGGGGGCAATAAAGAGGTTAACTGTGTTCCCTAGGCGTGTGGGGCCTAGGCTGGCAGGGGCATAACAGATCTAACTGATCCCGGTGACAGGGATCAGTAGATCAGTGTTGTGTCCCCTGTCAGAGCGAGGAACCTCCGTGTTTACATTGGCAGTTCCCCACTTTTCTTCTATTGCAAGCGATCGCGGGTCGCCGGCGGACATCGAGTCCACCCGACCCATGGCCACACTCCTGGAGCTCACGCCGTGCGCGAGCCGCCGTTTATACACAGCGATTCTCGTTATGCTGCCACATTGCAGCATGTAAAAGTATGCGATGTGGTCCGGAAGTGGTTAATGTCCAATCGTAGTCTAGGAATAGGTGATAGACTTGGTTTTACTGCTCAACTGAAGTGAAGTGTTCAGAGAGGATTAGGGCCATATAGTACCTGGCTGTAGTGTCTGTCAGGTTTGCTGGGACCACAACTTGTTGAACAGTATTAGTGATAAGACAGTTCACACAACATAATGTATGTACAGTATGTGTATTTAGCTTTTTGCTTTGTGTTTATCTTTATTCAGTAAAACTCCAAAAGATAAAAGTATTAATTGCAAAGTGCAATACATAGAGAAAGCTGTGAAATTAGTTATGTGAAATCTGGTTGTTATAAGTTACTGTACCTAGCTATTTGTAATACTTATTGCGTAAATCTATTACTGTTTATGTGAATCACACTGTCTTTAGCAAGAAGACGATTTAGAAAGGAGAAATAGCTGAGCAGGTCTGAAAGAAGGAGCAAAGCTCTATACAGGCAGTCCTCGGGTTACAAACAAGATAAGGACTGTAGGTTTGTTCTTAAGTTGAATTTGTTTGTAAGTCGGAACAGGTACATTTTTTAAGTGTAGCTTAAACTGTCCTGTTTTCACTTGCTGTCCCAATGATAATTGGATTTTGAAAATTTTGGGTTGTTGTGGAAACAAACCTTGGTGATAAAGCATCAGTGGAGACACCTTATTCCCATAATAACTCTTACAGGAGTGAATTTCCCTTCCTATTGGTAGATTTCCTCTCACTTCCTGTTGTCTCCCTCCGTTTGTAAGTAGGAGTCGTTTGTAAGTCGGATGTTTGTAACTAGGGGACTGCCTGTACTATGAAACAGTAGGAGCTCTCTTTTAAGTGTCAGTTATGATGATGGGAGAGAACACAGACACATCATGGCTCCAAATGACCTTTAAGTAAATCTGTAGGAAATGTAATTAAACAAAGCTGTAGCAGATAGCTAACAGCATAAACTGACAGCTCATACTATTGTATCCGCAATGTATCCAGTGAGACCAAGCAGCAGGCCCAGGCATGGCAAGATGATATCTAAGCTGGGGGCGTGCCTATGGGTATGCAAATACTGACTTTGAAAAAGTCAGGGTTTGGTTGGATGCTTCAAGAGGACTTTAGATTAAGCAAAATGAGCATGTAATAATGAACAGCTTGAACTGTCACCTATCCCATCCAGATTTTGATTTATTTGATTAGTATTTCCTTCAGGTTCAATTTAAAACAGGGAGGTCATAGGTACATTTTTCTGGGTGTATGGTTTAGTAGATTTGCCACTTAGCAGCTCTCCTAGCTTCTGAAAGTGAAGCAGAATTGTTCATTGGATATTTTAAGGGATTTAAAACAACAGAATCATTTAGTTTAGGGCTCTTCTTTCAAAAAAAAGGTTTGAGGGGGGCGTGGTCTGAAGTGTGGCATGGCAGTGTGAAGTAGCACTATACCTGAGCTCTGTGCAGCGGGAGAGGAGAGCAGCAGATATCACTCCATCCACGAGCCCACTTACCCCATGTCGAAGAAGGGCAAAGGCCCCAGCTCACTGAGTACTGCCAGCCACTCGTACATCACCCGCTATCTGTCTGTGAAAACCGCGGCCGCACCGGCGGACGGATCCAAGATGGCGCCAACGCGTGCAGCCCAGCATGATGGTGGACCTGGGCAGATTCCTGGCCCAGCCACACAAAAGGCAAGTTCGGGTTGGGAGCCACGGCAGACCATCCGAGATCCTCTATTCTCACTTCGGTGCTACAGCCACTGAGCCTGTCGCCTGCCTCTCGGGACTCACACAGCCCGGAGCACTCTGCTCAGATGATGCAGATATTCCTCCAGGCACTGCCTACTAAGGCAAATATACAAAGCATGCTGGGGCAATGGACAGGAGCCCTGCGGGAGGATATAGATGAGCTCCGGTCCAATGCTCAGGCCACGGAGGTGAGAGTGCAGACTCTAGAAGAACAACAGGCCTCCTCTGCATACCGGTTAGATTCGCTGGAATCCCAGCTCGGCTCCTACCAGCATCGCCTGATCACCATGCAGCTAAATATGGAGGATGCCGAGAACCGCAGCAGGAGGAACAACATCAGGCTAAAAGGCATCCCTGAAGCTACTCAGGGGACAGATCTCCGGGCCACCATTGTGGCAATCTTCAACCAGCTACTGGGAGAACCTCCATCGAATGTGCTAGAACTCGACCTTGTCCACCGCGCTCCAGTGGCAAGAGATGTTTCCGTGACAGCTCCCCGAGATGTGCTGTCGCGTCCATTTTTTCACTATTAAAGAAGCAATTATTAAGGCAGCCTGGCAGAAGGATCTGCTAGACTTTGATGGAGCCCAGATACACCTTCTCCCAGATCTATGCTGCCACAGGCTTACCGCCGAGGGTTATTGAAACCCCTGCTGGAGCTTATCCACGCTACGGAACCACCTATACTTGGAGGTATCCTCTCTCTCTGCTGGTGAAGGACAATCGGTCCTTCTTTCTATTTACCCCCACACAGCTACCACGGCTCTTCACTTTTTTGGAATGCCAAGCTATTGCGGTTCCAGACTGGACAGCCCTGCCAAGCGCCTGGGAGTTCCCGGGCACTTCACAGCCAAACCCGAAGTGAGAACGCAGATCCAGGTCTCTTCATTCTCGCTCTCGATTATTTTCTGACTCACTCTGACGAGATCCATGAAACCCATCTTGTTGGTAGTTTCCTTTCTCTATTTTTCTAGATCCTTCTAGTTGGTCTGAATACTGAATCTTTTGATTTTCTTTCTATTCTTTCTGACTGGTGACTTTTCTCCCTTTTAGCCTCTTCCCCCTTTTTTTATGTTCCTTCTCCCTCTCCTCCTCCTGCCATTCCTCAAGGATAGGCCACTCTGGAACCTGGTTCTTAGAATGAACTTATCATGTCTCGCTTAGCTGTGACCTCTTATAATGTGAAAGGACTTAATTGTCCGGAAAAACACACTAAATTGTTAGTAGAGTTATGGAGACTCGGATCCCAAATAGTGTTCTTACAGGAAACTCATTTTAAAAAGGGGAAAATTCCCAAATTAGGAAATTGCAGGTTTCCCCTGGTTTACCACGGCGCCTCCCCAGATTCTAGTCTAGGAGAGTCTTGATTGTACTTTCTAGTCAACTTCCATGGAACAAGACCCAGGTCATTGCTGATGAGTCGGGTCGTTTTTTTAATAGTCAAGGGGCTCATTTGGGAACATAAGGTGACTCTGGGCAAGTCTGTACCTACCAAATGAGAATCAACTTCCTGCTCTGATCCCATGATTAGACTTACTGGAACAACACAAAGAGGGCATAGTGCTACTGGGAGGTGACTGGAACCTAGTCCTAGACCCACTTATGGATGCATCACGGGGGGCAACATATCTGTCGCAATCAAAATTGAGGAAGCTTAAGTCCCTACTACATGACCATCAACTGATAGATAGTTGGCGTACCCATAATCCCCACGAGAAGGACAACACTTTTTTCTCCTCGCTGCACAAAACTTATACCAGATTCTATTACATATTTTTGTCACAGAATGCCCTTTTGCTCTTGTTATTGGCATAAATAGGCTCCTTTACCCTATCAAATCACGCACGACTCACTGTACTCTTGCACTGGGCAAGGGGGAACCACGGGCCTGGCACTGGCGACTTAACGAGTCCCTCCTGACTGATCCTTCCTATAAAGAGCAACTAACTACCGACCTTACCTCTTACTTCTCGACTAATACTACAGAAGACATATATTCCTTGGTTCTATGGGATGCCCACGAATGTGTGATGCGGGGCTCGTTCATTAAACTGGGGACCCAGAATAAAAAGCGCCTTACAGAACAAATTGACTCCCTCCTCCAGGACATCTACAAATTAGAATGGGTTCATAAAGCCTTGCCTACCCAGCCGGTGGTGGACAAACTCTCAGATTTGAGAGATAAGCTAAATTCAGCGCTTACAGAGCAAACTAAAGCTCAGCTGGTGAGGTGCAGGCAGGTGTTCTATGAGTTTGGTAATAAACCGACTAAGACTTTGGCTAACGATTTACGGTCCACTAGGGCACGTACCTATATCCCGCAGCTTAAAGCAAAAACGACAAACTGATTAGAACCTCGACCGACATTGCTAAGACGTTTCAAGAATATTATACATCTTTGTATAATCTTACACCCCCGACGTCACCCACAGCGCGTAACAATATCCGCAAACTGATCAGACCCTGTGGAAGGGCACCTGTCCCCCTACGGTTGCCCATTGGCATACCAGAATTACAGATATCCAGATCATGGAAAACCTGACCATGACTTTGAAAGAACAGGATGACAAGTATTGGAAGATCTGGACTCCGTATTTCTATTATAAGCACCAGACCCCACTGGCTTCCCAGCCATCTAGAACATCAGGTTGTAGGATCTGTGGAGTGGCCTCCCCTCCCTTTCCTTCCCCCTCCCCCCCCTTTTTTCCTTCTCTTTGTTCTTTTCCTATGGTCTTTCTTGCTTTAATTCTCTAACGTGCCTTCTTCTTTCCACATGAGGTATACTTAGGTTTGGTCCTTCCAACCGTTACCACAATTTCTTCTATCTTTCTAACTGAAAAATATAAAAGTGTTGGGGAAAGGTACAAAGGTGATATGGATTACTATCCTACAACATGCAATGTGATAAGCGGTTGCCGATGGTCCATTTCACAGTTGACCAAGCAGTTGTCAGTGTACTAGATTAGATGGAATGTACTATTAGAATTGGAAAGAATGCCTGTTGTCTGTAACGTTTTGTTCATTGCCCTGTGATTTTTTTCCTTGACTGTTAAATACAGAATTAAAAAAAAAAAGTTTGAGGACAAAAATGTAGGGCTTGCAACATATTTTCAGGTATTCTCCATATCTTGCGTTTGCTTTACCATTTTATGTGTCAATGACCTGGAAAAAAAACTATGCAGGTTTAAAAAGTCACTTCTGACTTTACTTGTTCTAGGTCAGCATGGATGAATATAAAAGCCCTGGAACATGCACCATAAACAAGCTAGAAATAAAAGTACTTGACCAATAAAAGAAAAAAAAAACGTTACTGTGTTATGCCATGACAGCAACAGGTTTGTATCGTATTTTGACACTTAGGCCATGTATTGAACATGTATGCAGCCTTGGAAGAAATCCCCAACCCAACGGCATGGTATTGTGCAGGAAAGGAACTTCCACGCTGTGTCAGGTATCCAAGCACACTGCCTAAGAATGGGGAAGTGGTGAGCTCTCTCCCTACAAGGACTGAGTCAGTGTGACGTAGGTTGGAAAGTCATTGCGAGGAAGGTGCGGTGCACCGTAGTTTTGACTGTTTTGTCTGCTTGAGGCAACATGCTGTCTGTCTGGAGTAAAACAACACATACTATGAAAACCATGAATCAGTTTAGACATGTAAATGGTTTATATTTATGAAGAAATATTATTTTTGAACTAGGTATGTCCAATGGAACAAACATGTATGTATTGGTGTGTATTACCATACATGCACCATACCCCATCATCCAAAATTATTAAACCTGTAACATCCTATGTTTATAAAATGGGTCAACAGGTAGTTGTGTAAAAAGAAGTCAGTGTATTACTGCAAGGTTACACAAGGCACTGAACAATTCTCTGTTTGACATGACAACACATCAGTTCTTCTAAGCTGAGAAGAGCGTGTGAACGTGAGGTATTACACACACACCAACCCATCTGGAGTTCTTTGTGACAGCTTGTTAATGGGCGATACTTTGAAAAGATGACCTTTGTGATCGAATATGGCATCTAGTCTTGAACATACTGAGCACCTGTACAACTGTGATTATTTTTCGTATTATTATTACTATTTGTAATTGTATGTAACCTAGACAAATAATGTGCAGCTAAATCACATTTCCAATAAACAAACATTATATTTCCAGATTGGTAGACCAAAGTGCATCATTGGTAGAGTGGTTTTTCGGCCTTAACCATTTCTCAAGTCAGGAAAGCTAAATACCCGCTATCCTCTCTAATGTAAGTGAAAGGCGATTTCCACATGTTTTTTCATTTTTATTACACATGTTTAATTACTGTATACAGTATCACACAAATGTGAATACACCCCTCACATTTTTGTAAATATTTTATTATACCTTTTCATGTGACAACACTGAAGAAATGACACTTTGCTACATTGTAAGGTTGTGAGTGTACAGCTTGTATAACAGTGTAAATTTGCTGTCCCCTCAAAATAACTCAACACACAGCCATTAATGTCTAAACTACTGGCAACAAAAGTGAGTACACCCCTAAGTGAAAATGTCTAAATTGGGCCCAAAGTGTCTATATTTTGTGTGGCCACCATTATTTTCCAGCACTGCCTTAACCCTCTTGGGCATGGAGTTCACCAGAGCTTCACAGGTTGCCACTGCAGTCCTCTTTCACTCCTCCATGATGACATCACGGAGCTGGTGGATGTTAGAGACCTTGCGCTCCTCCATCTTCCCTTTGAGGATGCCCCACAGGTGCTCAATAGGGTTTAAGTCTGGAGACATGCTTGACCAGTCCATCACCTTTACCCTCAGCTTCTTTAGCAAGGCAGTGGTCGTCTTGGAAGTGTGTTTGTTCTCGTTATGTTGGAATCATGCTCTGCTTCAGTATGTCACAGTACATGTTGGCATTCATGGTTCCCTCAATGAACTGTAGCTCTCCAGTACCGGCAGCACTCATGCAGCCCCAGGCCATGACACTGCTGCCACCATGCTTGATTGTAGGCAAGACACCCTTGTCTTTGTACTCCTCACCTGGTTTCCACCACACACGCTTGACACCATCTGAATCAAATAAGTTTATCTTGGTCTCATCAGACCACAGGACATGGTTCTAGTAATCCACGTCCTTAGTCTGCTCTTCTTCAGCAAACTGTTTGCGGGCTTTCTTGTGTATCATGTTTAGGAGAGGTTTTCTTCTGGGACGACAGCCATGCAGACCAATTTGATGCAGTGTGCGGTGTATGATCTGAGCACTGACAGGATGACTCCCCACCCTTTCAACCTCTGCAGCAATGCTGGCAGCACTCATATGTCCATTTCCCAAAAACAACCTCTGGATATGACGCTGAGCATGTGCACTCAACTTCTTTGGTCGACCATGGCGAGGCCTGTTCTGAGTGGAACCTGTCCTGTTAAACCGCTGTATGGTTTTGGCCACTGTGCTGCAGCTCAGTTTCAGGGTCTTGGCAATCTTCTTATAGCCTAGGCCATCTTTATGTAGAGCAAACATTATTTTTTTCAGATACTCAGAGTGTTCTTTGCCATGAGGTGCCATGTTGAACTACCAGTGACCAGTATGAGAGAGTGAGAGCGATAACACTAAATTTAACAGACCTGCTCCCCATTCACACCTGAGACCTAATGAGTCACATGACGCCAGGAAGGGAAAATGGCTAATTGGGTCCAATTTGGACATTTTCACTTAGGGGTGTACTCACTTTTGTTGCCATCGCTTTAGACATTAAAGGCTGTGTGTTGAGTTATTTTGAGGGGACAGCAAATTTACACTGTTATACAAGCTGTACACTCACTACCTTACATTGCAGCAAAGTGTAATTTCTTCATTGTTGTCACATGAAAAGATATAATAAAATATTTTCAAAAATGTGAGGGGTGTACTCACTTACGTGAGATACTGTATATTTTACAGGCACATTTGTTTATTGGCATGTGCATGTGTTAAGTTACATCTTACATGAGTAAAGCTTGTGTGACACTGGTGATTAGGCTGATTATAACCCCTAAGGCCTCATACACACGGGCGTTATTAATGCCGCATTTTTTGGGCTGTTTTTACAGCTTAAGAAGCCACACCATGTTATTCAATGGCCTCATATACACGTTGAAGTTTTTGAGCTGTAGATGCCGTCGGTGTTCTTAACCTGTAAATCTAACGCAGGACGCTCAATAATGCGCACTAACGCCAATGCAAAACGCCAGTGAAACTGCATTTTTAACGCAGATTTTTTTCCTGGCGTCGGACCCGACGTTACAGCTCATTTTTTCAAAATGACCGTGTAGATGAGGCCTAAGGCCCCAAGCACACAGTGGGCGTCTAGCTGCTGTGCATCTCTCCTGGCGTTTTAGTGCAGCCGGGAGAGACAGGTGCAGCGCCCAACCCCCCTACCTGTGGCTGGACAGGGCTGAACCCTGTATCAAGTAGTACTTGTATCTCTATGTGCTCAGGAATGAATACCCAGACTGCAGAGGACTTCTGTTTCCGGTATTTGTCTCTGAGAGCATAGGGCCCTAAATGTGAATACCATCTGGTTACAAAAGCGCACAGTAACTAGACGCCCCCCATGTGCAAGGTTCCTAAGAAGTGTCAGAATCACTAAAGTGCAACTCCACTCTCTTCTTGCTAGCCAGTACACTGCAAAATATCAATCAATAGCAAGCAAGTAAGGTAGCAAGGCCGTAGAGCATGTGGGCTCGCTTAAAGTAATGCTGGGCAACTCTTACACACACACACACACACACGCGCGCGCGCGTGCTCGTCAAAACACATAGTAAAAGTAGAAGACGGAAGAAATTAAGCACAGCACTATTTGACTTTTCCATTGGACTTGCAAAGTATATGCACAGCAATGCAACATAGGCACAAGACAAAAATAGGATTTTTTGACTTACCGTAAAATCCTTTTCTCTGAGTTCATTGACGAACGCAGCATCTTATTCATGACATGTGGGGTTATGCCACCTTTCACTAGGAGTGGACTAGGCAGAACATAGACCAGCTAAAAACAGACATAGCCCCTCCCAGGGGGCAGTCCTCACTTGTTATAACCCCTCCACCCTGCTAAGCAACTCAGTTTGTAACAAATAGTACAAACTCAAGAAAAGAGGGGTGGGTGCTGCGTCCGTCAATGAACTCAGAGAAAAGGATTTTACGGTAAGTCAAAAAATCCTATTATCTCTTTCGTTCATTGACGGACGCAGCATCTTATTCATGACATGTGGGGATGTCCCAAAGCAGTGTACAAAAACGAGGGGTGGGTAACGCAACACAAACTGTACGCAACAGAAGAGTTCTCCATGAGGCGCCAGACGTGCCTCACACTGCCGCCTGCAAAACTTTGCGGCCAAAAGCAGCATCCGTGGATGCTTAAACATCAACTTTGTAAAACTTAGAAAAGGGGTGCACAGAGGTCCAAGTAGCCGCCTTGCACACTTGAGATACCGACGCCTGATGTCGGAAAGCCCAGGAGGTGCTAATCGCCCTGGTAGAGCGAGCCGTGACTGGAAAAGGGGGCTCCAGACCCCGAATAGTATACGCACGGGTCACCGTCTGTATAATCCAAAGGGAAAGGGTGGCCGACGAGGCCGCCAAACCCTTGTGTGGGCCATCCACCACAACAAAGAGAGCATCCGACCTCCGAAAGGAGGCCGTAGCCGCCAAATACACCCGCAAAGCCCTGACCACATCCAGGAAGTGCAAGGCAACCTCCTTAGGGTGAGACGGACACGAGCACAGCGAAGGAAGGACAATATCCTCATTGATGTGAAAAGAAGAGACCACCTTCGGTAAAAACGAAGGTGACGGGCGCAAAACCGCCTTATCCCTATGTCCCTATAGGACCAGATACGGAGACCTACAGGACAGAGCCGCCAGCTCAGACACCCGCCGGGCGGATGTGATAGCTACCAGGAAAGCCACCTTCTGCGAAAGCAGTTGCAACGAAATTTCCCTGATATTTTCAAAGGGCGGCTTCTGAAGCACTGAGAAGACCAAGTTAAGGTCCCATGGCGCCAAGGGCGATCGTACCTGGGGAGCGACATGACGAACCCCCTGTACAAAAGTACGAATCAAGGAATGCATCGCCAAGGGATGCTGAAAAATAATCGCCAGGGCAGAAACCTGCCCCTTGAGAGTGCTCAATGCCAACTTATGGTCTAGGCCTTGTTGAAGGAAGGCCAGCACCCGAGCCACTGAAAAAGAACGGGGGTTCCACCCCCCCGCCTCGCACCAGGCAATGTAAGACTTCCAGGTGCGGTGATATATCTTGCGTGAAGTGGACTTACGCGCCTTGAGCATGGTGGGAATCACAGATTCAGAGATCCCCCGATCCCTTAACACCTGGGATTCAATAGCCAGGCCGTTAAAGCCAGCGAGGGTAAAGCAGGGTGCAAGATGGGGCCCTGGGACAGCAGATCCTCGCGAAACGGGAGGTGCCAGGGAACATATACCACCATCCGCACCACGTTGGCATACCAGGGACGCCGAGGCCAATTCGGCACTACCAGAATGGTTGGGATCCCCTCTGCCTCTATTCTGCGCAACAGGTGCAGAAGCAGCTTGAGAGGGGGAAGGCATAGTGGAGCCGGAAGTGGGACCACTGAGCCACGAGGGCGTCCACAGCATCTGCCAACGGATCCCTTGTTCTGCTCACGAAGGTCTGCACCTTCCGATTGAGCTGGGACGCTAGCAGGTCCACATCTGGCATGCCCCACTTTTGACAGATCTGGCGGAACATGTCCTGGTGCAGAGACCACTCTCCCCGATCCAGCCTCTGGTGACTGAGGTAGTCCGCCTGCCAATTTTTGACGCCCGGAATGTAAACGGCAGAGATTGCCAGCACGTGAAGTTGTGCCCACCTCAGAATGTGAGCCACTGCTGACGCCGCTGCCGAGCTTCTCGTTCCGCCCTGATGATTCACTTAAGCCATCGCCATGGCGTTGTCTGGCTGAACTAGGATAGGCCAACCGTGCAACCTCCCCGACCAGTGGGAGAGACAAAGCCTGATGGCCCGAAGTTCCAGCGCATTGATCGGAAGACGGGACTCCTCCGGGGACCTGTGACCCTGGGCCGATGACAGCCCCAGGACCCCTCCCCAGCTGGTTAGGCTGGCATCCGTAGTGACCACCATCCATTCCAAGGGGAGAAACGACTCCCCCAGCCCCAGGGCCGGGGCCCGCAGCCACCAGGCGAGGGAGAACTGGGTCTGGCGATACAACTTGATCACCTGATCCAGGGACGAAGGAGACTTGTCCCACCGCAGCAGGATTGCACGCTGCAGGGACCAGGTGTGACTCTGGGCATACAGGAATGCCTCGAAGGTGGACACCATAAGCCCCAACACCCTCATGCAAAACCTTAAGGAGGACCACCGCTGGGATAGCAGGACCGCCACTTGGAGTGTCAGCAACTTTGCCGGAGGAAGAAACACCTTCGCCTGCTCCGTGTCCAAGATCAAGCCCAGATACTCCAAACGGCGCGACGGAGTCAGCGCCAACTTCGGGAGATTGATCACCCAGCCGAAGTCCCGCAGGGAGCTCAGGGTGATGGCCACGTTGTCCCTCAGAGTTGAAGCTGACTCCGCCCGCAGGAGAAGGTCATCGAGATATGCCACCACCGCTATGCCCCTCTGCCACAGCGGGGCCAACACCAGAGCCAAGAGCTTGGTGAAGACTTGGGGAGCGGAGGCCAAACCAAATGGGAGGGCCACAAACTGGTAGTGGAGATCCCCCACTGCAAAGCGCAGGAAGCGCTGGTGACGAGCGCGTATGGGGATGTGCAAGTACGCGTCCTTGATGTCCAAGGAGGCCATGAAGTCTCCCTGGCGAAGCGCCGCCACCACAGAATGGACAGACTCCATTCTGAATTTCCGCGCCCTCACAAAGAGATTGAGCGCCATCAGGTCCAGGACAGGCCTGACCCCATCCTTCTTTGGAACCACAAAGAGGTTTGAGTAAAACTCGTGGAAACCGGAACAATCACTCCCTGACTGAGCAAGCACTCAGCCGGCTACAAGAAAATGGCGGCCAGACCGCTGAAAAACGCCGCCGACCGCTGCTGCTAGAAAATTGGAGCCTGGTCCTACAGCTCGGTGATGCACGCATGGAACGGGGCCCGACGCGGCCAACACCACGCGGAGCTAAGGTCAGCTCACGTCCATTGGCCACGCTGGGGAGACTACCTGGATCTAGGATATCCAGCCTGTCACTTGATTGTAGTCTTCATCAGATGTCTTGAAAAAAAGAAAAAACGGGGAACCACAGGTCCCAGCAGGGAGCCAGGTCCTACTCCTTACACTAGGCAGAAAAAAACTGAGTTGCTTAGCAGGGTGGAGGGCTTATACCAAGTGAGGACTGCCCCCTGGGAGGGGCTGTGTCTGCTTTTAGCTGAACTATGTTCTGCCTAGTCCACTCCTAGTGAAAGGTGGCATAACCCCACATGTCATAAATAAGATGCTGCGTCCGTCAATGAACGAAAGAGAAATACTTTTACTGGTCACTGTGGCAGTCACAGAAGGCTCACAGTGGCTTTTCTGGTTAATAAAGCTAACAGCAGACCCCTTATAGTGTCTGATTTTAGGCAGGATTTTTACTTAAAGCCCAACTCTGCGCACAACAAAAAAAAAGTTATTTTGAATCATATTTTGTTGTTGTATCATCGCTCATGTATTAGTAATATTGGGTAGCGTCTGTTGCACTATTGGAAATTATATAGCACATGGTTTGAGGGATATGGACAGGGTAACATTGTCAAACAGGGTAACTTACAAAGTGCTATGTAGAGAAAGCAGTATCAATACATAAGGGCTTAGGCAGCATAGAAGTTATGTAAG
>BLSH010248765.1:340214-356386 GCA_018402905.1 Glandirana rugosa | reverse complement strand
AACCCCACACCATAACCCCCCCCCCCCTCCATCAAACGATATGGACCAGTGCTCAATATTGAACCCTACAGACTAAGACTGGGATACCATTAAAGTTCATGTGTGTGTGTAAAGGGAGACGTCCCAATACTTTTGGTAATATAGTATATATGTAAATAGAATGAAACACACAGTGTATACTGTATGTAGATGTTCTGTATGCATGCATTTATTATATAAAAACAGCTATATAACTGGATGGTCTACTGCAGTAAAGTGCAATGATGCATTAAATCTATTGAGACATTATACCTGTAAGCCATAATCTAAGGTGAATAAATGCTCCACAAACGGCTGGTCTATTACACTAAGTATGTCTTGATTGGTCTCAAGGGTAAAGGAGTAATCCACCTCCTAGTAACAGCTAACAGTTATACCAAGTCTGTATTGTGCATGTTTTCTTGAAGACACAATATTCCTTCTCTCCCATTGTGTACTATATCTCAGCATGTGCTTCTTCCAGGAATTTTGTATTAGAGGACAACGGCTGAAGCAGCCACCTAAATTGAAGTAGCAGGCTGCTTTTTCCTGTAGTATGATGATAATCAAAACAATTGTTTCACTTGGAACCCATGTAAATTGGGCTTTTGTGCTTGAAATACATTTAATGCATTTGGCACTAATCAGCACCATGAACACTGTAGGAACGTGCTTTGGAATCAGGTTCTGGAATTCATGTCTAAGAAGCCTTAGACAGCTGGAGACCTAACTGGCCAACAATCAGTGTTAGGTTGAGTAACATTTGCTGATCAATAACAGAGAGCAGGTATAAAGTGTAATTCTATTGACCTCATGCATTAGAATGTCAGCAGCAAAGCTGGCCACACTTGTCACAATCTGCACAATCTCTGTTCAATCTTCTAACAATTTTTTAGTGCAAGGATCCACAAGGGGGGTACAGTTTGAATGGGTTTCTCAATTAGGCCTTCACATTTTATAGCTCTAGTAAACTGTAAGGAGGCTGTACAGAGAATAAAGACTCAGAATACAATGTGAATGACTAGCTTCGGAACTGTTTGCATCGACCAATAGTCAACTATTTGGTTCAGACCTCAGATCCCAACTGCATTTTTCTGGGGCGGTTTGCATTTGAGTAGAGAGTTCACTTCTTACACACAAGGCCCACAAGTTAGCTGTAGGTAATTCGGGGTTTTTTCTTTTACCTACTGTTCGTACCATGCCATGTACTAAACCACTTGAAGTATCAGTGGCTGGCAAACTTAATATACATGTCAAAGAGAAATATGGAAGCTACCATTGTTGAGGGACCCCTTTAATGATTCTAGTTACTTGGCTGGATCTTCAACTTCAATACAGTGAGTCAATGACCCAGAACCACAATGCAGATAGGGACTTCAGACTTTTCTCAACCATTCCTGATCTATATACTTGTTCTGGATCATCGATTCTGAAAGTATTAATGTTAGTAGGTCAGTAAAACATTAAAACAGTCAGGTAACTAGTGGGGTTCACCAGTGGCAGCTTATATAACTCCGATGATGTGTGTACTTAAAATAATATGGGCCTAACAGGTTTTATACTCTCTCACAGTCCTTATGATCAATATATTAATCCTAACATCATAGGGTAAACCTGTCATAGCAGGTTTCATTGTAGGTCACAGCAAGCATGGGAAGAATATATGGAAGCTCCCAAGTCACCGACAGCCACAGAATAGAAAACCACACCTGCAGACACATACACATTAAGCACATATATGTGGACACATACAAACACCAGTGTAGACACACACACATGCTTATGCTCTCTCAAGCTAAATAAATTGTAAGACAGGTTCAATGTATCAATATATTTTACAGAACATTCTTTGGGTCCTGTCAAGAGTAGAAAAAATTTGGTTGTTTTTTTGTCAGTTGGCAAATGCAAAAATACAAAAATAATATATTTGATCTTTTTCTCTCTAAGACTCCATCTCTCTCCATTTATTTTCAACTTTGTTATACGTTAATGTGAGACTATATAACTGATGTGGACCAAAAGTCTGACAAATGGTATAGATAACTAAAAAGTTATCCATGTTAATATATATATATATATATATATATATAGTATATGTGTGTGTGTGTGTATATACAGTATATATATATATATATATATATATATATAGACACATTAACGTGGCAGACATAGAGGCTCGTAGCTCATATATCAGAATATTTTCTACACAAATCACCCCTTTGCATACTGTACATGTCTCTGTGTCATGTTACCTCAATTTACCCTGCTAATGTTCCTGCATTGGGCTCGCTGTAACCTTCCCTCTGTGCCCTGGGGCTCTGACAGCCATTCACTGAGAACATTGTCTGAGCTTCTATGTGGGGCTGTGGGTGTTTTTGTCATGTTCATTATTTAGCCACAAAATATTTGTCTGTGGTTCCAAAGAATGTTCCATTTATTGCAGAAAACAACCAGAAAGCAGAGTTAAATTTCCATAACTCTGTACAAGTATTGTGTGCATGGCAAACACATTACCTCCAGCTACAGCTCATCAATACCGGCCTTACATGACAGCCAAACCTGCTGACAGCACAATAGAATGTATCTATCAAATGTGTCATGAAAAGGTAAAAATCCAGCTAAGAAGAAGCAGATGCAATCAATATCTGAAACGGAGAACCTCCTGGAATGATACAAGTATGTTTTAAACCAAAGGAAGTATAATCCATAAGACACAGTGTGTGTGTATAGTTTTGTAGCATTCCTCCATAGCTGCAGACTTTCCATATAATATGGCCCTGTGTATTTTTTTTATGATACATCACCTTGCTTAAAGAAAAACTCTCACAAGCATTTGTAATTTAACTACAGAGAAACGCTAATGGATAGTAAAGAAAATCTCTTAGTTCCCACATTCCTGCTTGTCAGCTCCTCCCCTACCAGAAGCCTGATTTGTGGGCGTTCCTACGATTGAGTTCAGTTGCCATAACCCCTTGTTCAATGAGTGCACCTATCAGGAGCGGAGTATTGCTGTTGTTTACACTGACCATTCCTCTAACCCACTCACACCCCTCTTCTATTGCATAACTAAATATGGAACCCAGTTCCCTACACTGTTTGTCTCACTGTGATTCAGCTTGATCAGCCACCCAGCGTCTTTGGTTGCAGAATGTAGACATCTGGGCTGCGCAGCATCATTGGTTCCTATTGTGTTGATGGCTGGGCTGTCTGCACCATGGAAATGCATGAAGGTGTACTGCCCAGCTGCTTGCATCCTAGCAATCGCAGGTTGGCTGATCTAGCTGGGCCACAGTTACACAAACAGGCAGTAGAACTTGGTGAAGGGGAAGCCAGGTCTATGTGTCCAGGGAACAGTTAAGGTTACTAGCAAGCTGCCTGACATGCCCCCTCCCCCACATTCCTAGTGGCAGCACTTGTCTTGAGCAAGCACTTATAGAGACATGCGCTGTCAAACACCTTACTAGCTGTGTGGTCCGTCAGCATTGTGGGGGGAATCCCTGTCTAACTATACAGCTAGCCTTTTAAAAACCACCATGTAGAAAGACTGGACAAAAAAATACATGTAATTTGTCACTTGTCAAAAATGAAGTGAGACTTCTTTAATAGTTACATAGGTAAACATCTCAACAAATCCTACTGTTTGGGGTAAACTGAACTTTTCTGCTTCTCTACATTCTACATAAGTAGACATCATAAAAAACATCACTACAATTTCCTATCCTCTCACATAAAAATTGTTGTGCTAAACCCTCTTCCCCAAACATCAGATAGGAATGGTAAACATTCCTGACATGAGCATGGACATGGGCAGATCTTGCAAACTGGTAAAGGTTTGAAGACCCCTCCATGGTTCACTGCTTGGCCATATTGGATGCAACCCCTGAGGTACCTCAAGGTGTCCCCAGTGGAATACCAGATTTTTAAGGTCCATTTGTCCTTTCTTGTTGAAACGTTGACATTTTTTGATAAAGCTATCTTTAAACCTGCATTTTTCCAGATTCTTGGCACTATTTTCACAGTAGCACACCCTCTGCATTTAGGGAGATTTCATCTAACATCCTGCTGTGTCTGTGTTCATTGGTTAGAACAGTGGTCTCCAAACTGCGGCCCTTTGCTTGCCTTTATCTGACCCTTGGGACACTAATCCTGCCACTGATACAAGACACTATTCTGCCCACTGATACCAACAATGGAGCACCATTTCTCCCACTGCCACCAATAATAGGGCACTATGACACCAACAATGGGGCACTATACCTCCTATTCCTCCCACTGACACCAACAATGGGGCACTATACCTCTCACTGACACCAATGATGGGGCACTATTCCTTCCACTGACACCAAATGTGGCAATGTTTTCTCCCACTGATGCCACTCCCTCTGGCCACAGTCCAGCCCCATTAAAGTCTGAAGGAGAATAAACTGGCCCTTTGTTTAGAAAGACCCCTGGTTTAGAACATAAGATTTGGGCAATAAAAGCCAGATGAACAATCTGACTGGTTCCCATTCATTCGAAAAATAGCAAAATGATTTGGCGGTAATTCCAATTTAATAGCAACTAAACTGCCAACTGCTATTAAAGGATACTTACCTCAGTGATGCTGAAAGTATTCCAGGCTATATCCCTAGTCACACCAGATTGAAATTTTGAGATGTTTATTCTGAGATTAAACACTTTGGGTAAATATGATGGTAAAGACAAATACCGCTCTCAGACAAGCTCTTCAAGCTGAAAAAGTATAATCACATTCAGGTAACACATACAGTATACATCCCTCAGGCACATTTGGCATGTAAATAATTTAACAGCAGGGTTATATCCTACAGATACAAGTAAATTGTGTGTACAAGAGTGAAGACATACAAGTCATTGACTGGATGCCTAGGTTTCTTCACCCAACACCAGCAAACAACAAAGGTGCTTGTTCTCTGCCTACTTCCCAGTGCCAACTTTAGACACTACTTGGGGTCAGGGGAGTGCGGGGACTGTAATGTTAATAGGTAGACACCCTTAGTATGGTTTGTTTTGCTATTGTTTTGACAGCAATTTCTGTCAGAGAGTGTCTCTAATATGCAAATAAACTGCAAATGTACAATCCTGTCAGCTCAGTATCTTTTAACTTCCTGTCTTTACAGTCCAGAGGAAGTAGTGTTGGTCAGAACCTTTCTCTTCTAGTAGGAGGCTGACAGCACTAATTATAGTCAGTATTGTAATATGGAATATTCCTTGTCCATCATGTCACACTAAAGGCACAACAATAAATGAGAGTTACAGAAAACTCTCTTAGCAGATGAAGGCCTCTCATGAGCATACTAAGATCTCATCTACATACTAGGATAAAAAAAATACACAAGCATTTTTACTGCAGTTCCCTGAACTAGATTATGCAGAAACAAGCACATGTGTCAGTTTCGGGGTGACAGTTTATAGGGTGTTAATGAAACAGCATGCTTTGCGGCATGACTTGGGGTAGGGTCAAAGACACCTTCCCTATGTGAAATGAAAACTCAACGCTTTGACACAGTTTAGATGTTTCATGAAAGAAATGAAAAAGTCCACAGTTTTATTTTTAACGAGAAGCAGTAAATACATTATTAAAACCATAAGAGCATGGCACAATAATATGTTAAATAAAATAAAATTTTCTATGTTAATACAACAGTGAGCCCAGGGATTGAAATCGTGCGAGTTCAGCTGAACTCACACGATTTCATTCCCGCATGTCAGTCTGCAGGTTTCCTGCACAGATGTCTATTGAAATCGCACCTGAAATCGCCAAAAGTAGTAAAGAAAATACTTCTGGGAATCGGTGCAGCGCCGCAAAGTCGGCGTTGCACCAATTCAGATGGTGCCATTGATTAAAAAAACAGTGGCATCAACAGAGATAACCAGCCTCTGACAATGCACCTTCTCAGTGTTGGTCTAACCACCACCATACCTGCCACTGGCCCTTCCCAATTCACTTACCAATGGGTACACCCAACAACATAAACAATAGCCATGAATAGGAACTTCCCCATGGCTTCACCAAACCACTCCTACCACCTCCCATTCCAACTTTTTTGTAGGTTTTCCTCATTGACAATTGCCAACAATTGTCAAGAGCCCACCACCTCACACAAAGATGACCCCCCCCCCTCATCTTTGTGTGCTACACCATAGAACCAGCATCACCTCAATATCATCCAAGAAATCATAATTTAAAAAGGCCCCCATCCAAGGTCCATAATATATACCTCATCTACAGAGATGAAGGACTAATCCTTCTCCACCAGTCAATGTCTTGCAACCATTCCTCCCGCCTGATGAATGAAGTTAGAGACAGCCTGATTACCCACAACTCTGGTCCTTACAGTTTATCCTGAGAGTTCGCACCCCTCCAAGTTAGCCGTGGACCCATCTCTTACCACACAAGATCCATGGTTTGTACAGCTCCCAAAAACACACTAATATGTGATATAATTGCTAGATTGAGGTTCTAATGAGAATCTTGGTGTAATTCCTGCTTGCATGCATAACCAACATTTTTAGGGGCCCTGGCCTCCTTACCAGGTCAGCCACCACTGGACTGATCCAGATTCCCAATTTCTGGAGTGTCACTCAGCCTAGTAGATGTAAGAGTGACCTATAACCCAAATGTTGTATCTACTCAAACACACATAAAGCAAACAAAACAAAAGAAAGGCATATGAGCATTGTCCAATCAGTTAGATCATAGACTAAACTTTGAGTGATGGAACATTATGCACAAAGCTCCCTACCTCATCAATGCATACTAACAAACCCCCCCTCCATTTCCGGCCCTTGACTGCCTTGGCTAACCAATTCTCGATGCGAACTGCCCCATAGAAGGCCAAACTAAATCTTACTTTAAGAAGACCCATCTTATGCACTGAGTGGCAGCAACTCTGCATTTGCCCATACAGATCCTCCAAAATCTCTATCATAATTGGCCTGCAGGCATCAGCTGTTCAGCCTGCCCTCTGTATCCTTTTTAGTTACTGCCAAACAAAAAAGAATCCTTAGTGGCATCAAGTTGGCCCCTTGTGTTAAACAGAAAAAACAAAGCAGACACTGACCTGGTTATGGAGATAACAAAAGCACCCCAAGAAATCATGAACCATGACCCTCATCTGTACTGACTCCTCTGATGATAAACATGACTGCTCCCATAATTCCCATCAATGCTAGAGCCCACAATAAGCCTTCAAGGTGTTCAACACTAGCGACTTTTGCAACCAACCCGCAATCACTGCAGAGCTACCCTCCAAGATCATCCAGCTTGTGGACCTAGTGGGCGCTCGGAAAAGTATGTGAAAGGAGAGATACACATAGGGACACAGAAGACATACACATGTACAAAGAGCAAAACAGGAGTAGAATACCTACTGGGGCATCTCAGAGTCCTTACCAGACCCTTAAAATGGCCAGCTGGATTGGTACGTACATCCTCAGGGTTCCTGCTTAGTCCCCCCCCCCCCCAAGGTCCGTAAGCTGGAATGTTTTTATTTGTTCCTGGCTGATAAGTATCCAGTTCTCTCATGTGATATTGTCACGTACCTGGTGGTAGAGTCTGACTTATGCAGTAGGCAACCTCTCTTGCGGCCCTGGTTCCAGAACCCCTGGTAGAGCAGACAGGGAGCACTGGAGCACAGGGGGGGGGGGGGGCACGAGGGCTGGATTGGACACAGATGGTGGTAAGATGTCTTCCAGAAGTCCGTGCAAAACTGAAGAGTAGTGATACAGGCCGAGTCAACAACATGCGGGCAGAGCAGTACAATAGGAGCAGGCAGTCGGATGGTCGGGTGCAGGCAGGGTCGGCAACAGGCGGGCAAACTGAGGTACAAGGGGTCAGGCAGGAGAATGGTCGTAGGCAAGCCGGGGGTCAGTGCAGGCAGAGTTCAAGCAAATACGGGATCAAGGCGGGTCACAGGTAAACAGGAAATTACAGAACTGGTCACTAATAGCACAGGTAAGGCTGTAGAATGGACAGCACTGGATGTTGGGCGATATCTGCTTAAATGGGCCATTCTGGCGCCAATGCCGGTGCATACGCGTGCACAAACGCGCACGGGCGCGCGCACAAATGTGCACGGGCACACGTGCTACGTTCGCCCGCGCACAGGCCCTCCAGTGGCCAAGGATGTTTCCTTACAGATATACAAATGTTTTGATGAAGAGGTGCCATATACCTACTGTATGTTGTATTCTGTGATGTTGGCACGCATACAGTCCTAAGTCACTCCTCTCTTCATGTGTTATATGAATGCTATGAAATGCGACTTACCACTGAGGTGTCAGCCTTCCACCAGACATAAGCACCAAACATGGTAAGGCACTCAGCTCCACTAATGGCACTATCCTTGTCAGAACTAAAATCAGATTCCAAAACCTTCTTGACACAAGCTGCCTGGTATAACCTGGCAGATGCTGCCTGACAGGAACTACCATGTCCTCCATAGGTCATGGGGCCTCCTATGCCATCTCCCACCAGAATGGGGGCAATAATTATACCATGGTCCCTAGACAAGCTCAAATGGTCCAGTGGACAGCTGCTATAGACCTGGGCAGGCCTGTTCAGAGCCACAGGGCCCTCAGATAAACAATGTCTGATCTTTCCCAGCTCATCTTCCTTGATGAACTTAAAACCCGGTTATGAATACTCACCCAGACATTTGATTGCTCTACCAGTAAAATGGCTGCTCCTGTGTCAGTTGCTGCCCGTTTTACCTCCTAAGCTCTTCCCACTAGATCTAAACTCACCAATCACTGTCAATTAACATCTCCTCCACTAAAACCCATAATATACAAATGGACAAAAATTCCCCTAAGCTGTCTAGAACCACTCCAGTTAAACTTCCCGTATGCTAAAAGCTCCAGGGATGTATAAGAATTGTGTGTCCAAGTTTTATGAGAGGCATAGCTTAAAAGTGGCATTGGATGATGTTTAGGCACAAAGAACAAAAAAAAAACTGAGTTTTACCTAGTATATATAACAAAAGAAGTAGTACTGTGCAATGTTCATATGTAAGTGTTGTCAACATTTTAGAAAGAGCAAGCAAAACAGCAAAATACACGTACTGCATATTACACATATGAACATATCAGAATCATGTAGAAAAATACAATTAGCCTGGCAACTATGCAGGGAAGCAGGCTAGGTCTCTAGTGAGATGTGTACGTCATGCACGGAGGAGGTGAAAAGGGTAAAAACAGGCTCGATCTAGAGTGAGTTGATATGGATAAAAAAAAAGAGACTTGCAAGAGAATTGGCTACCAATATTACCTATAAGTCCTGGAGATAAATAAAGCCCAATGCCAGCCAAAACTTATTTTTAGGGAAGAGAAAACATTTCAAGTGTTTATTGCACTGTTACCAAATCGGAGAAGAAATCAGATGAGCATCAAGAATAAAAAGACACAGTAAACACCTTACAGACTCTAAACCCTCCCCACTCAAAAGCTGAAAGCAAAAAAGCATTGGCTGGAGTTGGGCTTGAAATCTATGCTGAGATACAAAGGTACGTGGAACACTGACCAAAAATCAGGATGCTGGTAACTGTTTCAGCAAACTTGCATTGTTCTTTCCCATGAGGCGAGGGCACATAATTCATTAGGGGGAGGCATTGCATCATTATGCCTTCCAATGGCGCTTGCCCTGGTACTGACATTTACTGTCTCTAATGTGAGCATATACACTACCTTTCTACTGACTTACTGGATAAACCTTTGTGCCCTTTTGGCTCATTTAGTAATCCTAAATACCCATATTGACCACACTCTGGCCTGATCCAAACAGCCCCCATCAGAAATATAGTTGCAAACATACGTTTTGATGGCATTGGGACTTGTGAGGGTAATTGAAGACGCAGATTGCCCCTTATACAGTGGATATAAAAACTCCTCTGTTAAAATGTCAGGTTTCTGTGATGTAAAAAAACATGAGACAAAGATAAATCATTTCAGAACTTTTTCCACCTTTAATGTGACCTGTAAATAAACTGTACAACTCAATTGAAAAACAAACAAATCTTTTTTTTGGGGGGGGGGGGGACGGTAAAAAATAAAAAACTAAAATAATATGGTTGCATAAGAGTGCACACCCTCTTATAACTGGGGATGTAGCTGTGTTTAAAATTAGGCAATCACATTCAAACTCATGTTAAATAGGAGTCAGTACACACTTGCCATCATTTAAAGTGTCTCTGATTAACCCCAAATAAAGTTCAGCTGTTCTAGTAGGTCTTTCCTGACATTTTCTTAGTTGCATCCTACAGCAAATGCCATGGTCCGCAGAAAGCTTCCAAAGCATCAGAGGGATCTCATTGTTAAAAGGAATCAGTCAGGAGAAGGGTACAAAAGAATTTTCAAGGCATTCTATATGTGAAGACAGTCATCATCAAGTGGAGAAAATATGGCACAATAGCGATACTAACAAAGACCTGGACGTCCCTCCAAAATTGATGAAGAAAACTGGCCAGGGTGGCTGCCAAGAGGCCTACAGCAACATTAAAGGAGCTGCAGGAATATCTGGCAAGTACTGGCTGTGAGGTACATGTGACCACAATCTCCCATATTCTTCATGTCTGGGCTATGGGGTAGAGTGGCAAGACGGAAGCCTTTTCTTACAAAGAAAAACATCCAAGCCTGGCTAAATTTTGCAAAAACCCATCTGAAGTCTCCCAAAAGCATGTGGGAAAATGTTTTATGGTCTGATGAAACCAAGGTTGAACTTTTTTGCCATAATTCCAAAAGATACATTTGGCGCAAACAACACTGCACATCACCAAAAGAACTCCATACCCTCAGTTAAGCATGGTGGTGGCAACATCATGCTTTGGGGCTGTTTTTCTTCAACTGAGACAGGGGCCTTAATCAAGGTCGAGAAAATTATGAACAGTTACAAATACCAGTCACTATTGGCACAAAACCTTCAGGCTTCCGCTAGAAAGCTGAACATGAAGAGGAACTTCATCTTTCAGCATGACAACGACCCAAAGCATAAATCCAAATCAACAAAGGAATGGCTTCACCAGAAGAAGATTAAAGTTTTGGAATGGCCCAGCCAGAGCCGACCTGAATCTGATTGAAAATCTGTGGGGTGATCTGAAGGGGGCTGTGCACAGGAGATGCCCTCGCAATCTGACAGATTTGGAGTGTTTTTGCAAAGAAGAGTGGGCAATAATAGTCAAGATGTGCCATGCTGATAGACTCATACCCAAAAGGTGCTTCACCAAAGTATTAGTTTTAGAGTGTGCACACTTATGCAACCATATTATTGTAGTTTTTCATTTTTACTTCCCTCCACCAAAAAGATTTCAGTTTGTTGTTCAACTGAGTTGCACAGTTTATAGGTCACATTAAAGGTGGAAAAAGTTCTGAAATTATTTATCTTTGTCTCATTTTTTTACATTACAGAAACCTGACATTTTAACAGGGGTGTGTAGACTTTTTATATCCAATGTATTTTTGCAAGTGTGCATAAAAGGAAGTGTAAGGTCTTATATGACAGTTCTGCGACCCTGGGATCGTATTATATCTGCATTTAGTGCTCCAGGTTGTACTGTATAAAATTCCTGCTTCAGAGAATACTAGCTGTCTGGTTGTCACGCTAAGCCTCTGGTATCAATGCATTGTGGCATTCCGAGTCATTGAAAGATATGCACATCAGGAGTTCTGAGGTTACTGCCTCTGCAATAGCTGCATGCTTGCTTCAGGACACTGGGCACAATTCACCAAAGGTTATTGCATGCGTTATGACGGTCATGTGACCACTTAACACATGCAATAATGAAAATGTAAATTCACTATTGCTCATATGCAGTATTTAGCACAAACATCAAAAACGCTTGTTAAATACTGCATAAAAAGGCATTAAAATCAATTCACAGAAGGAAATAAATAAATGCATGTGATAATTAAGTACTGGTCCAAGCTTGCGATAACTATGGCAATGGTCAAACCCCCCAGTGATTGGTTTAAAAAAATCGGTGGGAAAGTGCAAGCTGGAGCAGGTGTCAACTAGATTTTATTGAGGAATTGTCTCTGTAGGCTGGCAGACAACACGGCACAGAGGATGAAGCCCACTGAATTCAGTCTTCTGGAATTTAAAGTGGTTGTCAACCTGCGACAACCACTTTAACCTACAGGTAAGCCTATAATAAGGATTACCTGTAGGTGCCCTGCATATCTCCCAAACCTGCACGGTTCAGGAGATATACTGTGTACCAGAATTTCTGACGTCTTTCGGCACATGCGCAGTGAAGAAACGGCCTCCGTGCCGTTTCTTCACTGAGATTGCGCCATGACTGGCGACTCCCGCGCGCATTCGCAGGAGTGACGTCACGCGACTCCGGCCAGTCACAGAGCCGGAGTCTCAGCCCTGGAAGGAAGAAGGGCAGAAGATGGACGCTGCCTGCACAGGGGACAGATGATGATGGGGGTGGGGGGGATTACACAGAGAGTGAGAGAAGAGAAAAGAGAGAGGAGAGAGAGAGAGAGAGAGATAGATAGATACACAGAGGATACGAGAAGAGAGAGGAGGTGATCCACAGAGAGAGAAGGGGATACAGAGAAAGTGAAAGAGGATAGAGAAGGGGATATAGAGAGAGAGAAGGGGGTACACAGAGTAAGAGAAGAGAGTGGAGGGGACAGACGTGAAAGAAGAGAGAGAAGGGGATGCATAGAGAGAGAGGAGAGGAGGTGGTGCATAGAGAGAGAAGGGGATATACAGAAAGTGATAGAAGAGAGAGGAGGGAATGCATAGAGAGAGAGAGAGGAGAGGAGAGAGGAAGGGATGCACAGAAAGTGATAGAAGAGAGAAGAAGGGATATATAGAGAGAAGGTGTGTACAAAGAAAGGGATAGAAGAGAGAGGAGGGGATGCAGTTAGAGAGAGAAGGGGGTACAAGCAGGGCCAGCCCTACCATGGGTCCCAGTGGGTCCATTGGACCCAGGCAGCACTTTGAGAGGGGCAGCAAAATGAACAATGGCCGCCTCTTCTTCTCTTCTATTTACCCAGCAAATTGAAGACCAAGATTTTTTCCAGCAGTTTTGTGTGTCATGATGACAACTGCCCCTGGGCCGCTCTGTTTGCCTCTATACTACCCTAGCCCACCCCTATACTACCCTAGCCTGTCTATATACCACCCTAGCCTGTCTATATACTACCTCAGCCTGTCCATATACTACCCTAGCCTGTCTATATACTACCCTAGCCTGTCTATATACTACCCTAGCCTGTCTATATACCACCCTAGCCTGTCTATATACTACCTCAGCCTGTCCATATACTACCCTAGCCTGTCCATATACTACCCTAGCCTGTCTATGATATAAAATAATGGAGAGGGGTACACAGAGTGAGAGAAGAGAGAGGAGAGAATGCATAGAGAGAGAAGGGGTACGCAGAAAGTGATAGAAGAGAGAGCAGGGGATACAGAGTGAGAGAAGGGGGTACACAGAGTGGGAGAAGAGAGAGGAGGGGGTGCATAGCGAGAGAAGGAGATACAAAGAAAGTGACAGAAGAGAGAGGAGGGGTTGATACAGAGAGAGAGAGAGAGAAAAGAGAGAGCATGGGATACTGAGAGAGAGAAGGGGGTACACAGAGTGGGAGAAGAGAGAGGAGGGGGTGCATAGCGAGAGAAGGAGATACAAAGAAAGTGACAGAAGAGAGAGGAGGGGTTGATACAGAGAGAGAGAGAGAAAAGAGAGAGCAGGGGATACTGAGAGAGAGAAGGGGGTACACAGAAAGTGGTAGAAAAGAGAGGAGGTGATACAGAGAGAGAGGAGGGGGTACACAGAAAGTGGTAGAAGAGAGAGGAGGTGATACAGAGAGAGAGGAGGGGGTACACAGAGTGAGAGAAGAGAGAAGAGGGGGTACTGAGAGAGAGAAGGCGGTACACAGAAAGTGATAGAAGAGAGAGGAGGGGATACAGAGAGAGAAGGGGGTACACAGAGTGATAGAAGAGAGAGGAAGGGATATAGAAAGAGAGGGGGGTACACAGAAAGTGATAGAAAAGAGAGGAGGATATAGAGGGGGGGGTACACATAAAGTGAGAGAGATTTGATTAATGTTCCATGTAAGTTGAAATTCTGATTGACACCGATAGAAAGTATGACCTCACATGCATGAAATAATGGAATAAAATAAGCAGTTGGAGCAGTAAATCTTACAGGCCATGGTGATCTCTTTATTATGCATTGCTATGTTTAGTGATGGAAATGTGAGAGCAGTATGTATAGACAGGAGGTGGTAACAGAGCCTTCCCCTTCTCACTTACCTCACATTACCTCGGCCAGCACATGTTCCATTACTTTCTATAGGTGTGTCAGACAAGGCCAGATACCAGCAAAGAGGTAAACAAGTGATATACGCAATTTATGTCCAAGAGTGTAAAAATAAACACCAGCAAAACACTTTAGGCCTCATACACACGGACGTTTTTTGACGCCGGCGTTTTCTGGCGTTTTTTGCAGCTCTCCATGTTAGTCAATGGCCCCATAAAAACGTCGGCGTTTCTGAGCTGTAGGTGGCGTCGGCGTTAGTGAGCAGAAAGTAGAACCCATGGCCATCGCGTTCTGAGGCTGTAACATTTTGACGTTTTTTGACGCCGACGCCACAATATGCCAAGAAACGCCACCATATGCCACCTATTATTATACCGGCGTTTTCCGGCGTTTTTTGACGCCGACGTTTTTAGGTTGAAAAATAGCAGAGGGATGATTTTGTTTTAAAAAACGCCTATTGACGCCTATTGACGCCGACGCTCACTAACGCCGAAAAACGTCAATACATAACGCCGAAAAACGTCGCCTTTTTTTCCTTGACGTCGGGCCCGACGTTTTGTTTATTTTTTTATATACGCCCGTGTGTATGAGGCCTTAGAGAACAGGGAAAGAGCAGACACAAATCACAATAACCTTGTAAGGTCAATTACTAAGATAAAAATGACATGTTTGAGACCATTAAGTGTGCAGATCTGAAACATATGCAATGCGGGTCCTGTGGAATGTCAGACAGAAGATAACAATCGGAGATGCTCAGGAGAAGCATTATGAGGGTTTATGAAAAACATAATAGGATGTAAACACAGGGCCACACTAGGTCAGAGAGTCAGACATCTAAATTTCTATCAGAAATAGGGCAGATATGCAGGGACTGGTTGCCATAGACAACGCCTGTTCCTTTGAGACATTATTATAAAGGAGTCTTGACTAGCAGCTTTGCCTTTGATCCCAAACACACACATACATACCTATTGTACATTTGTACCGCAGACTCGCATTAGCTGAACCTAGTATACCTATCCAACATTCAGTGCACATACTATGGCTCTAGTAAACCTAACAATGGCAAGAGAAACCCAAAAACTTCTGAGAAAATCACGTTTATGTTCTAGGTACCATGCCAATCAGCTCAGATGCTGAAGTATGCACTGCAGAACAATTGCAATTGTTAGTAAATGCACTCTATGCATGCGGAAGCTGGTCAGCCATATCAGCTCATCCTAAAATAAAGGGTGTCACCCTGTCGTTTACCGCTCTCACCCTCTTAAAAGCAATCTGTGCTGGCTTGCTTTTCAGAGGGCAGTTGGCAGGTAGCTGGGAGGCAATATGCACCCATATGAACTCAAAAAAGGGGGAATCACCACGTACTGAACACGGTTGCAGTGCGATCTCTAACTTTAATGGGTCACATGCAATGGTGGTACTGCCCACCAAATGTGACAGGGGGTTTACTCTTTCCACTGCTGCAACACAAGGCATTGCAGGCTGTGGCCTTAAGCTGCCTTGTCTTTGTTTAGGTGGGCATGGGGAGTGGTGGTAAAAGCATGGCTCAACCATGTACTTTTACATCCCCCTGGAAGCATGTCTGATTTAGCCCTAACAGTTGATGGCATTTACATATGGACAGGGCCATGGATAAGGGCGTACCACTGGTTCTCCTGTACGGGGCCCCGGACAGCAGAGGAGCCCAGGCAGCAGGGTGAATCGGAATGTGGATAGGGAGGGTGATTGGCACAGCAGGGGGGCAATTACTGGAACGGATCCCTGGTATGGCTCTCTCTGCTGCAGCTGAAAGCTGGCTTCTTCTCCTCTCCCTCCAGATGCTGCAGAGAGAGCCATACAGGGGATCAGTTCCAGTAATTG
>BLSH010248765.1:285478-340204 GCA_018402905.1 Glandirana rugosa | reverse complement strand
TCAGTTCCAGTAATTGCCCCCCCCCCCACTGTAATGATCACCCTGCCTGTGAACCATATGTTTCCCCCTGCTGCTCAGTCCTCCCGTGTGCCTTCCCTACCCCTGAGGTGCTCCCGGCTTCCCACCTCTCATGGAGCTGGCAGCTGCAAGCACACAAGAAGATCATTCAGGATGGAGAGTGGGGGAAGGGTCCGGTAAATATGTAATATTTACCAGCCCCTGCCTTTCCTGAATGAACTTGAGTGATTGGTACCAATCACTCACTGGGGGTCATTTACTATAGCGTGAATATGCAATCGGGTGATAAGAAGCGCTCAAAATAGCCAAATCTAATTAGCAGCGAAACAAATTCACAATAGCGCTGGCGAACAAATACTCCCCAAAACCAAATTCACTATTCGAGTGCCCAGACAATAGATAGCACCAAACCCTTACTCTTGCTAGGACCTGGAGAATTGCACATGGAAATAATGTTTAAAGCATGATATGATCGCCTAAATGGTACTGAAATATGTGGTATATTGTTTAACCACTTTAATACTGGGCACTTTCCCCCCGTCCCGCCCAGACCAATTTTCAGCTTTCACCATTGTCGCATTTTGAATGACAGATGCACGGTCATGCGACGCTGTACCCAAACAAAATTTTTATAATTTTTTTCCCCACAAATAGAGCTTTCTTTTGGTGCTATTTGATCACCACTGGGGTTTTTATTTTTTGCGCTACAAATTTTGAATAAAAATACATTTTTCTTTGTTTCTGTTGCAAAATTTTGTAAATAAGTACATTTTCTCATTCACTGATGAGGCTGCACTGACGGGCACTGATGAGACTGTACTGAATGGCACTAATGATAAGGCACTTATATGCAGGACTGATAGGTGGCACTGATAGGCAGCACTGACGGGCATTGATAGGTGGCACTGATGGGCACTCTTAGGCAGCACTGATGGGCACTGGTAGATGGTACTGGGCACTGATAGGCGGCACTGATAGGTGGCACTGATAAGCACTGATAGGTGGCACTGGTGGGCACTGATAAGCGGCATTAATAGATGGCACTGTGAGGCAGCATTGATCAGGGGGTACTGGCAGCCACTGGCAGGGATCACTGATGGGCACTGAGTGCCATCCCTATTGGGCATACCTGGTGGTCCTGGGTGGCATCCCTGGTGGTCCTGGTGGGCATCCCTGGTAGTCCTGGGTGGGCACATCCCTGGTGGTCCTGGGTAGCACCCCTGGTGGTCCTGGGTGGGCATCCTTGGGTGGGGGGCTGCACTGATAATCAATCAATGCAGACCCCCCCTGTGAGGAGAGCAGCCAATCAGCTCTCCTCTACTTGAGTCTGGCAGCGCGAGTACAGGAAAAGTCGATACACGGCTTTTCCTATTTACAGAGTGATCAGCTGTGATTGGACTCCTTACCACGATTGGAGTTGTGGTGTGTCAAAGTGACACACCTGACCACACCACTGAACACCAAGCTGCGCATTCCCGCGGATGTGCGATCGCAGGATAACTGAACCACCGCCCGGCCGTCATTTTGCTATAGGCCGAGTAGGAAATGGTTAAAGATAATGTGCTTTTAAACTGTGTTAAAAGTGATTTATACACTAAAATATCTTTAAAAGTCTGAGAAGAGATAAATTCCCTGTCTCTTTCCAACTATGTACCAGCACAAATGAGCATGCTTAGACATACAAACTACTTTCATTTTAACTCCCATGCCTTTTTTACAGGGCGCTATAGTAAACACCATAATTAGCACTGGGCTAAATAGCATTTTTGAGAGCGAAAATGAGAGCTATGTAGCCCAATGCAAGTTTCAGCCATTGATTCTAATGGTACAATTGTAACTTCCCAAATAAATATTTTTCATATTGAGATGAAATGTATCTTTCTCTCAAATAAATTGTCCTTTCAACAATGTGGCTTCTTCTTCATCTGTTTTGTTTTTAAGAATGCTAGTAATGGGTAATGTTTTCATGTTTTGGGAAAATATATTTTTCTCTGTCTCTCTCACTTGTTGCTGTCCATCTCACAAAAATATTTACCCAAACTCACACAGGTGTCTTTACAAACCACATACAATAGCATTGCTAATGAAAATTTAAAATGAGTCACAATTTTGTGTATTTTTCTTATTTCCAAATAAACTTGAGCCTAAAAAATGTGATATGTGTACCAACATCAGAAATAAAAATGTCATTCCCAAAAATCAGAGGGTAACATCACTATTCTATACCCACATACTAAGAACCACCAAATATCACAGAATAAATCAAGAAGAGTGCAGTATCTGTGTATTTATGTGTAGGAGGGTTCCACACGTGGCAGCACAGTGGCTAACAGGTTAGTACTTCTGCCTAGCAGCACTGAGGTTCCTGGTTCGAATCCCAAACATGCCACTTCATGTAGAGAAGTTGTCTGTTCTCCCTATGCTGTTAAAAATAACTCCTGACTCAGGGCCTTACCCAAATTATGTCTAAATGTAGTATTTATGTGTAGGAGGGTTCCACTACCATTGCAAATTGTGTCATATGTTTCCCATGGGCAAGGACTATAATCAGCCTTAACATTTCCCCACCAACACTAATTGCATCTTCTTAGCAAGCCTAAACTCACAAAATTACACTGGTGGGTGCGTCCTGTACCGGGTGGGTGGAGGTGTGCTAGCAATCTTAGCTAGGTTATTTAAAGGCCTGCATTTGTGGTGGGTTGTATGGCCTAAGAACAGGCCTGAATCTTTTTTGCAGTGTGTATATTGGGTTACAAATACGTATATATGCTTTTTGTATTTTCTGGGGGGGGGGGGGGTTGCATAATTCTTGGCCCACACCCCACTAAGGCTGTGGTTTTGATGTTTGCCTCTAAATCTCACATGTTAGACTTACAAATGCTATGTAATGGTTTGGATGAAAAGGAAGGTTCCTGCTAATTCATTCCTGCTGTGTGTGTCAATGTAGTTTGTGCGCTGCCTTTTTGGCTTTTGTATTCATTTTGTCTGTTTTTGCTTATGATAATCCTGCCATATAACTTTTTAGGGGTTTGGGGCAAGGACTTTTGATCACAAAAAAGGTAGGTCATACTTGTTATTAGCTTGATTTGTACTCCTGCTTTTCTAATGTGCTTTGTTTAATGTGTTTAATTTTTAGTGTCCTACCCTTGTAGATTGTAAGCGCTTTTGACAGGGCCCTTCTAACCATATTGTCAAATGCTGGAGCATCATTTCCATGCCTTTTTTTTTTTTTAGCCACTGATTACTGTATAAATGTCACTGGCAGGGAAGGGGTTAAACTGTAGGGGGCGATTAAGAAGTTAAGTGTGTTCCCTCAGTGTGTTCTAACTGTGTGTGGGCTGAGCTGGCAGGGGCATGACAAATCTAGCTGTTTCAGATCACTGGAAACAGAAGATCAGTGTTATGTCCCCTGACAGAATGGGGATCCTCCGTGTTTACATTGGCAGATCCCCGTTCTGCCTCTGTAACAGGCGATTGCAGGTCGCCAGCGGACATCAAGTTTGCCCAACCCACGGGCAAGCTCACGCAGCTACGGCGATTTACGCAGGAGAGACGGCCTGCCGCCGTATAAAGATGGCGGCTGGTTGGCAAGCGGTTAACATGCAAGGTGTTAGTTTACTTTTTTGGGTTTAATTTGCTTGTGCACTTGAAGAATCAACACAACTACCTTAGGTGGGTGGTAAGTTGGCTGGGATTTGAAGGAGTGCTTTGTAGACATCTGTGCAAACCACCGAGCCATTGTGCTAAGTACACTGAGACCTGCATAATAGTGTAGTGTAGTGGTTAAAATTGCCGACACCTGGCTATGAAAAAATCCAGACCAAAAACTGTGTGCAGTCCCCCCCAATCCATACTAGGCCCTTCGGGTCTGGTCTGGATTTTAAGGGCCCCCCCAAATCCAGACCAGACCCTTATCTGAGCATGCAGTCCAGCAGGTCAGGAAAGGGAGGGGACAATCGAGCGCCCTCCCCCTCCTGAACTATACCAGGCCGCATGTCCTCAACATGGGGGGAGGGGTGCTTAGTTGCAGGGGGGGCTCTGCCCCACCCCAAACCACCTTGTCCTCATATTGATGAGGACAAGGGCCTCTTCACGACAACCCTGGCCGGTGGTTGTTGGGTTCTGGGGGTGGGGGGGCTTATCGGTATCTGGAAGCCCCCTTTAATAAGGGGGCCCCCAGATCCTGCCCCCCCCATGTGAATGAGTATGGGGTAGGTCATACCCCTACCCATTCACCAAAAAAAGAAGTGTAGTGTGACAAAAGACAATAGCCAGTCTTTGACAAGTCCTTTATTAAAGGTCTTCTCCTTTTGCCGCTTCTTCCTCCATCTTCTCCTTTTTTCCTCCGGTTTTCTTCCAGCTTCTTCTTCCCCTGCTCCTTCCTCCAGTCTTATCCTTCCCGGCTTCTTCCTCCGGTCTTCTTTTTTCTCTGCCGCCGCCCCCACCACTGACCCGCTGAAGATACAAAAACGACCCTACTCCGAAGCTGCAGCCAGCCGATCTGTCCGCTTCCATGACTCACATTTCATATATAACTATAGGGCGTGGTCACCGGGTGGCGTCATCCGGAGACCACATTCCCTTGTGACATCACAATCCCATCATGCCCCGGGCAGTGAAGTCACAAGGGGCAGGGTCTCTGAATGACGTATTTCGCAGCATCGGAGGATTCCTTTTTAAAATTCTCCGCGGAAGAAGACCGGAGGATGATGTGGGGGAAGAAGAAGCCGGAGGAAGAAGGAGAAGACCGGAGGAAGAAGAAGGCTGGAGGGACTACTATTTGGTGAATACTCATTCAAATGGGGGGGGGGGCGGGATCTGGAGGCCCCCTTGTTAAAGGGGACTTCCAGATTCTGATAAGCCCCCTGTCCGCAGACCCCGACAACACCCGGCCAGGGGTGTCTGGAAGAGGGCATGTGGCCTGGTACGGTTCAGGAAGGGGGGGTGCCTGCTCGCCCCCCCCCCTTCCCTGACCCACCAGGCTGCATGCTGGGATAAGGATCTGGTGCAGATTTTGGGGGGACCCCACGCCAATTTTTAAAAAAATCTTGCCCTGGGGTTCCCCTTAAAATCCATACTAGACCTAAGGGCCTGGTATGTAGTGTGTAGAGGAGACGACTGCACGCTTTTTTAAAATTTTTTAAATCTTAATTGCCAGTAGCCGGCAATACATTACAGCCACAAGCAAGTTTGAATTATTTTTTTTCCTTTAGAAATGTCATTATTGCTGTGGCATTTTCTATACATCGCACAGATATGCCACATGCAGTCCCCCCCAGGCACGATATTTAAAGGAATATTTAATTTCCATTGTTTCACTTTAAAGTGCAGTTCCACCCAAAAGTGGAACTTCCGTTGGTCGGTTTCCTCCCCCCTCAGGTGTCACATTTGGCATCTTTAGGGGGGGAGGAGGAAGAGGACACCTGTCTTGGACAGGTGTCCCTTTCCACACATCCGGCAGCGTCAGCAGCCAGGCTCCCTCCTCCTCCACTGCCGCCAATGGGAAAGCACAGCGGCGGTTCACGCATGCGCAGTAGGGACCCGGTCGTGAAGCGGAACGGCTACATGTCCAGGTTTCCTTACCCTCGATGGCGGCGGCAGCACTCGTCCACCGATCCGAAGATCGGTGGGCGGTGCTGACATTGCTGGACCCAAGGACAGGTAAGTGTCCTAAATTTCAAAGTCAACAGCTACTGTATGTGTAGCTGTTGACTTTTAATTTTTAAAGGGGCGCCGGCAGGCGGACCTCCGCTTTTAGCATCATAGGCTCTAATAGGCATCAAAAAAGAGTGGCTGGTGGCGCAGAGCACTGCGCTCATAGCCCACTCAGTGTGTTAGAAAAGCAAATGAATATTTGCTTTTCTAACACTGAATTCCCTCTCCGCCAATCAGGAAGCGTGGGTATGTTACCAGTTTCCCGGCTTTCTTTTTCTTCGGCTGAGAGGTCAGGCGATTCTATTGGATGCCTTTCTCAGAGGAGGAGGGGGATGCACCACCGAAGCTAAGCTCCCGCTCGCCGGACACCTTTGCCCGCTTCTTAGATGGGGTAAGTGCGGGGCTTTGATGTCCCGACTGCCCTGGGGGGGATCTGCTGCTGTCAGAGGAGGAGGGGGATGCACCACCAAAGCCAAGCTCCCGCTCGCTGGACACCTTTGCCTGCTTCTTAGATGGGGTAAGTGCGGGACTTTGATGTCCCGACTGCCCTGGGGGGGATCTGCTGCTGTCAGTGGCGCGAGCCCCGGGAGGGGTAGGGGGGATGGGTGCTGTGTACCCTGCTGTATATACCCTTTCTGTGATGCTGTATATACCCTGCTGTATATACCCTATCTGTGATGGTATATACCCTGCTGTATATACCCTATCTGGTGATGCTGTATATACCCTGCTGTATATACCCTATCTGGTGATGCTGAATATACCCTGCTTTATACACCCTATCTAGTGAGGCTGTATATACCCTGCTGTATATACCCTATCTGTGATGCTGTATACCCTGCTGTATATACCCTATCTGGTGATGCTGTATACCCTATCTGGTGATGCTGGGCTGTATACTCCTGACTCCAAATGGTCTAGCGGTATGCCACTAAAAAGAAGGTTCATTTATTAGACTTAAGCAGTGTTTTTAATGTACTGGGGATACTGGAGTGCAATGGCAATTTTATTGTAAAGGTGAACTTACCCTTTAAGAAATACACTGATGCTTTAACATGTAACATTTTTGGGTGGTGCAGTCTAGATAGGGCATACTCTTTTCTATTTATTTTACGGGATGGCACTCCTGACCTGTGCACCTTGTCAATCATTTTAGTTTCCGAGACCAGGAAACAAGTCTGAGTGTATAGCAACCAACATATCAGATTCCATAGCTCTGCTACTCAGGCTCAAGCTGGCTATACACAGGGAACTTTTCTAGCAATCCCATACTTACAATTCAGGTTTTGTATGCCAAGGCAATCAATCGGATCATAATAAACTCAGACTAACAGTTTATTGGACTAACGTCTGAAAAACACGCAAAAAGAACAATTTTCTGTTGTTTATTGCAGCCAACCAGATTTCAACTGCAGTTCAAGTCTAAAAATAAAACAAGGATTCTGACTGATTGCTTTGAGCAACAAGAAATGTCCCATGTTAGCACATTTTTCTTAAAGAAGCTCCGTTGCTGAAAAAACAAAAAAAAAAAAAAAAAAAAAGAGCACCTGTAATAAAAAAAAAAAAAAAAAAGATCACATCATTGCAGGACACATTTAGTGAAGTAGGGGCCAGAGGGAGGAATCACAGAATGCAGGAGGACGCAGGCATGTGACACCAGCAGAAGCTTGAGGAAGATTTACTCAGTAACCGAGCAAAGATGAACGGGCTTTGGGAAAGGTTAATAGAAAGTGTCTTCTACAGGTTCTTTTATTTTTATTTTTGTAGCGCCCCCATAGTGAATAGGTAATTTTGAGCTAGATTTTTGCTAGGAGAGGCAAATTAAGTCAGGCATGTGCATGTCTGAATGTTTTGATTTGGGCAGGGGAGTGGCCCAGGGAGAGTTGCAGACTGCAGGAAGGAACACCCCTTGGTTACTCCTCCCCTTTGGGTCCAGAAGATTTTGGAAAAAGGGGATGGATGAGGAGGTGTAACTTTCTGAAGTATGTTAAGGAGCCCTGACCAATCCCCAAGCTGGATACCAATACTGTGGTCTGCCCAGCTGGAGATCACTCCATACAAAATTCCTTGGGTGCAAGAGGTTTGCATCAGGGCTTTGACTAGGGAAGTCCATAACCCTATATTTCTTCTTTTTGAGGTATCCCTTACTGGATTTGCTTGTGTGCTTTAGATCATGATCATGTTGAAATACCTGTTTCCCGTTTAGACTAATGGCCTTGCATTCTCATCAAGCACATTTGGATATGATGCTTAAAGTGTTTGTTAACCAAAAAAATAGAGATCCTGGTCCCTTAAAGCAGATTACACAGCACAGTGCATTTGCTGTGTAATCTGCCCCTCTCTAAACTGGGGAAAAAAACCTTGCCTGTTCCTGCCACTTCCTGTGTCCCCCTCTCTGTGCTGACCACGATAACCAGGGCTGCTGAGCCCTGACCACCATGGTCAGCATACATCCCTCCGTAATCCGCAGCTGTCCTCTCTGCTCTCCTCTCTCCCCCTCCTCCCTGATTGTCAGCTCTGTGTTCTGTGTCTCTGTCTCCTCCCCGCCCAGCCCCCCCAGCCGCTATTAGTAGAAATGAAAAATTATAGATTATCACTGCCAACCCCTCTATAATAGGCAGGCATAGCACACTGTATAAATCTTTTATAAAAACGAGGCCTGTTAATACCTTTTAAGAGCGTTCTTCAGGCCGTTCAGATGACTCTCGACCGTTTTCCAGGGCTACTGCAGGGGGGCCTGGCTCACATCAGAGGGAGATTTCGGCCCCTCCTGCAGAAGCCATCCAGGGAGTCATGTGACTGGCCTGAAGACAGCTCTAAACAAGTATTTACAAGCCTCGTTTTTATAAAAGGCTTCTACAGTGTGCTATGCCTAACTATAATAGAGGGCCTGGCATTGATTTGTAATTCTGGGTTAACAAACACTTTAACTATTTCAGCCCTAGAAGGATTTACCCCCTTCCTGACCAGAGCGCTTTTTGCGATATGGCACTGCGTCGCTTTAACTGACAATTGTGAGGTTGTGCAACATTGTACCCAAACAAAATTATAGAATATGGATCTACCCAAACAAAATTGACGTCCTTTTTTCCCACAAATAGAGCTTTCTTTTTGTGGTATTTGATCACCTAATTTTTTGCGCTATAAACAAAGAGCGACAATTTTGAAACAAACAAACATTTTTTTTACTTTTTGCTATAATACATATCCAAAAAAATATATATAAAAAAACTAATTTATTTATCAGTTTAGGCCGATATATATTCTTCTACATATTTTTGGTAAAAAAAAAAAAATTGCAATAGGCGTATGTTGATTGGGTTGCGCAAAAGTTATCGCGTCTATAAACTATGGGAATAGATTTATGGCATTTTTATTGTTTTTTTTTCTTACCAGTAATAGCGGCGATCTGCGATTTTTATTGGGACTGCGACATTGCGGTGGACAGATCGGACACTTTTGACACTTTTTTGGGACCAATGACATTTATACGTCGATCAGAGCTAAAAATGGCCACTGATTACTGTATAAATGTCACTGGCAGGGAAGGGGTTAAACACCAGTGGGCAATGAAGGGGTTAACTGTGTTCCCTCACTGTGTTCTAACTGTATGGGGGCTGGGCTGGCCGGGGCATGACAGATCTAACTGATCCCGATCACTGGGAACAGTAGATCTGTCATGTCCCCTGGCAGAATGGGGATCTGCCATGTTTACATAGGCGGATCACCTTCTGCCTCTGTAACAGGTGATCGCAGGTTGCCGGCGGACATCACGTCCTCCCGACCCGTGGGCATGCTCACGGAGAGTGCAGTGGGCGCGTGCGCGCCATTGCGCTTGGCCACAAATCGCTCATACGCGGCCGATGTACAATGACATTGGTTTGCGCAGGAGAGCTGACCTGCCACAGTACAAGTGCAGCGTGTGGTCGGCAAGCAGTTAATGAATAGTCGACTCAATGACTGCTATCTGCCCAGACCCTGAAGCACAAAGGTAACCATAGCATTTCCACCACCTTGCTTCACAGTTGTTTTGAGGTTCCTTTTCCTGAAAGGAGATGCCCTGGAAGCATTGTAGGGAGCTTTGTTGTGTTTTTTGCCCACATTTAGATTACTAAACACAACTCAGATAATAATGTATGAGGGCATGCAAATCAATGACCGGTGATGGTCCACCGCACTCACCCCTCCACAGTGATGGTCCCCGGCACTCAGCCCCTCCGCGGCTTCCTTGGCTTCTCTTCCCGGCCAACCTGATCCGCTTCCTGTTCTGATTGGCCAGGAGGAGAAGCCTCTGCGCCCCTAATTGACTGGCCTCTCCTGCCTGAAATACTGTCTTTAGTTTGTGACAAACATGTCTACAGTTACTGTGAACAAACAACCCTGTGATTCGACTGTGTCTCTAGCACATTGTTCCAAAAGACTTGGTCTTTGTCTGTATGTTCATTTAAAAACTGTAATGCAGGTTATGATGGTGCAATCCCTTTCTGGTTGTACATACATGAGCTCTGACCCCTACTGTTGCAAGTGTTACCTGAAAGATGACAGTTTGGGGTTCTTGGAGAGCTCTTTTAGCATCAAACTGTCAGCTCTTGGGTTGAATTTTCTAGGCCAGTCAGGGTTGGACAAATTAGCAGTTGTCTGATATCTATGCCATTGTGTACCGTGGCATGATTAATTTCAAATCATTTGGCAAACGTTTTCAACACCTTGCCAGACTTGCACATGTCAATAGCAAAGAGAACACCATAACCTAGATGTCTGAGGTTTAAGACAGATTCTACCTGTATACTCCCTTAGGATGTTCTAACCATTGGCTTCTCATCTAGAACACCAGATTTCACGAATCTGAAGTGGTTGCAAATGTAGGGGTGCACTTACTTTTTTTTTTTTTTTTGCATATGATAAATCTGCATTTTTGTTGATTTTTGATCATGCAACATGTCAGTTTTATCTGTCATTTGTTCAAGTATAGGAACTTTATCTTTAGGCACTATTTAAATCAAGATTGAATGTTTGCCTGTTCAGATATGTTGGCAAAGTCAATAATTTCCATGGGGCGTATTTAGTTTTTCACATGACTGTTCAAGATGACAATATGTATGGAGTGCCTCCTAGTCTGCTGGTAGAGGGAACAACAGTTTTCCATGGGCCAATTAAAAAAATTAAACTGTGAAGAGACTTAAAGTGATACTAAAGACTTTTTTTTTTTGTTTAAAAATAACAAACATGTTATACTTACCTCCTCTGTGCAGTTGGTTTTGCACCGAGCAGCCTGGATTCTTCTCTTATCTGGTCCCTCGATGGAGCTCCTGGCCCCTCCCTCCTACTGAGTGCCCCCACAGCAAGCAGCTTGCTATGGGGACACCCAAGCCTCTGCTCTGCATCTCCATTCAGACATGGAGGCGTGGCTCCATCCACCCCCTCTCTCTCCTAGTTGGCTCACTGACTTTGATTGACAGCAGCGGGAGCCAATGGCGCCCACTATGTCTCAGCCAATCAGTAGAGAAATTCTCGGACAACCGAGTCTCTTGTGCAACATCGCTGGCTCAAGATGGGGCTCAGGTAAGTATTAGCGGGGCTACTGCACACAGGTTTTTTTTTTATCTTAATGCATAGAATGAAATCAAAAACCTTCTGCCTTTATAACCATTTTAAATAAAATTTGAGACTGCATCGTCAAAAGAAACCCATATTGTGCGCACTGACGATGTAGTAACTATGTTAGGCCTGGTGTGCTGACACAGTACTAACCATATAAAGCTCCATACACACGATGGGAATTTTCATTCGACGGCCTATCGTCCAAAATTCTTACCGATAGTATACGCCTTTCGACAGACAATTTCGATTTTTCATAAGACAAAAGCTGGTTATGCAGACTAGAAAATATTTTTTTTACGGCAACTCAACGTTCGATTTTCATATCATTAGTATGGTTTTTATACGAAAAATATCGTACGATCATGACTATGCATGCTCAAAAACGAAAAAAATACATACAAAACTATTCAACACATTACGTCACTTCTGACGCTGAATTCGGTCAGACGAAAATTTTCGTATCGTTAGTACGCTCTTCACTTTCGACACAAGACAATCATCCAATAAAAACTGGACGTTCTGTCATCCGAAATTCACATCGTGTGTACGAGGCTTTAGTCCTGGTGACACTGATGTAACTTTGTTATGCCTGTTGCGCTAACACTGTAGTATCTTTGTTAGGCCTGGTGCATTGACACTGTAGTAACTTTGTTAGGCCTGGTGCGCTGACACTGTAGTAACTTTGTTAGTCCTGGTGCGCTGACACTGTACTAACTTTGTTAGTCCTGGTGCGCTGACACTGTAGTAACTTTGTTAGTCCTGGTGCGCTGACACTGTAGTAACTTTGTTAGTCCTGGTGCGCTGACACTGTAGTAACTTTGTTAGGCCTGGTGCACTGACACTGTAGTAACTTTGTTAGGCCTGGTGCGGTGACACTGTAGTAACTTTCTTAGGCCTGGTTCGCTGACACTGTAGGAACTTTGTTAGGCCTGTTGCACCGACACTGTAGTAACTTTGTTAGGTCTGGTGCGCCAACACTGTAGTAACTTTGTTAGTCCTGGTGCGCTGACACTGTACTAACTTTGTTAGTCCTGGTGTGCTGACACTGTAGTAACTTTGTTAGTCCTGGTGCGCTGACACTGTAGTAACTTTGTTAGTCCTGGTGCTCTGACACTGTAGTAACTTTGTTAGGCCTGGTGCGCTGACACTGTAGTAACTTTGTTAGGCCTGGTGCACTGACACTGTAGTAACTTTGTTAGGCCTGGTGCGGTGACACTGTAGTAACTTTCTTAGGCCTGGTTCGCTGACACTGTAGGAACTTTGTTAGGCCTGTTGCACCGACACTGTAGTAACTTTGTTAGGTCTGGTGCGCCAACACTGTAGTAACTTTGTTAGTCCTGGTGCGCTGACACTGTACTAACTTTGTTAGTCCTGGTGCACTGACACTGTAGTAACTTTGTTAGTCCTGGTGCACTGACACTGTAGTAACTTTGTTAGTCCTGGTGCGCTGACACTGTAGTAACTTTGTTAGTCCTGGTGCACTGACACTGTAGTAACTTTGTTAGTCCTGGTGCACTGACACTGTACTAACTTTGTTAGGCCTGGTGCGCTGACACTGTACTAACTTTGTTAGTCCTGGTGCGCTGACACAGTACTAACTTTGTTAGGCCTGGTGCGCTGACACTGTACTAACTTTGTTAGGCCTGGTGCGTTGACACTGTAGTAACTTTGTTAGTTCTGGTGCGGTGACACTGTACTAACTTTGTTAGGCCTGGTGCACTGACACTGTAGTAACTTTGTTAGTCCTGGTGCACTGACACTGCAGTAACTTTGTTAGTCCTGGTGCACTGACACTGCAGTAACTTTGTTAGGCCTGGTGCACTAACACTGTAGTAACTTTGTTAGTCCTGGTGCACTGACACTGTACTAACTTTGTTAGGCCTGGTGCGCTGACACTGTAGTAACTTTGTTAGTCCTGGTGCGCTGACACAGTACTAACTTTGTTAGGCCTGGTGCGCTGACACTGTACTAACTTTGTTAGGCCTGGTGCGTTGACACTGTAGTAACTTTGTTAGTCCTGGTGCACTGACACTGCAGTAACTTTGTTAGTCCTGGTGCACTGACACTGCAGTAACTTTGTTAGGCCTGGTGCACTGACACTGTAGTAACTATGTTAGGACTGGTGCGCTGACACTGTAGTAACTATGCTAGTCCTGGTGCACTGACACTGTAGTAACTTTGTTAGTCCTGGTGCACTGACACTGTAGTAACTTTGTTAGTCCTGGTGCACTGACACTGTAGTAACTTTGTTAGGCCTGGTGCGCTGACACTGTAGTAACTATGTTAGGACTGGTGCGCTAACACTGTACTATGTTAGCCCTGGTGCGCTGACACTGTAGTAACTATGTTAGGACTGGTGCGCTAACACTGTACTATGTTAGCCCTGGTGCACTGACACTGTAGTAACTATGTTAGGACTGGTGCGCTAACACTGTACTATGTTAGCCCTGGTGCGCGGACACTGTAGTAACTATGTTAGGACTGGTGCGCTGACACTGTACTAACTTTGTTAGTCCTGGTGCACTGACACTGTAGTAACTTTGTTAGGCCTGGAGCGCTGACACTGTAGTAACTATGTTAGGACTGGTGCGCTAACACTGTACTATGTTAGCCCTGGTGCGCTGACACTGTAGTAACTATGTTAGGACTGGTGCGCTAACACTGTACTATGTTAGCCCTGGTGCGCTGACACTGTAGTAACTATGTTAGGACTGGTGCGCTGACACTGTACTATGTTAGTCCTGGTGTGTTGACACTGTAGTAACTATCTAAAATAAGGATATATTCAGCGCAAGTCTCCACAGCATATGATAGCACAGCAGGCTGAACACTTAAGGTAAAATTCACAAACCTCATAAAAATATTAAATCATAAAGTGCAATGCAATAAATACACGTGTGAAAAAGTCCATGCATCCATCTACGTTTCCATTTTAAGGTCCATAAACACTGCAACATGCAGATTAGTTCAAAAGCTCCTGAGCGATGTAGGCAAAGGTGATAACCATTAGGCTTCATGCACACAGGACTTTAAAAAAAAACGTCCAAAAAACGTCAGTAGCTTATCAGTGATTTTTTCAGCTTTTACCAGCGTTGTATTACTGGCGGTTTTTCGCTTTTTTAAAGGGCCAGCGCTTTTTTTTCCCAATTGATCTAAAACGTCCTAAAACGTTGGGGGGATCGACGTTTTTGAGTGTTTTTGGGCGTTTGAGCGTTTTTACAGCTGAAAAATGTCTCTCAGAGCCCTCTGGTCTTGGGTTTTTTTACAGCTCAAAAACATCACTGCTAAAAACAGTTGATAACAGCCTATGTGTGCATGGACACATAGGATAACATGATGGTGGGTTTATTGACTGTAGAAAAAACAGCTGCTGTAAAACAGTCAAAAAAGTCCCGTGTGCATGAGGCCTTACAGAGTGCTCCTAGATATGATCATGCAGGTGAACACTCCCTCCACCAAAGACAAACACTGCCGCTCCCCTCCTTGTAAAGACCAGAAGGGATATTACATACATTCGCCACTGGGGACACAATGGAGACCTGTGGGAATCGGATGTCTAGGGCTAGGGTTCACTCCAGGGCACATGTAGGGAATGTAATAAAATAATCTAGTGCCCTTCGTAAAACTTTATAACATTTATTCCATAAAAAGAATCAAACTTACAAATATAGCACTCATCCTGGGTGCATGGAGCAGCGCATATACAAACAGGATCTGGATAACCAACAAGATGGCCGTGGGTGACATCATACGTAGCTCCTCCCCTGTATGCGTTACATCCTGGGTTGGACTTCTTCAGCGTGGCCACGTAGTCCACCCATATACTTATACCTTCCTAGCATCATGGTAACCAGCCTCAGCTAGAAAGAATCTCTAAACCACGTGACGCAGGCACCGTATATTCATGAGTGGAGCAAGTGACTATCACCATAGCAACTTGGCCTCAAAGCTGAAGCGTCCACACATTATTTGCCCCTAGTGTCCCCACAAGGAAATTCTATTCTGTCTGTGCCCATTGCTATTATAAGCGCCACTATTTATTAAAAATATTATATAAAAAAGGAAGACCGCTACAATGTGTCACTATCTCATACAATAAAAAACCTTTAAAAACAAACGTATTCAGTCATCCCACGGCCTTCTTGTGACATTCATCCCATTCGCATACTTATCTATCAGAAATAAATAAATTTAAGTCAAATTTAACGTTCAAGCCAGCAGGTGCCATTAATTTGGTCTCATATACCCAAAATGACTCCCTACGGACTTAAACGCCAAATAAAATTGCCTCCCCTCCAATAACGTGACAGTTTTTCAATGCCCCAAAACTGCATGCCTCTCGGGTCCCTATTATGATGATCCCTAAAATGTTCCTCTAGACAGCTGTCACCATAGGATGTGGTCATGTAACATCCCTAAGGGACAGTTTATCAGATTGAGGCAAAATTGCTCATCTGAGGAGGATTTTTAGGTACAATCCAGAACATTGGCCCAAAGATTTAACCAAAAAGGATACAATGCAACAGCCATTGAAGATGAACTAGAAAGAGTACGGGTTCTTGATAGAAAGGCTATGATATCTGACCATCCTAAACCTGATAGGGTCGGTACAGGCCAATATCGTCTTATTTTAGATTATAATATCCAGTACAAAAAGTTTGACAGGATAATCAAAAACCATTGGGCCATATTAAAACAGGATCGAGTATTGGGGATGGTCTTACCTTCACAACCACAGTTTATCTATTGCAAAGCCCCCACCTTGAGGGACAGTTTAGCCCCGGGTGTGGTTGATCCCCCCAATTACTACAGAAAACCGTCTCTTCTCTCTTTTATCAGGCTTTTATGCGTGCGGCAAATGCTCTGCCCATAGGAGCTCTAAAGTAAATATTAAAAAACATAAAGATTTTATGTCCTCTGTCACTGGGAAGAAATATGAGATAAAAAATCGAATCACATGTACCACCCAAGGAGTTGTATACACGTTGAAATGTCAATGTGGCTTCCAATACATTGGTAGGACCTCTAGAGCTTTACATGTCCGAATAGGGCAGCATGTAAATAATATTAGAAAGGGGAGGAAAACACATAGTGTGCCTAAACATTTTAGGGATCATCATAATAGGGATAATTTTGACGAATTTGACTTAAATTGCTTTATTTCTGATAGACAAGTATGAGAATGGGATGAATTAACATTTATAGCCTTTATAGCATGGTTTATACTATTTTTATGTATTTATAACGTAAAATTGTGGGTTGACTGAACACGTTTGTTTTTAAAGATTTTTTTATTGAATCAGATAGTAACACATTGAAGCGGTCTTCCTTTTTTATATAATGTTATTATTAAATAGTGGCGCAATGGGCATGGACATAATAGAATTTCCTCGTGGGGACACTAATGTGTGGACACTTCAGCTTTGAGGCCAAGTCGCTATGGTGATAGCAGTCATATGCTCCGCATATGAATATATGGTGCCTGCATCACGTGATTTAGAGATTCTCTCTAGGAAGGTATAAGTATGCGAGTGGACTACATGGCCGCGCTTCCACGTTGAAGTACTGCCCAGGACGTAAGGTGTACAGGGGAGGAGCTACGCATGGCTTCACCCGCAGCCATCTTGTTGGTTATCCAGACCCTGTTTGTATATGCGCTGCTCCATGCACTCAGGATGAGTGCTATATTTGTAAGTGTGATTCTTTTTATGGAATAAATGTTATAAAGTTTTACAGAGAGCACTAGATTCTTTTATTACATTCCCTACATGTGCCCTGGACGGAACCCTGCCCTAGATATCGGATTCCCACAGGTCTCCAGAGGAGGAATTGTGTCCCCAGTGGGGAATGTATGTAATAGCCCATCTGGTCTTTACAAGATGGTGAGCGGTAGCGTTTGTCTTTGGCGGAGGGAGTGTTCACCTGCATGATCGTATTTAGGAGCACTCTGTAATGGTTATCACCTTTGCCTACATTTCTCAGGGGCTTATGAGCGAATTTGCATGTTGCAGTGTTTATGGACCTTTCAATGGAAACAGAGGAATACATAGACTTTTTCATGTGTATTTATTGCATAGCTCTGCACTTTATGATTTAATTGTACTATGTTATTCCTGGTGCGCTGACACTACACTAACTTTGTTAGGCCTGGTGCGCTGACACTGTACTAACAATGTTAGGCCTGGTTTGCTGACACTGTACTAACTTTGTTAGGCCTGGTACGCCGACACTGTACTAACAATGTTAGGCCTGGTGTGCTGACACTGTACTAACAATGTTAGGCCTGGTGTGCTGACACTGTGCTAACAATGTTAGGCCTGGTGTGCTGACACTGTACTAACAATGTTAGGCCTGGTGTGCTGACACTGTACTAACAATGTTAGGCCTGGTGTGCTGACACTGCACTAACTTTGTTATTTAGTACAGTGTCAGCGCACCAGGACTAACATAGTACAGTGTCAGCGCACCAGGCCTAACAAAGTTAGTACGGTGTCAGCGCACCATGACTAACACAGCACAGTGTCGGCACACCAGGACTAACATAGTACAGTGTCAGCGCACCAGGACTGTTAGTCCTGGTGTGCTGACGCTGTAGTAACTTTGTTAGGCCTGGTGCACTGACACTGTACTATGTTAGGCCTGGTGTACACAGGTAATTTGTTCAGCTGACGTGTTTGTGAAGCATTATTGGGGAAGCTGGTTTTGTAACTGGACTGTATGAACCAGTACAGTTTTTTTCCAATGCATTACATTGTGTTGCCCTTTGGTAAACACAGCAAGTATTTGTTAAATAGCAGGATTGCTTGCACAGTGACCACCATCAAGGTTTAGTTTATATACACACACACAAACACCCGATGTAGTAATAATTCACAGCCCGGTTTTAAAATGCTTTTATGGAGAAGAAAAAAATTGTTTGATACGGAGATTGGTTTGAGAGGAATTTCCCTTGAGTTCAGACTGTTTTCCTTTTGTCTTGTATAGAAAAATAAAAGCAAAGCATAGCAAAAGCAAGAACAAGTGAACACTGTTCCATACAGTCCAATTCAAACACTGTGTTCCAGAGGCTAAAAAAAATACATCATAAATCTATCTTAGGATGACAACACGGATGACAGTTACACTAACCCTCAGTCGGAGCAAGCCTCGAGTCAGCCAAGAGTCTTTCTACGTGCAGACGTGTCGGGTATGACCCAACTTCTCCGTCTTGTGAAAGCAGATGTGATTAGCTGCTGATTGAAGGCGTGTAGATAGCAGACAATCTAAACATAGCTAGTGTAACCAAACCTGCCAGGTCTGCAGGGGATAGATTTAACACACATAACTAGCACATAAAAAACTCTTATAACAAGGGTCATAAACCCATCCGTGGTGTATCCAACACAACAACAGATGTATGAGCATGACTCAGTTCCCAGACTATACTGTAAAAACTAGTGATTAAGATCACTTTGGCCATCCACCCACCACAGAAACGACAGGCGTGGGGAAACCTTGCCTTACGTGGTGAGATGATGATATTATGATAAAACCTCTTTACTACACTGCAGTAAAAGGCAGAGAATAGCAAACTGCATCCCAACAGACAGACTATCCTTGCTGTCATCAACTTCCTGCTGAGCTGGCCAAGCATAGACTAGGCAAAGGGGCTTTCTTCTGTTCCAGAGCAAACATGGAACATTGAAAAATGCCAGTGGCAACGGAACAGCCGTAATAATAACAAGTATATTATAACTAGGAAAGGAAAGTTATGACAGCCATAAATCAATCTGCACTGATTAAGACTAGCTCTGTTGTGTTTGCATGTTCTAAATGCTCTCATTGCTATGTCCCTTAAATGATGTGAAGGACATACAAAAGTAGGGCTTGAAAGGAAAATAGAAATAGGTGTTAAAAGGTAAATAGACTGTTCACTTTGCAAGGGAATTTTCCCTTTGTTTAGGAAATGCACTGAACACTTTGCAAAGAATACCCAATTGTGAATAATGAAAAGAAAAAAACAAACATAACAGTATTTTTGCTTGTACATGATTGAATGATGCAAGTCCGCAGAGCTTTAACTGATTCACTAAGCGAAGGAAAAATTACCCTAATAAGTGAACAGCCTGTTTGACACGAAGTACAGCCAAACAAGCTTTGGCTGTACATCTCCTTTAATCAGAAAAATACAGATGACCTCTCATTGCTTGCTATAGGTAACAGCAGTTTTTTTTTTTATGAAAAACTAGTAACATCTGAAGTTAACATTTCCATCTTTGGTTGGGTTTGCGAAGATGGAACAACTGCTCGTTTCTAATGAAAACACTGGTGGTAAGATTTCCCCCTAGTAGTTTGTGTATCGACCCCTTCCACAAGGCCATTGCTAAAACTTCCCAATAATTCTTTGACTTTTCTCCCCTGCTTTCGCTGGATTTCATTAGATGGAACTCCTGGGTGGGAGGAGTTGTCCAAGATTAAACATACCTTGAATAACATTCTCAAGGTACGTTCAATCTTGGACAACTCCCCCCAGCCACTCCACAATCAGTCTGAGGAGTACTTTCAGTGATAGATTGTTACAACCACGATGCACCACAGAGTGATACAGGAAATCATTTTAATTAGATCAAATTTGGTTTATGATCCAGATTTTTATGCAGTTTTTATAGTATGTTGGTATTAGATGAATTATTATTTTGGGTAATGCTAGAGAAAATGGTGTACGATTTACATTTCGGTACTTTGATTTTCTGTTGTATTTTAATAGTATGGATGGTTTATTAGAGTATATTTTTAATTTAGTTTTACTTTCTACCAATTGCGGTTATTGGTAATTTTATTTCATTGTGTCTTGTTCCGTTCCTTATGGTGATCTTGTGTGTCTTTGTTGAATGTAAATGTGTTTTTAATAATTTCCCTTTAGGATTAATAAAGTATTCTGAATCTGAGATCTAGAAGGTTGCCCTGTGACCAAACTGGTTGATAACCACACAAAATAGGCTCTGGGTGATGTTGGCTTTTAAATAAAGATTATAGGAATGCTTACACACAACACGTTGTGCTGTCTGTTCACTTTCATAGTTATAGTGGATTCCTATCAAATGCAGGATAGTGGTCAGCACTTTTACCTTGCTCTTAGGTTTGGATCCCACCATGCACTCTGCAAAGTGTTTTCCTCTGTGTATGCATGGGTTTTCCTACCACCATTTAATAACATACTGGTAGGTTAAACAGTTTCCACCTAATGTAGAGGTGAGCTTAGGAGTCCTCCAAACTCCGCTCTATCTGAACTCTGAACTTGAACCCTTTATTACTTCAATGAGCTGCAAACCGGGTCACTTCTGAGTCATAGCCTTCCCCTTTATTTATGTGAGCTGTGGGGTGGATATTACCTTTCCCGATGCTCATTGGAGTAACAAAAAGAGTGAGAGTTCAGAGTTCAGCTAGAGATAAGTTTGGAGGACACCTCATGTCTAAATACCCAATAGAGATATTAGGCTCTGATAGTAGTCAGTGAGCTTCTTCAGGGATAGGTACTCTTAATGTAATTACGGCAGCAAATTAGAAAGTGGTCCACTGAGTCCCTCTTTTTTTTTTTTTTTTTTAACTAAAAAACTGTAAGATGTTGGTACTATAACCCATCTGCCTGAGTGAGCCTAAAGTTTGACATCATAAATGGCTTCACAATGGCTACACTACATCAAATGTTGGCAAAGCAAGTCCAAAGTTTTACACAGGTATAAAGCACCAGACCATAAAGAAAACAACACACAAGACAAGACACTATAGTAATTAAATATTTTTTATTTCATTTTTGAACAGCTTAACAGTACAGAAGTATTTCCATATACACAGCAAGTTTCATGTATCTGTTTTATATTCTAAAACGTAGATTCTAAAAATGAATGTGCTGAATGCAGTAAAAAGCACCATAATGTGATCTCAACACAGTGCTCAAAAAAAAAAAAAAAAAAAAAAAAAAACAGAAAAAAAGTGAAAAATTAATATATAAAGGAAAGAAACGAATACAAACAAGGGACCAACCGAGGAGAGTTTTCATTTTGCACTGCAATATTTGTTGTGTCTGATGCTTTCTGGAACTTGCATTTTGGAAGACTGGCAAAATCAACTAAAGAGACACTCAACTTACATAGAACAGAAATGGGGAGAACACAGATAATATGGCTGGAAAATTGTAAGCATGGTAAAATAAAATGTTATGTTGCAAACTGCAGTATCCACACTGTTTACCATCTGTAATGTAATAGTGGATAGTTCCTCAATCCATTTTACAACCTTCACACACTGTTATATATGGAACAAACGATTATACCTAAAATATTGCACCGATTCCTTTCACAATAGACCTTTGGGAGGACAACAGATGTGATACCCTCTAAAACTCATTTAACTATAATGCTATAGAAATGCATCAAATATATAACTTTTTACAATGTTAAACACTCCAGATGTGTTTATTTTGTATAAAAATGGGAATAAGGTTCTATTTTGTCACACAGAATAAGCAGCAATGTATTTTCAGTAAACACCGCCAAGTATAGAGGAAGTAAACCCAACGTAGAAGGCAGGTAAGCAATGGCAGTTAGGCAGCAAAGCATGCTGGGAGTAGTAGCTTAGCTACAACTGGAATGCTCCAAGACTGCCTAGAACTGCCATTACATTGAACCTAGGCCTTTTAATTTTTATCAAATCGTCTGAAATAAGGGCTGTTCCTGTCACACGTAGCAACCAGTCTCCCTGAACACTACAGGAAAATGAAAAGAAGAATCTGACTGGTAGGGACGTCCAACAAAAGGAACTCTACATTCAGATAGTTTGACCAACTTAAGGCCTATCAAGCCTGTTCAGTAACATGGTGCAGTACACACAATTGTACTGTAACCCCGAGCAAACGATAGTTTTCAGGTACAGCACACATGTGCACAATGCCCAATACAAGCGTTTTCTTCTAGGGAGCTGTAATAGGATTACATTTATCAACTACCTTGCGCTAACAGAGAGGCACAGCAATTCATTTTTAGAAACGGAAAATAACTTGCTGAGGTCAGCTTGACTTTCGTTTTTTTTTAAAAAATACATTTTGGTAGAAACCGAGTTCTTATTTAAATGCTTCACAAATTTATTATGCAATAAGTTCATTGCAGGCACTTGCCTAAACTTAAAACTGGTCAGATACAATATATATATATTTATATATAGATTTTTTTTATTAAACAAATTGGTTGCGTTTTTAAAACTGTACACAAGAATAACACATTCACAAAATTGAAAATGGATAATACTAAGGGGAAATACATAAAAAAAAGAAAAAAAATGTAAAAACAAATAAAAAACAGAAATGCAACAAAATACACACCGATAGAAGTGCCATATCTGTACCAATCCTAAGGGTTAAAATTTCAAATCTAAAAATGGGACATAGTCCCTAGCTGCCCGATTACCATTTTACACAAAAGGATGGTAATAACCGATAAGGGTCTGCATTTTGCGTCCAGATACTGTACTGTGTAGAGTCTTATAAGGCTGAGAAGGGAGAATAATGCATATACCGTAATTTAAAAATGAAACAAACATCTATACAAACACAAAAACATTTTAAAAGGTGAGGAAGAATAAAAGGACGTATTACTGCCAAAAAGTACTCCGCTGTTAAAAACGCACCTGTCCCTATATACTGGAGGCAGCCATTTTGTGAGAAATGCGCACAAGAAAGCCAAATGGTTTCACTAGAAACCAGCATGCCCTGTGGACTAGCAAAGTCTCTGGTGTTTAACTGGATTTATGGTATATTTTCAGTACGTTATACATGTCACAGGTTTCCATTTCACCGATAGCCCATGCTCACATATAGGGGCACAAAATGGCCGACATAACTGAGTAAATGATTCAGGCACAAAAAAAATGGTTTTACAAGTTACTTTCCCTTCACATTATTACATGAAATGAGGTTTGTCTTTTGGGCTCTTTATTACTATAAATGAACTAATCCAAGTCTATGATAAGCCACTGATAACAAAGTTCAACAGACCGCAACAAGATACTCAGACAAAAACACTGTTAAAGATGTAGAATGAAGATGGCTTTGAAGTGATGTTTGGAATGGATCTCCTTTGCAAAAAAAAACCTGAAGCTGCCTTTGGTTCTTACCAAAGATCAATAAAGGCAGTTTCACAAGGTAACGTGTCAGAATACAAACTCTAACCCTAGATTACAAGGTTTTATTTAGTAAAGCACACTGGCTTTTTAAAATATTATTATTTAATAATAATTATTCTGAAATTTAAGGGAAGCCAATTTGTTTTTAGGTTACTGCAATTAGAATGGTGAAAGATGAAGTCCAATTAGTTGCTGTGCATTACTGTACCTAGGGCTGGCCATAGACGGCTCAACTTTTGTCTGGGCCCCGCTGATTTGGTCAACAGTCAAGCCCTGGATGACCCTGCATGCACCAACCAGTGCAACAAAAGACAATTTGAACATTGCAGAGTGGAAAATTATCAGATGCAGTCACTGCATGACAGTCAGAAAAGGGTAAAATGCGAGTGCCACAAAAATCAGTTAAAAATATATTAGAACAAGAGCCGACGCGTTTCAGCTATCAGCCCTTAATCAGTCTAAGGGCTGAAACACATTGGCTCTTTTTCACCAGTATTTAATGAAGTTCGAATATTTTTGTAGAGGATTTTTGTGGCACTAGCCTTTTCCCTCTTTTGATTCATTACGGATGTTGCGGAGACCTTTCCAGGCTGAGTACCCTGCTTCTGAAGTGGTAATTACTACTTAGGAGGTGGTAGCTCAAATACATTGGTCACTGTATGACACTGCCACTATATTCAACAGGCCGGGTGCTGCAACTGCCTGGGACAATCCCTCCATCCATGATGTTAAGCATGGATGTAAGAATTGATCAACTTTCTCTTGTCGGCCTATGGACTAAAACACAAAATTGAGTGGTGCCCATCTAGCGCTTTAGTTTTTACTGTTTGATTGCATTAGCCCAAAAGTGTAAAAGTACAGCACCTGTTTAGATTCTACCATTGTGGTGAAGCAGGTGAGAAAATTATATCCAAGATCGGATTGGCTAAAATGCATAATACAGACAAGATCACTTGCTTTTAAATAAGCCTAGCAAAGCACTATTATCTCCCTTGGAAGGTTCTTTCCTTCAAATGGTTATGACAGCCAATTGTACATTCAAAAAACAAAATTTAACCCTGAAGGGGGAAAAAAAAAAAAAAAAAAGGAAAAAATTGACCAGATAAAAGCTTCAGATTCCTCAGACCCTCTGTTTCTTGAAAACCATTCTACTATACACTGCAATTGTATGAAGAATATACAGAGTGGAAAAAAATATTGCACATGCCCAGCTTATTGGCAATGTACCGATTTTGGATTTAGAAACAGGAAAGGACATTAGCCAATCGCAGATCCAGTCCATGACAATATGGTTTTGTGATGCTGGTGCGCAATTTCCATGCATACTCTCTTTACAATCTTGTGCTTCCTCTATGACTGGAAGATCACATTAGCTTCTATTCTAAGGATACAAAAGCCAAAGCTAAAGTAGTGTTATGCTAAAGGGCCTCGGGCTCAACAGCATATAAGGAGGACATCCATTACTCTAATAGTATCTTGGCTATGAATTTATAGACCCAGCAAAACTACAGAAGGACCACAAACATTTATTTGGGTGTTTAACCAAGGAGTGTTGCAATGGCTTACACATTTTTCCAGAAACAAATGTGCACAGAATAGGCATTTTTTTTTAACAAACCACTATTTGATGGAAAGCAGCCTATCCCTTCACAGGGATACAGTCATATGACAAGCTTTTGCATTCTTTGGAATGTTGAGTAGAAGTACAAAATGGCTGCCTGGTTCAAGTGCATAAAGAAACATGGGCATTTAAAATGGGTGCCTGTTTTGCTTCACAAGCACTTTGGCTTTTTTTTTTTCCAAGAACGTGGAGCAAAGATAAGTGATCTGCACTAACCTAGAGCTACCAATTATAACTGGATTTCAGCAGTACAGTATAATAAAATACTTATTGGTGTGCAATACATGCCCCCTTGGTTCATGTGTCATGGTATTAAATAAAGCCCTTTAAGTCCTATGACTTAACAGAAAATGGTTATTGTGGTCATATAAAGGAGGGCCAGTAAGAACTGGGATTTTTCAAGAATCTGAATATTCAATCGAAAATATAAGAATTACTTGTTAACATATTATGTTTACCTCTTTATTGACCTTTAATTTACTTTGAGTGTGTTTTTTTTAGATTGGTTTAGAAGGTCAGAGGTCATCTAAAACAAGACAATTGTTACTTTGCCAACTTCCAACCCTACAACCCATTTCCTAGCTTCTGAGTGTGCGAGGTCAGACTTCAGATGACCTCTGCCCCAAGCTAAAAACGCAGTCTGAAACCAAGTACACCTAAATAAGAGCAAATTTCCCTAGCCAAGCTTCAATACTCTGAATCATTCTTTTGATTCTTTGAAAATAAAAAGGAAGAACACTTGCGATAGGTAGCAATATCTTCATTTAGATTTTTGCATTCAATTAAAAAAATTGTAAGGAAAGACAGAAAAAGGGCAGCCAATATGAGGTTTCACAGTTTTACAAAAACAAACAAAAAGTTCCGTGCGGCAATTTCCCTTTTATCGTTAAAAGCTTTTCAGAGCTCAAATTGTTGTGTACATCGCCCATTGTGACCAGAAGGATTGATGTGTTGCTCTGTCTACAAGCACTGTCTGATAGAGAGACATTAAAGGACAAATGTACCCTGTAAGCCGCAGGTTTGTAAGGGAATCTGTTGAATATTTTCCAAGGAAAAAGTCAACATTGTAGGTTATTGCACTATGAGAGGCACGTAGCTGGGTAGGATTCATGGTTAAAGGAGTACTCCACACAGAAAAACTGTGATCTGAGAACTTATTTGGCTCATGTTGGAAACCTTAAGGGCCTCTGTCGACTGGCTTTTGTTCACATTAGAACTGCTTCTCTCCCTCTAAACATTAATGGGAATACAATAACAGCTTAAAGCAGGTCGTTGCAGCTTAGGTGTTCAACTGTGGGTCAAATGCAGCTATCAGTGAACTTTGAGATCTCAGATGTGTCTCAAACTGATGTCAAATGCAAACAAAATGCACCAAAAAACAAGCTGCATTTGTGCTCCACACAAGCCCAGAGCCAAGCATGAGGGTAGGAGAGAAGATGGTGTGAAACTGGCAGCACAAGTGTTGCCAACAGCCAACCTCCTACCCCAAAGAACATCATTCCATCATTGTCCCATCAGACATTATTCCTTAGTAATTCCATAGAGCTCCTTTAAGAGTTGCTTTACAACTCTTGTTATCCCTGAGTTTGACAGGTCTCAAAGTTTGGTAAGCAAAAAGAAAAAAAACTTTAAAAGGGAATGGTTAACCAATGAAAAACAATTTTATTTAGGGACTTTAGTAGCTGTCTAGTGAGAGTGTTCATCCAGCCTTTTAATGCCAAAAACAGCAGGACATTCTTTTGTATTAATCCAATATTGCCAATACTTACACAACTACATGTGACCTTAGGCATGCAAAGCAGACAAAAAACAAAAAAAAAGGAAAACTATTTCCGTTTTAGTTTCCCCAGCCAAGTAGAGTTGAAGCAGCCATTTTGCAGCCTCAACATCAAAGAACATTACTCGAGACCACAGAATAGCTCCCTGTAAAGTAAATAGGTTTTAGAAGCCATATTAAAACCTATTCTTAGATTGTAGTGTTATATCAAGAAATGGCCAAGTGACGAAACAGCACCTTCAACTCAAACTCAAACTCAAAATTTACTGACTGGGGTCTCAAGGGAAAGAGAATTTAGTAAATTCAACACAAAATTCATCATAATAGCAGCAATTATTTTTTTCCCCTTAAAACCAGAAGGGTGGCCCAGCGGCAGCCCTCATACAAGTTGTTTATATCCTACAACTAGGCTTCTTCCGGTGAAAGGATTCTGGGCTACTCCACCAGCATTAGCGTGTGGGAAACAGTTAGGTAATGCTATAGAGTGTTGCTACGGGGTAGGGTGTGCTAATGTATTGTGTGTAACATTACACACTTTTATAATCTGCAGATAGACATATTTATATATATACCATATATTTATATACATACAAAAAAGGGATTTTAGAACATTTATAAAAGCACAAAGTCATAAGAATCTCCCTAATACATCAGCTATACAAAACAAGAATAAATAGTTTTAGATTTAATGTGATTTATTTACAACTAGGTGTGCTTCTTAATAGCATAACTGAACTGTATTCCTAGAAAGCATGAGCTCTTCAGACCCAATGAAAGAAAATGGCCTCTCCCTGAATGGTTTGGAAAATACTTATAGAATACTTTGTGACGATGTTCTATTCACCCCTGTGTTAATGAGGCAAGTATTCCAGTAAGCCCTTATGTGCTGAAAAGTCCAGGTGCTCCAACTTTGATTTCATTGTGGTTACTGCAGGGTTGGTTTGGTGCGAACACAGTTACGTGATTTGAGGCAGCGAGAAATTGGGAAAAGAATTCTGGGAAATCTGCATTGCTGGTAAATCTCAAAAATATCGTCTTTAGATTGCACAAGAATTTAAACAAAAAAATGCACATTAAGAAGCTCACTCAGAGAGGAAAAGATATTGTAAATTGAAAACGGAGGGGCAAAATGAAAGCTCTAAAAAGGAAGCCAGGAGCTAAGTCTCTGCGACTAAAACATTGTGCTGTTAGCAGGGTAGCTAATGCAGTGCTCCTGGTTATTGCTCCAGTGTCTGTGTGGTGTGCCCGTGATTTAAGGCCTAACACCTCAGCAGTTTCTTGGACACCACAGCAAGTCCTACGCTCAGCAGAGTTTAGAAGAAAACCTGTGGCAGTATTTAACATACACTTCAGATTTGGTTTTGCCAAAAACTATTCAAAAGATAAGGAGCATCTAGCAAGACATTTTTATGTTCTGCTCTGAAAGATGCAGAGCAATCCTTGTTCATCTTTCTGTGAGGTAGAAAATAATAAAAATGTCCCCATCAACAGGACGCAAAGTAGATATCCTTCAGTAATGCATCTGTTCGGGATCACTAAATGCAGTGGCAAATGCTGGGCATTTTAAGTGATTTATGGTTCCTATCCAAAGCACTGCTTGGTAAGTGGATGTATATGTGATGTGTTCATACAAGCACAAAAAAACAAAACAAATACCAAACATTTCTAATTTTTTTTTTTGAAACGAACATTCATTAAAGGGGTTCTCACTTTAACTAAAGAGTGGAGCCCTGCTTTAGATGCACTCCTTTTAATAACATTGAGGGGTGAGGGATCATCTCGCTACCCCCACAAGCACCACTGCCATGCTCATCTTGGTTCTGTGCAGATTGTTTCGGCTTATTAAGGATTTCCATTTTAATATAAGTGTTGAACAACATATCGGAAGGGAGAGGAGTCTTTATACTGAGTGGATAACCTGTTCAGCTTTGGGTGCAGGTTAGGATGAAAGATGTAGGAGTACAGACAGATTCCTAGGTCTTAAAAGTACCCCATCAATGAGGAAGTACAGGGGCTTCCACTGCCTATCTCCTTCTTAAAAAAAAGAGACTGTCTAGTTTGTTGATCCTTTGGTCTCAGTTTACCTTTTGAGTTACTGGCCCTGATAAACCATAGAGATTTGAAACTCTAATTTCACAGGCTTCATACTGGTCTGGGTTTGTGACTCAAAGTACTGAAGCCTGAGGATCATCTTAACAGCTAGGCATTTAATATTTTAGAAGGGGCTGGGCAAGGGCAATTAATCTACTCCTCCAATGGCCGGTTTCCTTTTAAAACGTGAACCATGTGGGAAGGGCGTCTTAAGCAGGGGTCCATCTTTCAATTAAAGGTTCAACTCTCAAAAATACACATAGGCAATACTGTGGCAATCTGCAGCCACCTACTGCTCCCTAACTCCAAAGCATTTGTTTAAGCGGCGGGAGAGCCACAGGATTCCTAAGACCGGTCTAAAAACACATGCTAGCCATTCTGTACATGCCGACTTAACATGAAATCAATGTTAATTATGTACTACTAGAAACATGGAATACAATGACCCAAAGAAGAACAGTAAATAAGACCAAGGAAAAAAAAGTGGCTTCAGACATCTCCAGAAGAAAAAAAAAAAAGTAGCCAGAAAGGTCCAGCTTTGCTGTTCTTTAGACTGTGCTGGGTTCAGTGCAACATTTGGTGCACAACTTTACGAAAACAAAATATATATATTTATATATTAGCAGCAATCTTACTGTTCTGAGCCAGAGTCACTCAACAGAGATGGAAGGTCCTCTCTAGCTTTCTGGCAGCTTCTGATTGAATTGTATAGTAGCTGTAAACTGAAGCCTTGCCGTGTAGCAAGATGCTTTCAACCATAAATCCTTCATACCGCTCCCAGATGCATCTTCCATGTGATGCAAGAACATTTTGGTGTTACAGGGAGAAAGCGAGACCTCTGTGCCGTCTAGTCGATGGAGGTAACATATGCAGAGAAGTGATTGGCAGACACTCACCTCCGCATTCACAGTCAACAATCTTTACCATTGCAGAAATGTTGCTCCCATATACATAAACTACATAGATCATTTGAAAATTTTGAGCGCTTCAACGTAGGTCTGGAATGTAGTCTCCTGGAGGTCAACTGGCTGATGGGATAGCGTGTGATTTCAAAATGTAAACGGACACCCACATGCCTCTCAGGAGCTCTGGGGAAAAAAAGAAGCGAGGAATAGAGAGCTGGGAGTCGGAGTGGTTTTTTTTCACGTGCAAGATTATGGTGTGAATGCAGTCACTAGATAAGACAAGTCTCTGATGTGGGAGCACTGGGAAAGAGGGGGGGGGGTCTGCTGGGACATTTGAATACCCCCCACTTTGCCCTCACCTGTTGCTGTTGGTTTATAGGGTAACACTGTGTTTTGGCTTGTCTTGGAGTTCTAATCTTTTAACTCCAGAGCTGGAATACCCTTCATCGCTGCAAATGCTCTGCATGCTTCCCCGCTCGTCCAAGTCACTGGCACTGCTGCTGCTACTACTCCAGTCCAGCTCTGCTGTTAAATAGTCTGTGCTTTCTACATCCACATCAATCTCCTCTGTAAAAAAAAATACATCCAGTGAGCGAGAGAGTCTAGTGAATGCCACTTGCATGTTGTAGAACAGGCATAAACATTTTAACAAGTTTTGCAGGCAACATCAAAATTATTTATTTATTCTCTGTGGGATGTTCCCACACTATATCTGCACCTTGGACTCTTCATCAGGAAAATCATGCTGTACAGGTCAAGCATTACAAGTAGGGACAGGCATGTACTGCAATGTTGCTCATTTGGGCAAGTAAGGAGAGGAAGTCCACTTCAATACTAAAATCTCAATCGTAATATTTTAAATGTAATTTCAAATGTCACTTTTTAAACCTGCAGCTATCACTAAAATAAAACCTGCTAATCCTGCCACAAAAGTTCCACAATGTGGAACTATGCTGAATCTGAGCACCACAAACGAATTGCTATTTAAAGTGATTGTAAAGGATCTTTTTTTTTTTTCCTTTAAAATAACAAACATGTCATACTTACCTTCCTCTGTGCAGTGGGTTTGCACAGAGTGGCCCTGAACCTCCTCTTCTGGGGTCCTCCAGCGACGCTCCTGGGCCTTCCTCCACATCGGGTGACCCATCAGGGAAAGCTTCCCTGGGGTCACCTGTGCGGCCGCGCTCCCATGTCCTGCTGTTTGCGTGTATTCGTGAAACAGCGGGACTCGCCCCCCCCCCGCGTCACTGGACTTGATTGACAGCAGTGGGAGCCAATGGCTCCCCTTCTATCAATCCAGCCAATGAGGACCCGTGACACTGGCTAGAGCGGATTGCTCGTAGCCGCCGATGGAACGAACGGGCTTAGGTAAGTTAAAGGGGGGGGGTCACTACTGAGAAAAGGTTTTTCACCTTAATGCATAGAATGCATTAAGGTGAAAAACAATGGGGCTTTACAGCCCCTTTAATGTGGTATTAAAAAGGTATGGCTTTTTTTTTTTTTTTTTTAAAAACCCATAAAACAAACATGTCATACTTACCTGTTCTGTGCAATGGTTTTGCACAGAGTAGCCCTATTTCTCTTCTTGTCGGCTCCCCCGCGGGCATTCCTGACTCCTCCCCTTAACCAGTGCCCCCAATAGCACTGGTGCGTGCGTGCTCGCTCCCGAGCCCTGCTCTATGTGTCCATATCACATATCTCTGTATTGGCTCAATGGCTGTGATTAACAGCAGCTCCCACTACTGTCTCAGCAAATGAGGAGAGGGAGTCCTGGAACAGCCGAGGCTCCCATGCGCAGGGAGCTCTGATGAGAATTATGGGGGCAGTGGGGGGGGGAGCACACAGTAGGTTTTTTACCTTCATACATAGAATGCATGAAGGTAAAAAAAAAAAAACCTTCAGCGTTAACAACCACTTTAATTAATTTCTAATATTCAAAACAAACATATTCACCCTGGTCTTTGTGCTTTATTCTGCAGAGAAATCCTAGCCTTTTCCTAGCATTTCTGCCCGTGGCCATCTTGAGTAAGGGCAGATGATTTCATGTAGCATTTACTGCCTAGAAAGCATCTGCCTTTAACTCAGGCATGCAAGCAGGTGGGTGTGTTTAGCTGAGAAAGCCCCGTCTTCCCTCCTGAAGACTCCTGGGATGTATGACATCATTTGCCTAGGCCTGAAACCAGGTAGCGACTAAATAAATGTAAAATAAATAAATAATAACACAAGTAAATATGACATACTACCCTATCTATTTATGAATGCCAGCAGCAGAAGGAGTAAAATGGTCAATGTTGAATGGGAGAGTAAAGTTCTGATTAAAGCTGGCCATACACCAGATGAAGTTCGCTCAATAGGTGGCCCTGACACCACCCTCCCACCCGACATCCTTCAATTGAAAACCAAAAGAATAATTTTCAACAGAACGGTAGCTGCATCCAATCAGATTTAGTCATTGTTCGAGTACTCGGACACCTGTCAGAATACAATAGATGAAGAGGGAGATACTACCATCCACGCTGTATAGCTTGGATGGAGTGGCCACAGCTTTAGTCGGGTTCTTTCTAGTATAAGGTGACAATGCCCTATCCCTTTCTTCCGGCTGCAGTCCTGTGTTGTCACCCTGTCAATATGTGCTTCCAGTGTAGATAATAAGCAGCTGCGCTGATGTCTTGGCACAACCATATTCAGCCATTGTCACCACTGATCAGTAAACACCCACCCTTTATTTCTTGAGGTCATTAATTCTTGTGTAATCAATGATCAGGAATTCTTCACGAATATCTGTTCAGCTTACAAAATGCCTCCTGGTATTATATGCAAGTGACAGACACACAGAAAATCAAGCCAAATCATTACAGCTAGAGAGGAGCCAGGCTGCTGTGCAATAGATACTAACCTCGATCCGAATCGGATCTCTCAGAAGATACGGCAGATCCTATACTATCCATTCGTATCCTCTCAACGCCAAATTTTTCTAGCTGCCTTTTTAGATGTCGCTGCTCCCGCTGTAGCTGCTCTATTTGGTGTTGTGACTTTCTGTCACAATCTTCAAGTTTCTACGAAAAGGAGACCAAAAATAAAAAAGTACATTTTTGTTGCTTACAGAAAATAAATCTAAGTACATCAACAGAGAGCAGCACCAAAATTTCCCAGAATCCACAGCACTCAATATCAGACTGATGTAAGAATTTACCTTTATGTGCAACTTTGCTCTTGTTAAGAGACTTAATGTAGTATGCCTATTGGAATCAGGTCCTAAGGGTACCAATACTTTCAACTTTTCCAGACATAGCCGTAAATGAGCTCGCCTAGGTGAGAAATACAGAGTAGTAAAGGTTTAGAGAGAAAATAATGGACGTAATTGCATGCTTAGTTATGAAACATGGTCAGAAACATCTAGCTTTGCTAAGAAGAGTATTCAATTAATTAAAATAATAATAACAAAATAAAATAATAAACAACACATAGAACAGAAAATTATATTTCTGCCATAGTAGTTTGATCACCTGCAGATGGTTTTATAAAGTATAAAATATAAATGGCTAACAAGCACATGTGCAAATAACATCTCACATACTAAAAACACATTAATACAGCCAATGTCATCCAGGGTACAATGAAACCCTAGGGTTCCTCCAGGGGTTGCTAGGGGATCCTTGGGCTGTGGTTGGATGGACCTCCTATATAATGGAATTCTGGGGCCAACACTACACCAGTCTTTTTTTAGTGGTCTGAAAGTTTGGCCATTCTGATCACTGGCTGTAAGGGGTGCATTTTTCCTACAGACAACCAATGTAAGGGGTATTTTTCCCCACTCACGTCTGATATTTTAATTTTAGAAGGGGTTCCCAAAGATCTGAAAATAACTTCAAGGGTTCCTCTGGGTTGAAACGGTTGAGGAACACTGCTCTAGTAATTTGGTATTAAGAAAATTAATAATTAGCTACACCGTTTATTTTAGTTCCAGTGAACTGCATGAGAGACATAACACTGGTAACTCATCCATTTCTCCAAGTGTAGAAAAATGCCACGCTTTGCTGTCCTCTTAGGACTGGGGATGCCTCAATACCATGGCACTACAAATAAAAAAAAAAAGAGGGTGCACCAGCCTTTAGCATTACCTTAATAAATTACTTATTGATAAAATCAAAATAGATGAATAGGGAATCCCCTTTGAAGCGCATACACCCTAAAAATCCAGGTGGTGTCTTCCTGAGTACATGTAGTTTATCAAGCAACATGGTCTCTGATAATATTGATGGGCTTGTGGTTCACAGTTATTTGTGAGTATACATTTATGAATTTCATCAATAAATGGTTTAGTAATGCGATAGGCTGGAGAGTCCTCTTGTTTTTGTTGAGCCCCTATTCACACCTCAGCATTTTGTCATGTGATTTCCAAGCCCAACAAAGCTCAAGATGAAGAACCCCATTTCCCATTACACCTAATGGGCCTGTTCAAACCTGAGTGTTGTGTCACTTTTCATGTGCAACTTGAAAAAGCACAGAAGCTTTTTTGGAGCAGACTCACACATTTTTGGCCCAATAAGACTTTAATGGGAGGTCTATGGGGGCAAAATGTTTTGATTCGGTTACTGTACAAGTGAGGTGTACAAAAGCACGAAAAAAAAAGCCTCTAAATTGCCCGGCTATGCTTACACTCCATATGATCGGAGGCTGAAATGGCTGATTATGTAATATGCTGTGTTCAGTTATATGAATGCTCAGCCACAACTCCCGTAAAACATTTTTAATGGATAAAGTGGGGAATAGTTGGAGCTTCTGATATTGCCATCTGTGTCCCCACTGGGTAATTTTCATCCAGCTTCCTGCTTTGGTCATATTTTATTTATTTATTTTTTTAACTGGAACAGGATACAAGATGAAAATTTCCCCAATGTAGAAACAGACAGCAATAAGGCTGCATTCACACCTGAGCGTAGCGTTTTTTTAAGCTTTTTGTTGCGCGTTCGTAAACGCCCAAAGAAACGCAAGTCGCGCTAATATACGCGAATGGCGCTTTTCCATTGATTATCGATGGCAATAAAAATGTTCCAGAAATGCCCAAATATGCCGGATTCGCGCAACAAAACTACCTCCAGAACTTGTTTGAGCTTCAGGCGTTTTTGAATGGAGATGTGAACCATCTATATAGACAATTGATTTTTTTCCACTCCAGAATTTTGTAGCTTCAGGCTTCAAGCTACAAAACGCCCAGGTGTTAATGGGGCCTTAAAGAGGACACAGATTTTATAGCGTTTGTTACCCCAATACTTGATATTCCTGATATGTGCCTGCTGTACCATGTACTTGTAAGAGAAAGTATCCTGTTCTCTTTGTATTGCGTCCTTTATGTGAAATTCCTTGTGTTCCTGCTAGTCCCTTTGCCTTCTTATTAAAAACTGACCACATTAAACAGGAGACAACACCATGGTCAGTTCTCTAGCGCTAGCCTGCTCTCCTCCAATGATCAGACTTGTCCTGACATGCCTCCCCTGCACAGCCAGGAAGAAAGAACGAGGAAAGCATTCTGGCCACAGTAATCAGTCTTGTTTCAACTATGGAAACATATACTAGTACAAATATGAATGTCAAATCGTGGTTTAGTGGGCATTTAAATAATCACAACATATGACCGTGTAATACAATTTTCCAGTTCTGCGCTGTAAACAAATCACGACCAATAGCCTGATTGCAATGCCTTTTTACAACAACAATTTGGAATTTGAGATGTGCTAAACAAAATGGAAAGAAACTTATTTTTAGAGTTTCAAATTGATCCCAATCCGAGCTTCAAAAACAAGCACAAAAAAATCTAACAAAGTGATCTTCCAAGCCTACTCGCTAATTACACCAATTATTAGGGTGGAGTAGTATTGGGGATAGAAGAAAAACAAACACACATTCATGCAGAGAAAGGGAAGGACACAGCTCGGCACTAATGACTCAAAGCAAAGACTGGAGAGAGATGCGACGAGCCTGGAAGAGGGAGGACGCAGGAGGAGGCTAGGACAACACTGTCAGCAGGTGCACCAAACAAGTCACTGTGCTGCTGCCAACAAATTAATAAACCTGTAAAAAGACTGGACATACCTGTTTTTCTCCATTTCATTATGGGTTGATCTGAAAAACAAAAATAAATCAATATATTAGTCACATCCTCCAACAATCATGAGACTAATTGTGTGTGGCTTAAATTAGAACCCTACTAAGCATGGCTTGGAATTAAAGACGAACCATGTCACAACCCCACCATCCCTTTAGAAAAGCTACAGAGACTGGTGAAAAACAGTGCTTGCCGTTTGTCTAGGACAGGTATACGTGCGTCCATTTGAGTTTTAGCTTCAGAGTGTGGCTGCTCCAGCTCAGCATATAATCATTTCAAATTAAAATTTGTTTGTTAATTTAATTTTCTAATGGGGTAAAAGTCAACAATCACTTTTGACCATAGTGATGAGGAAAATTGAAGAAGGAGAAGAATGGAAAACTTTTCTTGAACAAAATTCTGTGTATATGGTTTCTGATCAGAAAAAAAAACCCCACACATCATAAGGAGAGGCCGGCTCAGGCTCTCAGTGTCGATCTTGGCTGAGCCTGGACCAGCTCTGACATCAGCAGACAGTGGATTTCAGCCCGCTGTCAGCTGAAAACGCAACACAGGAGTGCAAAATGAACTGCACTCCTGTGATCCACAACAGAGGTACAGCCAAACAAGCTTTGCCTGTACTTCTCCTTTAAGTCTTATGGGGAGATTTACTAAAGCACACACAGAATCTGGTGCAGCTGTGCATGGTAGCCAATCAGAATCCAGGTTTTATTGCCAAAGCTTAACTGAATACAGGCGGTCCCCTAGTTACAAACATCTGACATACAAATGACTCCTACTTACAAACGGAGGGAGACAACAGGAAGTGAGATGAAATCTACCCCTAGGAAGGGAAATTCACTCCTGTAAGAGTTATTATGGGAAAAAGGTGTCTCCGCTGATGCTTTATCACCAAGGTTTGTTTCCACAACAACCCAAAATTTCCTAAATCCAATTATCATTGGGATAGGAAGATAGGTGAAATCTTCTGAACAGAGACAGACAGCAAAACAAACATTACAGGAGTGTTAACTCTTCCCTATGCTATCCAAAAAGCTTAAAAAATAGTTTTTTTTTGGCTGAAGCTACACTTAAAAAATGTACCTGTTCCGACTTACAAACAAATTCAACTTAAGAGCAAACCTACAGTCCCTATCTTGTTTGTAACCCAGGGACCGCCTGTAATCTGAAGTTAGAAGCTGATTGGCTAACATGCACAGCTGCACCAGATTCTGTGTGCACTAGTTTTAGTAAATCTCCCCCAATGTTAGTATGCACTGCATACTAGCACATTATGACAGACTTGCCGGAAAATAAAGCGCTATCATGCTGTAGGCGCTTCCACCTTCACCCGGACTTCCTTCCGGGTTTGTGGGCTTCAGCCATATGAATGGCCAAACCACGATGATGTCACTCCCATGCATGTACGCAAGAGTCACGGTCAGAGTTCTGAATGGACAGCACAGTCCATTTAGAGCCAAGTACGCTTCTGCTAAAGTAAATATTTCCTAAATGGTGCATGTTTAAAAGATATTTACTGTACAGCACCTACAGGGTAAGCCTTATTAAAAGCTTATGTATAGGTAAAAATCACCCATGTGAGTTTACTACCACTTTAAGTCTGAACCAAGGAGAACCAGTTCAGCCTTTTGATTCCCTTTCCTGCAGTGCTCCAGCATGAGCTGCGCTGTTAGTGAATCTTCATGTCAAAACAGAAGCAAAGTTCTGATTTTGTACAGCCATTACAAAAGAAGGAAGACTGACCATGTCCGGTTGCAGCAAATCACAACCAGCCAACCAAAAAATATATATATTTTACAAACTTTGCATTTATAGGAATACTTTTATAATAAAAATGTTGCTTAAACAGACTATACTGCTGGCAACCAAGAACCCCCCCCCCCACCCCCAATCTCTCCACCCCTAGCACCCCGACTAATTTTGTGTTCATATATAAAATAATGTCATTTTATACTCGGGCCACTGTAACATGACAGCTGCCAAAAACTGTTGTATTACGATTTTTTTTTTAGTCTACCAAACCCACCTTTGGGTCTCACCCTCCGGAGTCATGGACACTTGACCCATACAATACTGTGATAGGGATGCGCTTACAGTATATACTGAATGAAGCAGGAAGGGATAAGTACCAGTTGTTAATAAAATGTGTTCTGTACCCCAAAAATCTCTCAGAGATCATTGAGGCACATAGGCAGAGTAAATCATAGACTGTTTTTTGCTCGTGTCAACCTCCTGAATGCAGCAACATAACCCATATCTCTACGATTTACTAAAAATAATTGTATGGTACAAAAAAAAAAAAAATCTTTATTGTCCATTGAGGGACACATGGATATAGTAATGCAGCAACATAACTCAAATGTCTAGGATTTACAGGCGGTCCCCTAGTTACAAACATCTGACTTACAAACGACTCCTACTTACAAACGAAGGTAGACAACAGGAAGTGAGAGGAAATCTCCCCCTAGGACGGGAAATTCACTCCTGTAAGAGTTATTATGGGGAAAAAGGTGTCTCCACTGATGCTTTATCACCAAGGTTTGTTTCCACCACAACCCAAAATTTTCAAAATCCAATTATCATTGGGACAGGAAGTGAGGTGAAATCTTCTGAACAGAAACATAGACAGCAAAACAAACATTACAGGGGTGTTACCCCTTCCCTACGCTATCCAAAAAGCTTAAAAATATTTTTTTTGGCTGAAGCTACACTTAAAAAATGTACCTGTTCCCACTTACAAACAAATTCGACTTAAGAACAAACCTACAGACCCTATCTTGTTTGTAACCCGGGGACTGCCTGTACTATATTTCTGTCTCCCTAAATGGATGGCATTTTGAAAAGAAGATTTTTGTACTTACCGTTAAATCGATTTCTTCTCCATTAAGGCACACAGGGATAGAATTAATCATATACACATGGGTTATAATGCTGCATTCAGGAGGTGGACATTAGCAAAACACAACATCTATGTTTATATCCCTGTGTCCCTCAATGGATGATTTAAATTAATGTACCTTTGCATCACTTCTCCTTGACTCAACCAATAGTTAATTACATACAATACAGGATGATGTATCATTCCATTTGTATGTGGATTGCTCTTCTCTACAAGAGATATTTGGACAAGGGACACAATCTTGCTGGTTGCTATAGCCAGCACCATCATCATCAACCCAATTTTACAATTTAGAGATACATTCTATAGAACACAAATGTTTTGTATCTACTCACAATGGTCTTTTGAAAAGCAATCACAAAGCAGCAGGTTGGTTTGTCATTGAAATGTTCAGCAATAGGCGTTTCTGAGCCAACGCTTGTGTGATGTTGAGTCAGGAAGGGAAAGAGCAATGCTCTATGGAAGCCCCGGAGTAAATAGGACATGAGAGTCAGCTGCTGTGTAGGTGATAGAATGGCAATGACATGGTATGGTCAGCCGCTGTGCACCTGACACACATCATTTTCAAAGACATTTTACTCTAAACGGTCATTTTAAATGTGTAAAAAGGGCAACAAGTCAGACAATCACTATGGATTGTAATAAGCACAGCTAATTGATTAGAAGCATCACACCTCCATCTACACTCCAAAATGTGGAAAAATGTCAAAAGAATGCAAGAAGATCCGAGTGTCTGCCTAGAAATGAAATACAAGAGGCAAAGCCAATGTCAACCTAAGGTGTACTGAATTAAAGTGGAGGCATTATACTGTAACAACAAAAATTGGGAGCAGGCAGGCTATTTATTTTTATTACAGAAGAGACATAGCATGTCTCTTCGACGATGAGCTAACCTTTGCGTTTGCTGGCTTCTGTACAATGTACACTGAGCATGCACAGCTCAGGGTAAGATTTCCCGAAAACTCCAATTCGCCAAAATCTTCAACCACGTTACTTCCAGAGACTCTCCAGCAGCAATAATTGAAGATTTTGACGACTTGGCTGTTTTCACAGAACACCAGCAGCATATACACTATGGTACACGATATACTGAGTGAACTTTGTTAGTCAGCCCGCCCGCTAGTAAACAACATGGCAACAAGGCGGCAACAACTTTTTCCCTCCTTACCCGGTGTCATTGTGTACCGTAGTGTATACGCTGCCGGTGCTCCGTGAAAACAGCAAAGTTGTCGAAATCTCCAATTATAGCTGCTGGAGAGTGACATGGTTGGAGATTTTGGCGAGTTGGAGTTTTCAGCAGAACACCGAGATGAATAACATCCTGTGCATGCAGAGGAGTTACGTCATCCCACACCTTTCATCAAGTTGGCAAAAGAACTGACACCCAGAAGAAGCGAAGGAGAAAATGTCAGCACCAACAAGGGACCTTGCAGAAGCTGGATAGCTGAAGCCGAGGTTCTGTGGCTTTAGTTACCCTTCAAGAGCTTAAAAAGGAACCTTCTGGGAAAAGGATATTGGAGTGATCACCACAGACCTGATTTTCTTTAAAAGGACAAGCCTTGTGACTGAAATCCTCATTTTTGCTTTAATACCTATTAAGTCACAGACCAAGAACAAAAACGTGGGTCGGGTGTGAGGGACTTCAAATTTCTCCTGGCTTCCGTAACTTGGACTAGTGCAGCATGAATAAGGATGACAGCCTTAGAATCTTGAAACAGAACAGCAATGGAAGTTTTTATATTTCAATCCAGAAAAGTTTCTTTAATGTGGCCCAAACCTCCATGTGAGCGATGTCATTGCACTTCTTGGCTTGCCATGAAACAATTATGGAAGTTGCCATTGCTGGGCTCCTTTTGAAACTGCTAGTTGCATGGCTATGTGACCAAGTGGAACTAAACCTACTGATTAAAAGGGGATCATCACCCTCCATGACATGTTGCCACCCATCCACCCCTCCTCTGCACAAATTAGGCACTCTTTTTTCCTTTTATTAACTTGGAGGCTTTGCATATCTGGCGCAGTGGGCATTATCCAACAGGTGTGTCTCAGCCTCCCTAAAGGGGGCTGAGTACAGGCAGGGCTCAACTGCAGGACAGGACCCAAATGGACCAGGAAAATGGCACGGGGACTCTACAGCCTGGTGAATATGGGCCTCAGCTCATGGCTCCCTCAGTTACTGGGTGATGGGCAAGGTGCCATTATCTGCGGTAGGGCTCTGTAATGGTTTTAAATGTTCTAAATCCAGGCCTTTGAGGTTTAAGCTCCTGCATTCAGAAAGTTCATCTCTATTCAATATGTGAATTCCTGTGAAGATGTGACATAGTCTTCCAGAGAAGCTGGTTATTACCAATGCTGTAGCATGCTTCATTTAAAAGAAAAATTAAATTAACTAAATCAGTGATAAATATTGCAGACTCTTAATGCAGGGAATACTGATTGCCTTTAGAGATTGGAAACGTTTTTTTTTTTTTTTCCCCATGGAGAATATTGTACCAAGTTTCAGCAGGGACCGGCCGAGACTCGAACCGACTGATCTACTTGGGTGCAACCAGCATTTCGGATTTTTCATGCAGTTATTGCCAGTGACTAAATCCACTAGCAATAATCACAGTGTTCTGGCTGGGACAGCTCCCCCCACCTCATACCGGTGGTTGCAGAAAAGAAAATCGCTCCATCTATGGCCGGCTTAAGACAAAAGGGCAGGAAAGTAGAACATAAAAACAAAAGAAATAAGCTAGAATGCTTTGCCTTAGTGGAGTGTTTCTTATCTTCTGAGCCTCGCAACAATCAGATTACTGGTGGAGCTGTCCCATGACATAGGAGAGGTGACATGCGTTCTTGTTTCAGTGCGGTGATTCATACAGGGACTCCAGAGCATCCACATTTTGTTTAGAAGACCTGACAGGTATCCAGGCTTCAAGACAAGAACATTTTCCTCCTGTTAAGGCGCATTCCACCAACATGACATTTACACCGCAAAGAGTAAGATTTCACATGGGTGTTATTCTGGCTGGATTAAATGAAATGGCACTTATTATTTGTTATTTTTAAATAGCACAAAAACAATGTCATGGTTGGTTACAATGATCCAACTTCTTAATTCTAAAATAACCTCTTCCACTTCATCAGCTCATACTCATTGGAAAAAAAAAAACCAAAAACACCACAACCTGTACTCCTAAACTATAGATTGCATACTCAATCTAGTTCTTCTGACATATAAAAAAAAAAAAAAAAAAAAAAAAAAAAGCAAAATCGATTCAAATATTTCAATTTTGCACAGTGATTGCTGGTGAGGAAGAGACAGCTGCAGCCTCTACACACCACCGTGATTTCACCAGATCTCATCAACGTGAGCAACATAGAACCACAACTTGCATCATATACATAACCTATGGGGAAAAAACAAAACCCTTTACTGGAGACAAATGATAAAATAAACCGGTCATTAAAATCTCATTTAAGCTTTTACCAAATTAATGACACATTAATAGTTATTTTTAATCTTTTTTCATTTCGTTTAATTTTTTTAATCTACAACATTCATTAAAAAATGCCTGCTAATCCTGCCATGAAGATCCTTATTTGGAGTTTAGTGATTTACTGTTAATGCAGGTTAATTACATTTTTGCATTCTGCTTTGTGTATATGTTGAACATTTTTGATTATTATTTTACATATACAGTGCCTTGAAAAAGTATTCATACCCCTTGAAATTGTCCACATTTTGTCATGTTACAACCAAAAACGTAAATGTATTTTATTGGGATTTTATGTGATAGCCCAACACAACGTGGCATATAATTGTGAAGTGGAAGGAAAAATGATAAATGGTTTTCAACATTTTGGACAAATATGTGAAAAGTGTGACGTGCATTTGTATTCAGCCCTCCCTGAGTCAATACTTTGTAGAACCACCTTCCACTGCAAGTCTTTTTGGGGATGTCTCTACCAGATTTGCACATCTAGAAAGTGAAATTTGTGCCCATTCTTCTTTGCAAAATAGCTCATGCTCTGTCAGATAGGATGGAGAGCGTCTGAACAGCAATTTTCAAGTCTTGCCACAGATTCTCAATTAGATTTAGGTCTGGACTTTGACTGGGCCATTCTAACACATGCTTTGATCTAAAACATTGCATTGTAGCTCTGGCTGTATGTTTAGGGTTGTTGTCCTGCTGGAAGGTGCAACTCTGTCCCAGTCCCAAGTATTTTGCAGATTCTAACAGGTTTTCTTCTAAGATTGCCCTGTATTTGGCTCCATCCATCTTCCCATCAACTCTGACCAGCTTCCCTGTCATTGCTGAAGAAAAACTTCCCCACAACATGATGCTGCCACCACCATGTTACACAGTGGGGATGATGTTTGGTGTTTGTTTTCCACCACACATTGCATTTTTGCTTTTAGGCCAAAAAGTACAATTTTGGTCTCATCTGAATGAGCACCTTCTTCCACGTTTGCTGTGTCCCCCACATGGCTTCTCACAAACTGCAAACGGGACTTCTTATGGCTTTCTTTCAACATTGGCTTTCTTCTTGCCACTCTTCCATAAAGGCCAGAATTGTAGAGTGCACGACTAATAGTTGTTCTGTGGACAGATTCTCCCACTTGTGCTTCTCTGATTAATGCTCTCCTTGCCCGGCCTGTCAGTTTAGGTGGGCGGCCATGAGAAGGTTTACAGTTTTGCCATACTCTTTCCATTTTTGGATGATGGATTGAACAGTGCTCAGTGAGACGTTCTAAGCTTGGGATATTTATTTTTAAACCTAACTCTGCTTTAAACGTCTCCACAACTTTATCCCTGACCTGTGTGGGGTGTTCCTTGGCCTTCGTGATGTGGTTTGTTCACTAAGGTTCTCTAACAAACCTCTGGGGGCTTCACAGAACAGAGATTACATTACACACAGGTGGATTCTATTTTCTAATTAGGTGACTTCTGAAGGCCATTGGTTCCACTAGATATTAGTAAGACCCCTTTCACACAGACGTTTAGTTTGTCCGTTTTTCATCCATTCGTTAACGGATGAAAAACAGACATAAATGTATCTCTATGGGATAGTGGATGATCCGATGACATCCATTTTTAAACCCCCCCCCCCCTCATTAAACCCATTGTATATAGCTGGTTGCTAAGGAGGGAGGCGGGAAGCCAACCAATGAGTCAGCAGCTGTCAGCGGGGATCTGTTATATATAGCCATGGAGCGTGGCTATCCTATGATGTCACCCAGAGAGCCCGCCCTTATGACATGACAGCGGACGGGCTCTCCAGGTAACGCCATCTGATGGCCATGCCCCATGGCTATATAACAGATGCCAGACAGCGGACAACACAACAAAGAAGACAGCAACAGAGCAACAGCAGCATTTTTATTTTTAGCGGGAAGATGGTGGCGGGAGATAAGGCATCGGGAGAGAGGCGGCGGGAGAGACGGCGGCAGGGAGAGACGGCGGCAGGAAGAGACAGCGGCGGAGAGGACGGCACCATGAGAAGAAAGCCATTAATAAAAGGAATTGTCAAAAAGCGGCTCGTTTGGTTTTTTACATTTCACTACCTTTTTGGTGAATAGGTAGGGGTAGTATATACCCGATACCCATTCACATGGGGGGGCAGGATCTGGGGACCCCCAGATCCCGATAAGCCCACCGCCTGCAGACTCCAACAACCACTGGCCAGGGTTTTCAGGAAGAGGCCCTTGTCCCCATCAATATGGGGATAAGGTGCTTTGGTGTGGGAGGCGCAGAGCCTTTCCTGCCCCAAAGCACACACCCCCCCCCATGTCATGTTAAGGGAATGCGCCCTGGTATGGTTCAGGAAGGGGCACTCGCTCGACCCCTCACTTTCCCGACCTGCCTGCTCGGTTAAGAGTCTGCTATGGATTTTGGGGGGACCCCACGCCGTTTTCACGATTTTTTTGTGACGGTAATTCTTTTTTTTTTTACTGTCAGTTTTTTTATTAGTTGTCAGTGTTTTCAAGTTCAGTCACATTTTTTCTGTAAAAAAAAAAAAAAAAAAAAAAAAAAAAAGAAAAAAGAAGAAGGAAGATGTCAGCGGATATGAAAACGGATGTAAAAATTGACATCGGTATAAGTTTTTGATCTGTTTTTTTTTTTTTTTTTTACAAAACAACTGAACAAAATAATGGAACATCCGTGTGAAACCAGCCTTAGGGGTATCAGAGTAAAGGGGGCTGAATACAAATGCACGCTACACTTTTCACATATTTGTAACACATTTTGAAAGTCATGTATCATTTCCCTCCCACTCCACAATTATGTGCCACTTTGTTTTGGTCTATCACATAAAATCCCCAATAAAATACATTTTACGTTTTTGGTTGGAACATGACAAAATGTGGACAATTTCAAGGGGTATGAATACTTTTTCAAGGCACTGTACATTGTTATGGTTTTGCTGTGACTTTTTTTTTTGTTCAATAATGTTATGTTATATATCCCATAATATTTGCCTGTGCCCAGCAGGGTCTTTTGTTGACCCCACCAGAGGTCAGTTTGGAGTGGTATATATATGGATCGTGCTGTTACTCACATCTTGTCTGTCACCTTAGACTTTATCGTGGTGTGCTGGCTTTTGCCATGCGCTGTTTTTTGCCATTTGTGTTCTCTTTAGGGGGATTTACCAGATTTACAGTGGGGTAATGAGGGAAACCTCCATCTTTCACAGTTATCACAGATCAAAAACACTTATTGGGAAAATTCTGCCCTGTTCTGAAGACAACCATAAACATTTGGTTCCAACTCACTTCCAGGTCATATACTATGGCCTACTGGATGTGGATGTCCGTGAAAGGGAATGAAGAATCTGATAAGAGCTGAACCCATAATGCAGAGCTGCTGTGAATCACATGACCCAACATGCCAACTTCCCTTGACAGGACATGAAGCCAGCACATAGACGGATGTAATTTTTAATTTATTTATTTCACCGTTTTATTATCACCTACAAAGCCACAGACTTCAATTCCAACATATCTGAAAATACTGATGTGCTGCTTGTCGGAACTGGCCCTACAGAACAAGCGTGAGCTTAATAACACACCAGATGTACAACGTATACAGCTTCTCGTGGCCCTAATTTATTCGGTATCTGCAGAGTAACAGTACTGTATCAGTGTTTTACACCAGACTATGCACTAAAGACAGATGTTAATCCTCCAGGGAGTACAAACCGCACAGCAGCTTAGGGAGTCCCATCAATTTAGATATAGATTAGGAATAAATCAAAGTGTAATACATCCCTTTACGGACACACTAAAGCTCATTAGTCTGCAAGGAGATAAGGGCTGTATCTTCTGATTCCCAATGGCTAGTCATGCTTTTTGGGTGTTCATCATTACTGCAAGCACAGCTTACCTATGGACCTTGGATGACCGTTGATACAATATCTATGTCAACTGAATGGCCTGGATATTTTGAGGAAATTACCTGCTGTTCTTTAAGAGACAATGCCAGCTTCTGTCATTAACATAAACATGAATGTGTGTATAAGAACAGACTTTCTAGAGATCTGCTGACAATCAAGTTGTCCCCTGAACTCCAACTGAAGTCTATTATCTACAGCCAGCATTAAAGAGACCTTGTCACCTTGCCAATTTAGAGCAAAGAGACAAGGCCTGTTTAAAGCTTACCATCATCCTCACGTTTAGTTCCCATTTACAACTCCCTGTTGCGTGACTAGGCGTTTTCACACGAGACATAGGGCAGTCCAAATCATTTACCCTATGTGTGACAAACACACTAAAGCAGCTTCTGCAACATTTTTTGGGCATAAAGCATCACGTTTGCTTGCAGCGTTTGGGATGCCTTAAACTAATGGCACTGTAAGCGCGATGCATGGTTTTAATTTTTGCGCAGAACGTGCAGATGTGAATGAAGCCTTACAATGCTCCTTATTTGGCTGCCACCTCATAATACCCAGTGTCAGCACTAAAAGAGTGGTGATGTCAACCTTCCCCTCATTATGGGACAGTGCTGGGGCCTAAAGACTGGCTCGTAGGCCCAAGCACTGCACCATGGGAGAGGGTCACATAAGCCATCATATGGGGTCTATTTAAAAGGTGCCCACAGACATGTTGACTTCCGCCATTTTGGCTGAAACCATCTGGATGAGGCTGAAGATCTCATGTCTGGAATCTCCTTGATATTGACAGCTGTCAGGAGGGAGATGAATGATCGGATAGGCCATAAAACCTGCCTGATCTCTAGTGTTACCCCAGTAACACCTGCCTGACCTCTAGAGTTACCCCCACTAATCCAGCTTTGGTTGTACAGACAGTTTGCCTAAAGGCAGTTAAATTATGCCTGCTCCACGAGGAGCTCCAGTCTCCTACCAAAAAAAAGCAGCAACTACAAATACTTTGGGGGGGGGGGGGGCGCTTTAAGTAACTGCTTTCTAAAGTCAAATGGAAAATGTAAATGTAACTTTAAAATAGAACAGTATAATCTGGCAATCTTTAGGGCAGTTATCCTTTTTCATTCTTCTGTACTTGTTGAGCTGCTGACCTGGAACAAGCATGAACACATCAGATGCTGGGACAACCCAGAGATACATGAACATCTCAGGCTGCACCTTCTAAAACAAGTCAGCAATGTCATCTCCCGTTTCTCTATTCACAAGTCAGGCCTAGGCAAATTAGGTCATACAGTCCAGGAGTCTGGGCAGATGGATTCCAGGAAGTAAATGCTACATGAATCATCTGCCCTTACTCAAGATGACCATGACTAGAGATGCTAGGGAAGTGTTTTTCAAAGAGATTTCTCAGCAAAATAAACCATGGAGATTTGAATGGATGAGCAAGTTTGCTTTGAATATTTTTTAAAAATATATATATATTAATAGTGTTTTCTTGGTTTGTAGAGTTCAGATGCTGCGTAGCTCCTCTTTAAACAGAAGGATCAGTAATCCTTGTCAAGTAAAATAATAACCATTTAAGTTGAACACAATGGTGAATGCAACCTTGTGATCAATATTCTGATATGGACAAAGAAAGAAGACAATACAAAGAGCTTTAGATTTATCTAAGTTGCTCCACGCACAAGGGATGGAAACATATGGGCATCAGATGTCCATGTGAAAAGGCCCATGCTCAGCTGATTTCAATTGTTATGTAAATATGACTGTATGTGGAATGGCCAAAACAGAATTACATGAATACTTAAACTGGTAAAAAAAGGTTTGTTGCTTAGTACATCGATGCTATTAAAAGCTTGACATGGACATCAGATGAATGTCTACATGCCCAATCCATAATTTTAAAAGATTACAGCATATAGATGCAGACTATGTGGCAAATGAGGTTTAATGTTGATAAATGTAAAGTTATGCACTTGGGGGCTAAGAATATGCATGCATCGTACATACTAGGGGGGGTACAACTGGGAGAAGGATCTGGGGGTTCTGGTAGATCATAAGCTTAATAATGGCATGCAATGCCAAGCTGCGGTTTCCAAAGCAAGCAAAATCCTTTCTTGTATTAAGAGAGGTATGGACTCCAGAGATAGAGACATTATTTTGCCCCTGTACAAATCATTAGTAAGACCTCATCTGGAATATGCAGTTCAGTTTTGGGCACCAGTTCTCAAAAAGGATATCGGGGAACTGGAGAAAGTGCAGAGAAGGGCAACCAAACTAATAAAAGGCATGGAGGAGCTCAGCTATGATGAAAGATTAGAGGATCTGAATTTATTCTCTCTTGAGAAGAGGAGATTAAGGGGGGATATGATCAACATGTACAAGTATATAAGTGGTCCATATAGTGAACTTGGTGTGGAGTTATTTACTTTAAGGTCATCACAAAGGACAAGGGGGCACTCTTTACATCTAGAGGAAAAAAGATTTCATCTACAAATACGGAAAGGTTTCTTCACAGTAAGAGCTGTGAAAATGTGGAATAGACTCCCCCCAGAGGTGGTTTTGGCCAGCACGGTTGATTGCTTTAAAAAAGGCCTGGATTCTTTCCTTAATGTAAATAATATAACTGGGTACTAACATCTTTAGGTAAAGTTGATCCAGGGTGAATCCGATTGCCTCTCGGGGAATCAGGAAGGATTTTTTTCCCCCGTTATAGCAAATTGGATCCATGCTTTGCTGGGGTTTTTTGCCTTCCTCTGGATCAACTGTGGGTGAAGGATTGTATATGGGATTATTTGGTTGTATGTGTGTGTGTGTGTATATGTGTGTGTATATAGACTTGTGTCTTTTTTCAACCTGACTAACTATGTAACTTCTCACCCAAGCCTACATACCTACACATTGTGCCAATATCATGCATACTAAAATCAGCAGGTCCCACTAACATTAGTCTAAATGCCTACCCCATAGAAAAGGCACATGATGGTTGAATGTAAATGATCCTGCGTCTATTATAAGCATGTTCTGGCCGGTTCCTTGTCCAGCAAGAATATCTCATTATTTCTTGCTCCCGTTCTATGTTTTGATGAATTTAAATCTTGTTGGATAGGACATTAAATACCAAAATCAGACAAAACTAACCCAGCTATAGCTCTACTACAGTGAAAAAAATCTCATCAATTGGATATCCAGATCACTGCTAAGTGTGCCAGATAACAAACCCTAATACATTGTTTTCATCTTATAGCCACAACCACACGAATGGCCTACTAGTAAGACTATGGTATGTTTGTTAACAGGCTGCTGGTTTAAGGCAGACATACATTGGAAATTTTCTTTTCCAAGAGGCTGAAATACTGATCATTGGTAATGTATCAAAACCACCTGCTGCCTCTATGAAACAGTCATGGGCATCCCATACCCTAAGAATAAATTTAATAATCTTTGCTTTGGTAAAGGGGACGAGAGGCATGGCTGGCAGGAACCTTGCTGCAAGTCTTCCTTGTGCTAGATCCGATTAGCTGGCACAGAAGAGCTACTGGTCTTTGTCAAACAGTAATAACAAATTGTCAGGAGGTTGCCTCTTCCACACAGGCGGCAGTGTCTATGAAAAAATGAAGGTAGGGCAGTGGATGCCTGGCATTTGGAAGGTGATCCTGCCACCTCCCAAGTGTTGTTTTTTATGGAAGTGAGGGGGGGGGGGTGCTTTTTTTATCCTATTGAAATACTATGCCGCAGCTGTAAGCAAAGCATATGGCTTGTGGTTATGGCACGCTCCTATTGATGGTGGCGCAACCTGTCAAGCTCAGGAAGCAGAGTTAAGATTGCAGTAGCAATAGCATCTGTAAAGCTTTCTCCAGCTGTAATGGTAGCCATTAAGTGGGCAGTCAATTAGCAGCCATGGAAGGAGCATAACTACAACAGTGAGAATGCCATGTACTAACATCTCCCTAATATAAAAATAAAGAAAAAGCTGAACACACACAGGTGGCAGTCAAAACAGATAGCAAAGTTTGTTAAATTAAAAATACATGTTCATTAGCATCACATTTCACTGTGTTGTTCCACACCTTCTCTCCCATTATAAACCCTATGCATGGGGTAAACCTCTGTGGCCAATGAGTAGTCAATCATCATTTCAAAGGGCACAAAACATCTAGGACTTTAGACACGATAGGATGGTGGTATCACCTGGGTAACTGCACATGCACATATTACAGGACAATATAATTTGGACATCAAATTGCCTGAACCTTTTGATTTGGAAAGAACTACATATGACCCAATCTATTTCCATTCCAAATCCAGTAAATGAGCCAACTGTTCCGTTTTTTTTTTTTATGTACGCAGATACACCCACACTTCTTGCACACCATTGGTCTATAAACATATACAATGCTTAAGCAAGGGTTTATCTTTTTTTTAACATAAAATGTAACTTTTTTTTTTTATTTAAACAAAACAAGCATATATGAGTTTTACATTGCAGAAAGTATACAAAGTAAAGCTGAATACATACAGACATAGCGTGGCATGCTTTTAGTACATGTATAATGTTATGCAGTGGGAGAAATCTATAGAGTTTGGCAGAGCTGTATATCACGAGGTATGAATCATGCAATATCATCAATTAAATCTTGACTTACAGATAAATAAAATGAAACAAAGCAATGTGCCCATGTCTCGTTTATAAGAAAGGTTCAGATGGGGTAGTCTGGGCAGGTGTATGTGTGAAGGGAGCAGGAGGCAATCATTTGTCAGAGTCTTAAAATACCAGAGGGTTAAGAGGCACCAGTCATCAGCATCCTATGGGAATAAACAGGTTTCTTAGATGGTAAAGAATTGCCAACTAGGGCAAGCCATTTCTCAAAAGCTGGAAGGAAGTTTGCATTGCTTTAAGTCCTACAAGTCACAAAGAGTAGTTCTGAGATTGCAAGAATTGTGTAATGTTAAGTGAGGTGTTAAAATAAAACCAGCTTCACCATAAATTATGGGGCAAAAATGGCCAGGCTGTATCTCACTGGGAAAAAAAAAATGGAAGGAGCCGAGACCTAAGCAGTAGCCTCAGAGCGGCTTAGAGGCTCATTTCCGACAGCTGATCGTAGGGGGTTGGGATGTTCATGGGCTCTCCACTTTCTAGCTTAAAGTGTAAAACCTCTTTAATTACCATCAGTTCATTACAGGGTCAAGAAGGAATTCTTTACCCAGTTAAGAAGAACAGCCATTGGTTGTAAAGCGGAGTTTCCTTTGCCTTTCCCAAGACCAGCACTAGAATGTACAATACGGACTGCACTATTTTACCCAAGCCAAGGATGGAATTCAGCTGCTTATATATAATCAGATGTCAAGTTCAGGCTGCAGCTTACTGATCACTTATCGGCTTCAGATTTGCATTTTTCTTATCTATGTAAACTGGGCCGCAGTGGCAAACAATCATTGACATTTGACAGCTCTAGCGTGTGGGATTTTCACGACTCATCTGTTACTGCTGTATCTTTCACACTGTAGGTTCAGTAGTAACGCTGCAAATTTAAATGTTCATCAACCATTTTTTTTCATGGTATCAGCCTAATTATATATGCAATTACCATAGTAACTATTTAGGAACACTGTCACATTCAATTTGCGTCAGTGCTACAATATTCTGGGCTCAGGTTTGTTGCTGGTCACTTACAATTAGATCTGTAAGTAAATAATTGAAGGCCTCCACATTTTGTGTTAAATTGTATAAATTAGCAGGCAAATCAGCCAGTCGGGAAAAACGGCATCTCATTTGCCCAATCTTCGTTTTTTCCCATTGTCGCTGCCTTTCACACAACCAATTTGGTGGTGGCAATTATCTCTAGGGATGTCCCATTAGGTCCGAACTCTGTGTGACCTCCCCCCTTGTTCACGTGAGAGCCTTCGCTCTATAATCAAAGCTCCTAGCTGGGGGAAGCAAGTCGTGGCTAGGGAATCCAACAGCGTGCTCGCCCGTGAGTGCACAGTCGTAGCCTAATCCCAGCTGAAGTTGCCATAGTAACAGTGTGACAATCCTGCCAAGTAAAAAGGTTCAACATTCAACATTTTACTACATTAAGCAGAGTCCATAGGGAATCTGTGCTGGAGAATTTCATGTAGAAGTGAAAGTAAAACAACAAAAGAAGTATACAAAATAATGCGGGATACAGTATAAAAGAAAAAAAATGATTTTGGGTGGCCATGTATATACTTTTTTTTTTCACAATTCACACACAAAGAAGGGGATTAACAAAAAGGTTGGCGGCGTACGCAAAAAAAAAAAAAAGGAAGAAGGGAGGTACACATTTTTATGAGGTTGATTTACTAAGACTGGAGAGTCCAAAATCTGGTGCAGCTCTGCATAGTAGCCAATCCGCTTCTAACTTAATTTTCTTAAATTAACCTCTTACAAAAAAACTGGAAGCTTATTGGTTTCTATGCAGAGCTGCACCAGATTTTGCACTCTTTCAGTAAATCAACCCCATAATGTCTGCTTAATTAGTGCTTCCTGCAACAAATCTGTAAATATGGCTCATGCCAATTCATTCATTTGTTGCATGGTGGTGTTGCATCAGATTTGTGCACACTTACTCTGGTGTATGCCAAAAGCATGGTGCAAAGTCGAGGCAATCTTTCTCCTCTTAACTGCTTTGCTACACCTTGCTAGCTGTCCATACACATCCCCTCTCCTTCCTGCAGTGCTGATCGGCACTACATTCCTTGCTATTTATTTATTACAGGAGCTTATGATCTAAGGTCCCCAACTCATACATACACATACTAGGGCCAATTTAGACAGGATCCAATTAACCTACCAGCATGTCTTTGGAGTGTGGGAAGAAAACCGGAGTACCCAAAACGAAACCCATGCAGGCACAAGGTCAGGGAGATCAAGCATACTACATGCAGGTAGTGCCATAATGGGATTTGTGCCAAGCAAAAGCACTAACCGCTAAGCAACTGTACTGCCTTGTGGTAAAATTCTCAGGCCGTAGGGTATAAGTGCAGATTACATTTTCCATCAAGAAAGGCTAAAAAGCAAGAAAAAGCATGCTCCAGATGAGGCTCAAACTCACAACCTCGGCATTGCTCAGATACTGCCATATAAGTACCGCATACTGACTGATTGCGCCACTGGAGAGCAGCCGCCATCTGGCAGATCCATCATCCATCTCTCCTCGGTTTATAATAGGCCTCCAAGTTATCCAAAACCCAAAATGCTGCTTATCCCAGACAAAAGAGAGTTATTTTTCTCTCACAGCAAGAAATGGTAGCTTATAAGTTAGAAAAAAAAACACTGCCAACGTCATTTGACTGGGGTTTAAGGACCGTTTTGTAAAGATAAAAAGTAGAACTGTTTGGGGGAAAAAAAAAAAAATGATATTGCAACTGCCATGGTGACATGTTAGGAATATATTCCTGCAAGCTTGAAAAGTTACTGAAAGATCCACTGTAAACCAAGAAGTGGCAGGTAATACCAAGTACCTTTTGAAAGCAGCATGCTAAGGTCAGTTTGTGGGTAAACCCAGAGAAAACACAAGAGTTATTAATACATATGAAATGCCACCATCCAGCGACTATGTGTTAAGTATTTTGATGCTCTATTTGTCAGAAAAGCTGCCGAGCCACATGAGATTTGGATTTCTGACTGCTTGCAGCAAGAAGACTTCTGAGCATGTTCCAGAGCAGCGGCTATCAGTGCCATGCCCCAGCAGCCTGTATCTTGGAATAAGAGGGAGGTCAAGCCACCATCAATTTACATAATTAATGTAATATCCCATCCCCATTGTGTTTAGCTGGTTAGTGGGCATGGAGGAGGAAGGAGGAAGGAGGAAGAAGTGGGTTGTCATTTACCACTGTGGATACACCCACATGTGTAACTCTCTAGTCTCATGGGCTGCTCAGATGTGATGGGGAGGAAATGCTCAGCATAGAAAGTCCCTGAAAACTGAGCATGTGCAGAGTTACCACCACAGCTGCAAAATCCCTAGCTGAATTGGGGACATGGACAGAAGTTGGAAATAGAGAAAAGCAGGACCAACCAGTTTTTTGCAGAATACAAAAAACAAATATTATAGTAAGTATGAACAGCATGTAATACACCATTTGACAGTTTTTTATGATGTAGGTTTAGTGACACTATAAAAGGCATGTTCACCTTTACAGAAAATCTGTAAGGTGAACTTACACTGGACTGTCTCCCATCCCCCCCGGTTCCACTGTACCTGAGGCTGGCGATCACCCGCTAGGAGACATCGGGTCGCCGCTTCACCGGTCCGGGGATTGGAAATCCCTGCGGCTTAATCTCCTAAACGTACCCCGTAAAAGGGATGTATAGGAGGCATCCGAATTGGTTGGCGCTGACCAATCAAAACCCGCCTAGTCCGTCCTGTCAGCGGAGGAGAAAAAGAAGAGAGAAAGCCGCAAGGATTTCAAATCCCTGGACTGGTAAAGGTGAGACCCGATGTCTCCTAGCGCGAGATCGCCGGCCTCAGGTACAGTGGGACCTGGGGGGGGGGGGGGGGGTTT